>BTHU01000001.1:114198771-114743771 GCA_036184795.1 Tokudaia tokunoshimensis | reverse complement strand
GCTGCTGTGCTTAAAAAATGGGGGATACTGTGACAGGAACTCTAGGCAGAATAAAGGGGGTGCTTACTGTCTAGTTCCTTGGCATATGTTCGGCATGCCAAAAAATATATTTTTATGTATTTTGGTGTTTTGGCTGCATTTATGTCTGTATGAGGGTGTCGGATCCCCTGGAACTGGAGTTATAGACAGCTGTGAGCTGCTATGTGGGTGCTGGGAACGGAACCCAGTTCCTCTGGAAGAGCAGCCAGTGCTCTTAACTGCTGAGACATATCTCCATCTCCCTCAGCTTCATTTATTATACATCCCAGGTCCACTGCCCAGGATGGTGCTGTCTACAGTGGACTGGACCCTCAAACACCAATCAAAAACCAAGAAAATGCCCTTATCATATGCATAGGTCAATCTGATGGAGGTAATTCTTCAGTTGAGAGTCTCTCTTCCAAGATATGTCTAGGTCTGTGTCATGTTGACAAACTTAACAGAGGGGAAGGATGAAAGGCTCAGAGGGTAAAGCATTTGCCTGGTGACCCAAGTTCAATTTCTAGAACCCATGAAGAGGTGGAAGAAGGCCTTCAACACTTGTTCATGTGCTCTCTTCAACCATACACACATAACAACAACAACAACAACAACAATAATAATAATAACAACAACAATAATAATAGTAATAATAATAAAACTAAATGCAGCTCAAATAGCATGCCATGAAAGATTAGTCATTAAAGAGGTCCACCATTTCCTTTTTTTTAAAAATTTATTTTATATGAGTACTAACACTGTCATTCTCTTCAGACACACCAGAAGAGGGCACTCAATCACATTACAGATGGTTGCTGGGAATTGAACTCAGAACCTCTGGAGGAACAGTCAGTGTTCTTAACCACTGAGCCATCTCTCCAGCCCCAGTCTACCATCTCTTAAGATCCTTGCCTCAGTTCAGATTAACCCATTAGCACTACATCCCAAGCCTTTTAATTCACACTGTTAGAAAGGAAACATGACAGGCAGAGAGAAGTTCAAGGTCAGGGTGTGTTGAAACCATGGAGACAGACAAGGCAGAGGCTGGGAAGGCAACAACAGGCTTGGTCTGCAGAGCATCACAGAGGCAGCCTGCCCTATAGCCATGCGTCTTTAGTGCAGGGGCATCCCGAAACCCGCTGAGACCAAGTGGAGCTGGGCTGTGGATGCTACAGGAGAAGTCTACTGCTTCTGGCTGCAAGTTCAGAGGAAGCTGGGTGCAAAGGGGTATAGTTAATGATACTTACTTTGCCTATAGAACTTGGTGGAAATCAATCGATAAAAGGAATTCAGTGAACCTGGCCGTGGTGGTTCAGGCCTTTAGTTCCAATGGAAGAGAATTGTATAGTTCTATTTGCAAGCAAGTTGTTGTTCACAGTATTTTTTTTTAAACTTGGAAAATCGTTTGTCACAAAAATGTCACCCTAAAATTGCTTTATATTATAATTTAAATGGATTAACAAATCAACCAATAAATAGTTGAAATGTTCTACCTTTATAATCCAATGTATTGACGAACCTAAGCCATATGAGCCAAAACACACTGGGGACCTCAATCACTTTCAAAATAATATATTTTTCATTATTTTTATGCATATATGGGAATTTATTTATTAGGCAATATTCAATGTATATAGGTGCATGTGTGTTTTATGTACATGTGTGTAGGCCAGAGGTCAATTTTGAGTGTTATTCCTCTGGAGGTGCTAGGATTTCAAGCACATGCTATCACATCTGGATATTTTACATAGGTTATGGGGATTTGAACTCAGGTCCTCAGCCTTGCACAGCAGATACTCTACTCACTGAGGTATCTCTCCAGCTTGATTTCATGCTGTTAAACAAATTTTAAAGATTAATCTATCAGCAAGGTTGTGGTAGTGCACGCCTTTAATCATAGCACTCGAAGGCAGAGGCAGGTATATCTCTGTGAATTCAAGGCCAGCCTGGTCTACAGAGAGTTCCAGGATAGCCAAGACTGCACAGAGAAACTCTGTCTCAAAAAACAGACAAACAAAACCAGAACAATGACTCTATCAATGAAATTAATTGGCTTGCTGTGTATATGTATGAGTGCAGACACATGCATGCCATGGCGCATAGACAGAGGACAGAGGACAAAGTTCAAGGGTCAGTCCTCCATTTCCACCTCATTGAAGCAAGGTTTCTCTTGTTTCTGCCTTTGGGCAGTATATTCCGGGCTTGCGGGCTTTCTAGTTTTCATCTGGTCTTCCTTTCTCCACCTGCTATCTCGAAGTAGAAGTGCTAGTGTTACAGATGCAGGCTACTAACCGCATCTAGCCTTTTATACGGGTTTGGTGGACTGAACTGAATTCACAGTCTTCCGTGTCATCTTACCTACTGAACCATTTCTCTGCTCACCAAATTAATGTCTTCACCACCACCACTGCCACCACCACCATATATATCTTCATTATCATCATCGCCAATCACCACCACCACAGCATCATCATCTTTAACCACCACTGTCGTTGTCGTTGTTGTCATCGTCATCGTCGTCATCATCATCATCATCATCCTGAGGCAAGGTCTCTCAATGTGGCCTCACTGTCCTGGAACTCAACTATGTAATCCAAGCTGGCTTTAAATTCATAGCAATCAGCCTGCCTCTGCCTCTCGAGTTTTGAGACTAAAGGTTCATGTTACCATGTCAAGACTATTTTGATCGTTGAAAAAGTTATCTCTGCTGAGGTCTAATGGTGCATGGCAGTAATTCCCTTCTTCCAACTCATTATGTACTGAGCTTTAACGAAGGCCCAGCCTGCGGACCGTCCGTCTGTCACGTGCTCTCTGTCACTTCACCCGGTTTCTCTGTGGCTCTTGCTAAGCATTGTCTTCACTTTGCTTCTCTCACGGCCTCACCGAGCCTGCTGCTCGACGTCTGCCTGCCTCACCGAGCCTGCTGCTCGACGTCTGCCTGCCTCACCGAGCCTGCTGCTCGACGTCTGCCTGCCTCACCGAGCCTGCTGCTCTACCTGCCTCACCGAGCCTGCTGCTCTACCTGCCTCACCGAGCCTGCTGCTCTACCTGCCTCACCGAGCCTGCTGCTCGACGTCTGCCTGCCTCACCGAGCCTGCTGCTCTACCTGCCTCACCGAGCCTGCTGCTCTACCTGCCTCACCGAGCCTGCTGCTCGACGTCTGCCTGCCTCACCGAGCCTGCTGCTCTACCTGCCTCACCGAGCCTGCTGCTCTACCTGCCTCACCGAGCCTGCTGCTCTACCTGCCTCACCGAGCCTGCTGCTCTACCTGCCTCACCGAGCCTGCTGCTCTACCTGCCTCACCGAGCCTGCTGCTCGACGTCTGCCTGCCTCACCGAGCCTGCTGCTCGACGTCTGCCTGCCTCACCGAGCCTGCTGCTCTACCTGCCTCACCGAGCCTGCTGCTCTACCTGCCTCACCGAGCCTGCTGCTCTACCTGCCTCACCGAGCCTGCTGCTCTACCTGCCTCACCGAGCCTGCTGCTCTACCTGCCTCACCGAGCCTGCTGCTCTACCTGCCTCACCGAGCCTGCTGCTCGACGTCTGCCTGCCTCTGCATCTGGCTCTTTCATCTGTACACCTGGGAGATTTATTTGTGCTGCCGCTTAGCTGCAGCTCTCCTTGTTTTTCATTCTAACCAGTTCTCTGCTCTGAAACCCACAGCTGTATTGATTAGGGCCTGAGAGGTGTCTTGATGCCAGAGTTTGGGCCCTTATAGATAAAATTGTGGTGGCCTTTTGCACACAAACATTTGCAAACATTTGCATGTGCATATGTTTGACACTGTGTTTGGTAGATCAGTTAGAACTGAATTGCTGGGTCATACACTGGACGGTGAGATACTGCTGGGTAAGATAGTGGAGACAGGTAAGAAATTACTGAATGACAAGGTGGTACAAATTTGCAATCCCCTGGAGGCAGAAGCAGGAGGATTGATGTAAGTTCAAGGCTAATGGCTTCCAGTCCAAGAATTGTCAAATGGAATTCCATAAAATTGAAAAGCTTCTGAACTGCAAAGGAGACAACCAACAGAGTAAAGAAACATCGTAGATATTGGGGAAAATGGTTTTCTGCTACTGACAGGGGATTAATATCAGAAATATACCAAGAACCCAGAAACACACCAGAAAGTTAATGATCAAAGAATAAGGGATCTAATCAACAAATGAGCAAATGATCTAAACAGACACTGACCAAAGGAAGAAATAGAGATGGGACAGCAGAGATGGCTCAGAGACAGCCCAAGAAGCGCTTGGTGTGCAGACATGAAACCCGAGTTCAAATGCCCAGAACCCACATACAACTGGATACAGACATGCATGTATCTTTAACACCAATGATCCTATGTGGAGGTGAGAGGCAGAGAGGATTTTGGGAGCTCTTGGGCTAGTTAACCTGACATACACAGCAGAAAAAAAAAAGAGAGAGAGAGAGAAAGAGTCTGTCTCATAAAAGATGGAACATGAGGACAAACCCTGAGGCAGTTCTCTGACTCCCACACCTGTGCTCTTGTGCACAAATGTGCACACATCTTGTACATACACACACACACACACACACGCACACACACACACACACACACACACACACACACACACACATGGATTAAAAAACAAGTACAGATGGCCAATAAGTATATGCGAACTACTCAACATCCTTAGCCATCAAGTGAAAGCAAGTCAAAATTACATTAGAATCCACCTCACTTTGCTCAGAATGGCTGCCAGTAAGAAAGCAAATAATAATTAGTGATGGTGAGGATGGGGGGGAAAGCTACTCGTATGCACTGTGTAATATCATGTCATGTCATGCAATGTAATGTCGGTTCAGCCACCATGGAAATTAGAGTGAAGCTCCTCAAAACACTGGAAACAGCTGCGGTGTAATCCACTTCCACTCCCAGAAGTGAAGGAAGTGGAATCATCATGCAAAACAGATACCTGCCTTCACATGCTTATCAAAGTTCTATGAACAAGAGACAGGCTATGAAACTTCCCTAGGTTCACACCAGTGGGTGAGTTGATACAGAAAATGTGGTACATATACAAAATGGAGTACCATGCACCCATAAACAGCAGAATCACGTTGACGGGAAAACAGATAGAACCGAAGAGCATTATGTTAAGTGAATCTTTACCAACCCTACATCCGGCAGAGGGCTAATATCCAATATATACAAAGAATTCAAGAAGTTAGACTCAAGAGAGCCAAGTAACCCTATTAAAAAATGGGGTACAGAGCTAAACAAAGAGTTCTCACCTGAAGAATATCTAATGGCTGAGAAGCACCTAAAGAGATGTTCATCATCCTTAGTCATTAGGGAAAAGCAAATCAAAACAACCCTGAGATTCCATCTCACACCAGTCAGGATGGCTAAGATCAAAAACACAGGAGACAGCAGTTGTTGGCGAGGATGTGGAGAAAGAGGAACACTCCTCCACTGCTGTGGGATTGCAAGCTGATACAACCACTCTGGAAAGCATCTGGTGGTTCCTCAGAAAACTGGGCATGACACTCCCGGAGGATCCGGCTATACCACTCCTGGGAATATACCCAGAGGCTTTACCTGCATGCAATAAGGACACATGCTCCACTATGTTCATAGCAGCCTTATTTATGATAGCCAGAAGCTGGAAAGAACCCAGATGTCCCTCAACGGAGGAATGGATTCAGAAGATGTGTTATATCTACACAATGGAATACTACTCTGCAATTAAAAACAATGAACTCACGAAATTCCTAGGCAAATGGTCAGAACTGGAAAATATCATCCTTAGTGAGGTAACCCAATCACAAAAGAACACACATGGTATGCAGTCACTGGTAAGGGGATATTAACCCAGAATCTCGGAATATCCTAGACAGAATTCGCCTATCAATAGATTTCCAAGAAGATGGAAGGAGAGACCCCTGGTCCTGGAAGGACTGGATGTAGGGGAATGCCAGGACAGAGAAGTGAGAGGGGGTTGAATGGGGAAAAGAGGGAGGGAAGGGGGCTTATAGGACTTTCAGGGAGGGAGGAAACGGGAAAGGGGAAATGATTTGGAATGTAAATAAAAAAAACTTAGAAAATAAATAAAAAAAATTAAACACCTCAAAAAAAAAAAAAAAGAAAAAAAGAAAGAAGCCAGACTCAGAAAGACAAGAGTCACACATTTTTGTTGTTATACACTGGAACAAACAAGCAGAAATAATGGTTGGGAAATAAAAGATGGATTATTAAGGAAAGGGGTGGGGGAGGGGAAGAGGGAGGGAACGAGAACTGCAGGGTGGGTAAGAATAATCAAAACACAGTATTAGCATGTATAGAAACATCACTGTGAAACCCATTAATTTGTACAATGAACAAGAATTAGTAACTAAAATAATGAAGATATGTTCTGGTTGTGATGAGATAGTTTCATTTTCTTCATATTTGGGTCAAACTCACCATTGTTCCTTCCTGAATCTAATTTAAATTTCTTCTAAGGGATGATGAGAGTTCCCTCACCTGTTTACTTCAAATGCATTTTTTTTTTACCAGGAGTGTTGATCACTGTACTAAACCCCTGGGGTTGCACAGGTCACTAGGCAGCTGGATGGGCCATGAACGTGTCCGAAGAGTAGGAGGTCCTGCCATGTCCACTGTTCCAGGTGTCAGGAATGAAGGTCATAGTTACATATGCCTGACCTGCGTAACTTTGCCAACTCTCCCTATGACCCCTACAATGTATACCAGCTCCTCTGGTTACCAGATGGAGTGATCAGGGACTTGGGTCACCATGGGCAGGGTGGCTGTCTTTATGTGCATGTGTGACATTGATGATAGCTGTGCCTCTGCAGAGAGGGCATTGGGAAGCTTGTTGGCCTTTCTAGTTACCCTGGATGTTTGAAGATAGAACAGATGCCAATTAGTTGCTCATTAGAAAATAGCCTTATCTTAGTTTCCCCATGAGTGACTTACAGAGACCTGTGAGATCTGGTGTACATTCCTAGGCATGATCTCTTCCTGTCACCAACATGTGAATGTTGCTCACACTGGGTTAGTGTGCTGCAGTGACTAGCCAGTCCTCTTTGATTTGGAGTGCCGTGATGTAGTTTTCAGAAACACTTGGGAGTGAGCTATCAAGGTATTGCCCCAGCTACAGCTCTTCCCTCTGACAGAGCCATGCGTGTGTCCTAAAGAGCAGAGGAATTTTTAATATTTATGAAAATATTATATATATATCTTCAGAATGTGCCAAGTGTTATCACTGCAAAATATGTCTTTGCTGCAAGGTTGTCCTTAGGGCCCTGCTGTCCTTTGTGGGAGATGACATCACTATCAGTACAAGTCACTGAGTGAGAGAAACTGACACTGATTCTAAGCACATCTGACCATCCATGCTCAGACTCCCAAAAAGAGATGGCATCCATCCATCCACTTGTTCATTGAACACAAAGCTTGGAGTGTCCACAGCATGATGACCTACCAGGTTCCTGTCCCCCTGGGCATGTAGGTGATAAGTAGGAGATCGATTATGCAGTCCATGAACATGATAAGGGCTGAGGTAAGCTAGAGATGGGGCTGGAGGAATGAGTCTCACTCCATGGAGCAGGAGGTGGGAAAACATTCCTGGAAAAGGTTTTTGAGCTGACCAAGGATTAGACCTTGGGTCATTTAATGATGGTAGGGAGGTCCTTCAAGCGGAGGGAACTGCTGATGCAGAGGCCCTGAAATGTTAGAGGTTGATGCTCTCAGAACTAGAGGAATCAATGCAGTGCGGTACTGGAAGAGTGATGTTGCAAGGGGAGCTTTGTGTGAGACCCATTGGGAAGTGGATTTGGAAACTCCATGGGTTCCCAAGTCTTACATGAGCCACCATAAATAGAGTGAGTGGACTATGAAGCGGCCTGGCTCTGGGAACAGGTGCCCAGGCAGGAGGTGATACGGACTGGACTGCCTGGAGGAGGGGAGGGGATGCTGGTTGGAATTTGGAGCAGCAGAAGCAGCCATGCATGAGTGAATGAGCAGAGGCATTTGGGTGAGAAGGATGAAGAGGGTGTGGTGTGGCACTTCAGAGCGTCTGATGTCAGGTCTTGGCTTCTCCAAGTCTTGGGTCAGTGACCTGTGGATAGCCAAGCAGGAGAGGCTCTGTGACCATGGTTAACTTTGTCCACAAAGCCAAATGGAGGGACTGATTTTGAATGACAGCCCCAGGACTGAGAAGGCATTGCTGAAGTACAAAGAACAGGGATGTCAGACTGGTCACCCTTGCAGGTGGGTAGGGAAACTAGTGTTCAGCTCGTGGGAGTCCCATACCACGAGGGAGCCTCCCCTTTCACTAGAATGTGTATAGGACTGGGTCCAGCTTATGCAGGTTTCTGCACCCTGACCAACTTCTCCTTTTCACTGGGGCAGCTATGGTGGATAGTACAGGGTGAGATGCATGTTGGGGGTGCTCTGGCTCACCATGACTGTAGTGTTAGCTTTTCTAAGTTCCACAGACATAAGGAGTATTAGTGACTCTTATCACTTCAGGGACCAGAACACCACCTCCACCCCCAACACACACACACAGAACACCACCTCCACCCCCAACACACACACCCAGAACACCACCTCCACCCACAACACACACACCCAGAACACCACCTCCACCCCCAACACACACACACAGAACACCACCTCGACCCCCAACACACACACCCAGAACACCACCTCCACCCCCAACACACACACACAGAATACCACCTCCACCCCTCAACACACACACCCAGAACACCACCTCCACCCCCAACACACACACACAGAACACCATCTCCACCCTCAACACACACACACAGAACACCACCTCCACCCCCAACACACCCAGAACACAACCTCCACCCCCCAACACACACACCCAGAACACCACCTCCACCCTCAACACACACACACAGAACACCACCTCCACCCACAACACACACACCCAGAACACCACCTCCACCCCCAACACACACACCCAGAACACCACCTCCACCCCCAACACACACACACAGAACACCACCTCCACCCCTCAACACACACACCCAGAACACCACCTCCACCCCCAACACACACACACAGAACACCACCTCCACCCTCAACACACACACAGAACACCACCTCCACCACCAACACACCCAGAATACAACCACCACCCCCCAACACACACACCCAGAACACCACCTTCACCCTCAACACACACACACAGAACACCACCTCCACCCCCAACACACACACCCAGAACACCACCTCCACCCCCAACACACACACAGAACACCACCTCCACCCCCAACACACACACAGAACACCACCTCCACCCTCAACACACCCAGAACACAACCTCCACCCCCCAACACACACACACAGAACACCACCTCCACCCTCAACACACACACCCAGAACACCAGCTCCACCCTCAACACACACAGAACACCACCTCCACCCCCCAACACACACACCCAGAACACCACCTCCACCCTCAACACACACAGAACACCACCTCCACCCCCAACACACACACCCAGAACACCACCTCCACCCTCAACACACACAGAACACCACCTCCACCCCCCAACACACACACACAGAACACCACCTCCACCCTCAACACACACAGAACACCACCTCCACCCCCCAACACACACACCCAGAACACCACCTCCACCCTCAACACACACAGAACACCACCTCCACCCCCCACCACACACACCCAGAACACCACCTCCCCCCACAACACACACAGAACACCACCTCCACCCCCCAACACACACACCCAGAAAACCACCTCCACCCTCAACACACACAGAACACCACCTCCACCCCCCAACACACACACCCAGAACACCACCTCCACCCCCAACACACACAGAACACCACCTCCACCCCCAACACACACACACAGAACACCACCTCCACCCCCAACACACCCAGAACACCAGCTCCACCCCCAACACACACACCCAGAACACCACCTCCACCCTCAACACACACAGAACACCACCTCCACCCCCCAACACACACACCCAGAACACCACCTCCACCCTCAACACACACACACAGAACACCACCTCCACCCCCAACACACACACACAGAACACCACCTCCACCCTCAACACACACACAGAACACCACCTCCACCCCCAACACACACACACAGAACACCACCTCCACCCCCAACACACACACCCAGAACACCACCTCCACCCTCAACACACACACACAGAACACCACCTCCACCCCCCAACACACACACCCAGAACACCACCTCCACCCTCAACACACACAGAACACCACCTCCACCCCCCAACACACACACACAGAACACCACCTCCACCCCCAACACACACACCCAGAACACCACCTCCACCCTCAACACACACACAGAACACCACCTCCACCCTCAACACACACACACAGAACACCCCCACCACCCCCAACACACACACCCAGAACACCACCTCCACCCTCAACACACACACCCAGAACACCACCTCCACCCTCAACACACACACACACAGAACACCACCTCCACCCCCAACACACCCAGAACACCACCTCCACCCCCAACACACACACCCAGAACACCACCTCCACCCTCAACACACACACCCAGAACACCACCTCCACCCTCAACACACACACACAGAACACCACCTCCACCCCAACACACACACCCAGAACACCACCACCACCCTCAACACACACACCCAGAACACCACCACCACCCCACAAAACACACACCCAGAACACCACCTCCACCCCCAACACACACAGAACACCACCTCCACCCCCAACACACACACACAGAACACCACCTCCACCCCCAACACACACACAGAGCACCACCTCCACCCTCAACACACCCAGAACACAACCTCCACCCCCCAACACACACACACAGAACACCACCTCCACCCTCAACACACACACCCAGAACACCAGCTCCACCCTCAACACACACAGAACACCACCTCCACCCCCCAACACACACACCCAGAACACCACCTCCACCCTCAACACACACAGAACACCACCTCCACCCCCAACACACACACCCAGAACACCACCTCCACCCTCAACACACACAGAACACCACCTCCACCCCCCAACACACACACCCAGAACACCACCTCCACCCTCAACACACACAGAACACCACCTCCACCCCCCAACACACACACCCAGAACACCACCTCCACCCTCAACACACACCTAACCCAACCTCCACCCCCCAACACACACACCCAGAACACCACCTCCACCCCCAACACACACAGAACACCACCTCCACCCCCAACACACACACACAGAACACCACCTCCACCCCCAACACACCCAGAACACCAGCTCCACCCCCAACACACACACCCAGAACACCACCTCCACCCTCAACACACACAGAACACCACCTCCACCCCCCAACACACACACCCAGAACACCACCTCCACCCTCAACACACACACACAGAACACCACCTCCACCCCCAACACACACACACAGAACACCACCTCCACCCTCAACACACACACAGAACACCACCTCCACCCTCAACACACACACACAGAACACCACCTCCACCCCCAACACACACACCCAGAACACCACCTCCACCCACAACACACACACACAGAACACCACCTCCACCCCCAACACACACACCCAGAACACGACCTCCACCCTCAACACAAAAAGAACACGACATCCTCGCACATACTCCCCCAGTTCACATCCTCCAACCCCCAACACACACACCCAGAACACCACCTCCACCCCCAACACACATAGAACACCACCTCCACCCCCAACACACACAGAACACCACCTCCACCCCCAACACACACACACAGAACACCACCTCCACCCACAACACACACACACATAACAACAACTACACCCTAAACACACACACAGAACACCACCTCCACCCTCAACACACACACAGAACACCACCTCCACCCCCAACACACACACACAGAACACCACCTCCATCCTGAACACACACACCCAGAACACCACCTCCACCCCCAACACACACACACAGAACACCACCTCCACCCTGAACACACACACCCAGAACACCACCTCCACCCCCAACACACACCCAGAACACCACCTCCACCCCCAACACACACACAGAACACCACCTCCCCCCCCAACACACACACACAGAACACCACCTCCATCCTGAACACACACACCCAGAACACCACCTCCACCCCCAACACACACACAGACACCACCTCCACCCCCAACACACACACACAGAACACCACCTCCACCCCCAACACACACACACAGAACACCACCTCCACCCCCAACACACACACCCAGAACACCACCTCCACCCTCAACACACACACCCAGAACACCACCTCCACCCTCAACACACACACACAGAACACCACCTCCACCCCAACACACACACCCAGAACACCACCTCCACCCTCAACACACACACCCAGAACACCACCACCACCCCTCAAAACACACACCCAGAACACCACCTCCACCCCCAACACACACAGAACACCACCTCCACCCCCAACACACACACACAGAACACCACCTCCACCCCCAACACACACACCCAGAACACCACCTCCACCCTCAACACACCCAGAACACAACCTCCACCCCCCAACACACACACACAGAACACCACCTCCACCCTCAACACACACACCCAGAACACCACCTCCACCCCCAACACACACACACAGAACACCACCTCCACCCTCAACACACACACACAGAACACCACCTCCACCCTCAACACACACACAGAACACCACCTCCACCCTCAACACACACACACAGAACACCACCTCCACCCCCAACACACACACCCAGAACACCACCTCCACCCTCAACACACACACACAGAACACCACCTCCACCCCCCAACACACACACCCAGAACACCACCTCCACCCTCAACACACACAGAACACCACCTCCACCCCCCAACACACACACACAGAACACCACCTCCACCCTCAACACACACAGAACACCACCTCCACCCCCCAACACACACACCCAGAACACCACCTCCACCCTCAACACACCCAGAACACCACCTCCACCCCCCACCACACACACCCAGAACACCACCTCCACCCCCAACACACACAGAACACCACCTCCACCCCCCAACACACACACCCAGAACACCACCTCCACCCTCAACACACACAGAACACCACCTCCACCCCCCAACACACACACCCAGAACACCACCTCCACCCCCAACACACACAGAACACCACCTCCACCCCCAACACACACACACAGAACACCACCTCCACCCCCAACACACCCAGAACACCAGCTCCACCCCCAACACACACACCCAGAACACCACCTCCACCCTCAACACACACAGAACACCACCTCCACCCCCCAACACACACACCCAGAACACCACCTCCACCCTCAACACACACACACAGAACACCACCTCCACCCCCAACACACACACCCAGAACACCACCTCCACCCACAACACACACACAGAACACCCCCACCACCCTCAACACACACACACAGAACACCACCTCCACCCCCAACACACACACCCAGAACACCACCTCCACCCTCAACACACACACACAGAACACCACCTCCACCCCCCAACACACACACCCAGAACACCACCTCCACCCTCAACACACACAGAACACCACCTCCACCCCCCAACACACACACACAGAACACCACCTCCACCCCCAACACACACACCCAGAACACCACCTCCACCCTCAACACACACACAGAACACCACCTCCACCCTCAACACACACACACAGAACACCGCCTCCACCCCCAACACACACACCCAGAACACCACCTCCACCCTCAACACACACACCCAGAACACCACCTCCACCCTCAACACACACACACACAGAACACCACCTCCACCCCCAACACACCCAGAACACCACCTCCACCCCCAACACACACACCCAGAACACCACCTCCACCCTCAACACACACACCCAGAACACCACCTCCACCCTCAACACACACACACAGAACACCACCTCCACCCCAACACACACACCCAGAACACCACCTCCACCCTCAACACACACACCCAGAACACCACCACCACCCCTCAAAACACACACCCAGAACACCACCTCCACCCCCAACACACACAGAACACCACCTCCACCCCAACACACACACACAGAACACCACCTCCACCCCCAACACACACACAGAGCACCACCTCCACCCTCAACACACCCAGAACACAACCTCCACCCCCCAACACACACACACAGAACACCACCTCCACCCTCAACACACACACCCAGAACACCAGCTCCACCCTCAACACACACAGAACACCACCTCCACCCCCCAACACACACACCCAGAACACCACCTCCACCCTCAACACACACAGAACACCACCTCCACCCCCAACACACACACCCAGAACACCACCTCCACCCTCAACACACACAGAACACCACCTCCACCCCCCAACACACACACCCAGAACACCACCTCCACCCTCAACACACACAGAACACCACCTCCACCCCCCAACACACACACCCAGAACACCACCTCCACCCTCAACACACACAGAACACCACCTCCACCCCCCAACACACACACCCAGAACACCACCTCCACCCCCAACACACACAGAACACCACCTCCACCCCAACACACACACACAGAACACCACCTCCACCCCCAACACACCCAGAACACCAGCTCAACCCCCAACACACACACCCAGAACACCACCTCCACCCTCAACACACACAGAACACCACCTCCACCCCCCAACACACACACCCAGAACACCACCTCCACCCTCAACACACACACACAGAACACCACCTCCACCCCCAACACACACACACAGAACACCACCTCCACCCTCAACACACACACAGAACACCACCTCCACCCTCAACACACACACACAGAACACCACCTCCACCCCCAACACACACACCCAGAACACCACCTCCACCCTCAACACACACACACAGAACACCACCTCCACCCCCAACACACACACCCAGAACACCACCTCCACCCTCAACACACACAGAACACCACCTCCACCCCCCAACACACCCAGAACACCACCTCCACCCCCCAACACACACACCCAGAACACCACCTCCACCCCCAACACACATAGAACACCACCTCCACCCCCAACACACACAGAACACCACCTCCACCCCCAACACACACACACAGAACACCACCTCCACCCTGAACACACACACCCAGAACACCACCTCCACCCCCAACACACACACAGAACACCACCTCCACCCCCAACACACACACAGAACACCACCTCCACCCCCAACACACACACACAGAACACCACCTCCATCCTGAACACACACACCCAGAACACCACCTCCACCCCCAACACACACACACAGAACACCACCTCCACCCTGAACACACACACCCAGAACACCACCTCCACCCCCAACACACACCCAGAACACCACCTCCACCCCCAACACACACACAGAACACCACCTCCACCCCCAACACACACACACAGAACACCACCTCCAGCCTCAACACACACACCCAGAACACCACCTCCACCCCCAACACACACACAGACACCACCACCACCCCCAACCCCCCCCCCCAGAACACCACCTCCACCCCCAACACACACACACAGAACACCACCTCCACCCCCAACACACACACCCAGAACACCACCTCCACCCTCAACACACACACCCAGAACACCACCTCCACCCGCAACACACACACACAGAACACCACCTCCACCCCAACACACACACCCAGAACACCACCTCCACCCTCAACACACACACCCAGAACACCACCACCACCCCTCAAAACACACACCCAGAACACCACCTCCACCCCCAACACACACAGAACACCACCTCCACCCCCAACACACACACACAGAACACCACCTCCACCCCCAACACACACACAGAACACCACCTCCACCCTCAACACACCCAGAACACAACCTCCACCCCCCAACACACACACACAGAACACCACCTCCACCCTCAACACACACACCCAGAACACCACCTCCACCCCCAACACACACACACAGAAGACCACCTCCACCCCCAACACACACACACAGAACACCACCTCCACCCCCAACACACACACACAGAACACCACCTCCACCCTCAACACACACACACAGAACGCCACCTCCACCCCTCAACACACACAGAACACCACCTCCACCCCCAACACACACACCCAGAACACCACCTCCACCCCCAACACACATAGAACACCACCTCCACCCCCAACACACACAGAACACCACCTCCACCCCCAACACACACACACAGAACACCACCTCCATCCTGAACACACACACCCAGAACACCACCTCCACCCCCAACACACACACCCAGAACACCACCTCCACCCCTCAACACACACAGAACACCACCTCCACCCCCAACACACACACCCAGAACACCACCTCCACCCCCAACACACACACCCAGAACGCCACCTCCACCCCTCAACACACACAGAACACCACCTCCACCCCCAACACACACACCCAGAACACCACCTCCACCCCCAACACACATAGAACACCACCTCCACCCCCAACACACACAGAACACCACCTCCACCCCCAACACACACACAGAACACCACCTCCACCCCCAACACACACACACAGAACACCACCTCCATCCTGAACACACACACCCAGAACACCACCTCCACCCCCAACACACACACACAGAACACCACCTCCACCCTGAACACACACACCCAGAACACCACCTCCACCCCCAACACACATAGAACACCACCTCCACCCCCAACACACACAGAACACCACCTCCACCCCCAACACACACACACAGAACACCACCTCCACCCTGAACACACACACCCAGAACACCACCTCCACCCCCAACACACACACAGAACACCACCTCCACCCCCAACACACACACCCAGAACACCACCTCCACCCCTCAACACACACACACCCAGAACACCACCTCCACCCTCAACACACACACCCAGAACACCACCTCCACCCCCAACACACACACCCAGAACACCACCTCCACCCCTCAACACACACACACAGAACACCACCTCCACCCCCAACACACACACCCAGAACACCACCTCCACCCCCAACACACACACACAACACCACCTCCACCCTCAACACACCCACACAGAACGCCACCTCCACCCCTCACCACACACAGAACACCACCTCCACCCCCAACACACACACAGAACACCACCTCCACCCCCAACACACATAGAACACCACCTCCACCCCCAACACACACAGAACACCACCTCCACCCCCAACACACACACACAGAACACCACCTCCACCCTGAACACACACACCCAGAACACCACCTCCACCCCCAACACACACACAGAACACCACCTCCACCCCCAACACACACACAGAACACCACCTCCACCCCCAACACACACACACAGAACACCACCTCCATCCTGAACACACACACCCAGAACACCACCTCCACCCCCAACACACACACACAGAACACCACCTCCACCCTGAACACACACACCCAGAACACCACCTCCACCCCCAACACACACCCAGAACACCACCTCCACCCCCAACACACACACAGAACACCACCTCCACCCCCAACACACACACACAGAACACCACCTCCATCCTGAACACACACACCCAGAACACCACCTCCACCTCCAACACACACACACAGAACACCACCTCCACCCCCAACACACACACACAGAACACCACCTCCACCCCCAACACACACAGAACACCACCTCCACCCCCAACACACACACACCCAGAACAAATGAGGAATGAGTCTATTCTGGCTTCATGGTGGGGAAGGGATGAACATAGGAACTTGTGACAGCTGGTCATACTGCATCGAAGGTCAGGAAGGAAAGGGAGAGAGGGAGAGGGGAGAGAGAGCGAGAGAGAGAGAGAGAGAGAGAGAGAGAGAGAGAGAGAGAGAGAGTGAGTTGTTACTCAGCTTGACTCTTCTCATTTTTTCCTCGCACTCAGGGTGGGGATACCCTTTCCCTATCCTGCCTAGTTAAATATTTCTGGAAATGTCTTCTGTTATGCTCAGAGTTTCCACAGTGATTTTAAATCTCCACCAAGCTGACAGTGAAGACTAAGCACCATAGACGGTGTGATAATTATTCCTTACCACCAAGAACAGGAAACGGGCAAGCACTGTTGTTAAATGATGTTTAAGTAAACACTGTTTACAAAGTCAGTTGTAGTTTACACAAAGCATAATGTCTAGATGGACAAAATTGAGAACAATCTCCCAAACAAATAAGTGCCTCCCAGCAGAGAGCCTAGATGGGGCCTCCTGGGTGCTCACCATAGGGACTCAAGTTCATAAAGCACAGTGAGTTAGTTCATCTGAAGACTTGAGTGGTATCGAGTGCTAGACTCTCAGTCACAACCTGGGGGGGGGTGCGGACTTTCACAGCTGTGCCTATATCAAATGTGGTGGCTACTGAGGCGGCTCACATCTCTGAGCTTAGTTTGTCTTGGACACCACTGAGAACAGGGGAGGGGCTCCTTCTCATTTTTTAAAAAGATTTATTTATTATTATATATAAGTACACTGTAGTTGTCTTCAGAAATACCAGAAGATGACATCAGATCCCATTATGGATGGTTGTGAGCCACCATGTGGTTGCTGGGATTTGAACTCAGGACCTTCAGAAGAGCAGTCAGTGCTCTTAATCACTGAGCCATCTCTCCAGCCCCCTTCTCCTCATTTTGGAGAATGAACCCCTGGGGCCTTCAGTTCTTTCCTAGTGTGAGGCCTGTCCTCCTGGTATCCTGAGGATGTGGGGTTCATTTTATTTTATTTTGTTTTATTTTATTTTATTTTTTTACGTGGTGAGTGTGTGTGTGTGTGTGTGTGTGTGTGTGTGTGTGTGTGTGTGTAGATGTGTGAACTTGTTTATGTGGGTGAGTGCCTAATTATATATGCATATTGAGATCAGAGGTCAATAGCAGGTATCTCTCCTTAACTTCACATCACATTTATTTATTCATTTATTTTGAGACAGAGTCTCTTACTGAGCCTAAAGATCACTGATTCAGCTGGGCTGGCCAATGAGCCTCGGGGATCTGTCTGTCTCTGCACAAGTGCTGGGGTTACAGATGTGTGCGGGGCCTGTCTTTTATGCTTTAGTGGCAGGCTCTTAACCAACGGAGACATCTCCTCTGGGAATGTGTGATTTTAAAGATATTTTTAGAACATTTTGAGAGCTCTGCTTACACACAATATATATAGTCTAGTTGTCACAATCCCTTTAGTACAAAAATTATTCAATGTTAACATTAAGAGGAATGTCCTTGTACAAAGGTACTGAGTAATTTGGTATCTATGTGGGAGAAATTAAAAAAAAAAACCCAGCTTGGTCCTTGCACAATAGTTTATAAATCTAAATGTACAACCTGACATTATAAAACTTCCAGAAGAAACCAGGAAAGGAATTCTGTAGACCTGAGATAGGTGAGTTCCTAGATATAACAGTGTAAAATACCTGCAGATCCATGAAAGTTAACAAATAGAATTGCATTAAAATTATAAATTTTGCTCATCAAAATACATTGCTAAGAGCATGAAACGATGTTTCAATCATCTCTGTTGAGGGTGTTTTAGTCAGGGTCCTTTTTTGTTTTTTTGTTTTTTTTTTTGGTTTTTCGAGACAGGGTTTCTCTGTGTAGCCCTGGCTGTCCTGGAACTCACTTTGTAGACCAGGCTAGCCTCGAACTCAGAAATCCTCCTGCCTCTGCCTCCCAAGTGCTGGGATTAAAGGTGTGCGCCATCACCGCACAGTCAGGGTCCTTTAGAGGAAGGGAATTGATAGAATGTATATTATTATAAATGAGGATTTTCTAGAATGGTTTGTAGCCAATAGGAGCTGGGTAGTCCAACAATGCCTGGCTGCATACTGGAGAGTCTGAGAACCTGACAGCTGGTTATTTCACAAGGCTAAATGTCTCAGCAGCGCTGAACTAGTGCTGTTATCCTGGTGAGCCTTCAGTCCGTGCTATAAGGCCAAGAAGATGGATGGTTTTCAAAGAGAAATTTAAAAAATTTGATCAGGTTTTTCCACTGGCCCAACTCCTTCCAGAACCTTCCTACCTTCCTAACTCTATCCTCTCTCTTACCTTCCTTCAGCTCTCCCTACAGAAACACAAGCTAATTACCAATAAGGCAAAAAAAAAAATTCCCACATGAAACAAAAAGTACACACACACACACATACAGAGAGAGAGAGAGAGAGAGAGAGAGAGAGAGAGAGAGAAAGCTTGTTTTGTGTTGGCTAACTACTCCTGAGCATGGGACCTGCCCCAAAGTGTGGTTGATATCCCCAGTGATTTTTCATTTTGCCAGTGGTTATCAATTGCAAATAACTTCTAAGTTAGGGGTGGAACTCTGTGTCTACTTCCCCCTCCCAGTGCTGGGACCCTGTCTGACTTGAAGCTGAGCTGGCCCTGTGCATGCTGCCAGTCTCTGTGAGCTCATATGTGCACCAGTCCTGCTGTGTCTGTAAGACACTGTTTCCATGGAGTCATCCATCACCTTTGGCTCTTGACATTTTCAGTTTCCTCTTCATAGGTCCAGAGCCTTGTGGGGGAGGGGAGGGGTTTTAATGAAGACATCACATTTAGAACTGAGTGCTCCAAAGTCTCGATCATCCTCTGCACATTACCCAATTGAGAGTCTCCAAGTTAATTTCCATCTACTGCAGGGAGAGAAGTTCAAGAAGCTGAATTCTGACATCATTAAAGGATGATAGCAGCAGCAGCAGAACGGATGTAATCACCATCAAGAAGTGAAAGCAGACAGCATTGGCGTTTTCCTCAGACCTCAGCTGACTTCTGAAGGTGCTACTCAGTCTGGGGGGATGTCCTTTCCCTTTAGTTAATCCTCACAGATGCACTTGGAGGCATGTCTCTTAGTTGTGTTCAGACCCCATCAAGTTGATAATGAAGATCAACCATCACAAAGGACTTGTACCCATAACATATAAAGCACAGTAAAACACAACAGTAAGAAGCAAAGACTCAGGGCACAAAGTTGGTGGAGAGAGAGAAAGAGAGACAGAGACAGAGACATACAGAGAAAGTTTTCTCCATGTGACACAGTAAGATAAGCCCTCATCAGACCCTACAGAATGCCATTTGTACTTCTAGTTTTTAAAATTGTAAGCTAAACACATCACTTTCCTTTATAAGGGAAACAAAACTAAAACCAAAGTGAAACCAAATCCAAAGAAAACCAAATTGACAAAAGACATTTGAACACACACATCACCAAATAACACATATAAGTCGAACAAAACAAAACAGAACAACCCCCCACACACCCCCAATACCATTTGTTAGAAAAATGTATAAGTTATAGACAACTGTCACCACATACCTGTTGTAATAATTAAAAAGGAAGATGGCGCATGGGTTATTTTCTCATCTATGTGACCAAATACCCAATAGTAATCAGCATAAGGGACACTATTCACTTTAGGGGAGTCTGTCTGTCACAGTGGAGAGAGCTTCAGGTGGAAGCAGCTCCAGGTTACATCAGTATTCAGGAGTAGATCAAGCCTTCAGAATGGATAGAGCTAACACCCCAATGTTCTCTCCAGTGTCCCACTTTTTCCAGCTGGACTCCCCCCTCTCCTTTGCATCCACAGCCTCCTAGAACAGTGCTACCAGCTGTGGTTGAGTACTCAAGAACATGAGACTATGGGGACATTTTACAATTAACCCCTAACACTAGACATCGACAGTGGTACCACATACTGTCAAGGATGCAGGGTGATTGAAGCTTCTGCCTAACGAATGGGAAAGGTGGAAATGTAAAACAGCCTCAGGCTGCTTCGTGACATATGTGGAGAGGTCACTTCCCAATTAAACATGTTCACACATGGTACCAACTGAAAGGGTTGCATGGTGTAGATGTTTACAGTATCCTTGATAATTTCTCACTGTCTTAGTTACTGTTCTAGTGCCATGAAAAGTGATAAAAGAAAGCATTTTATTGGGGGCTTGCTTATAGTTTAGAGAGTTTGTAAGCATCATGGCAGGAAGAGAGAGGCATAGCGCTGGAGCAGTAGCCGAGAGCTTTCCATCCTGAACAGCAGGCAAAGAGAGAGGCATTGGGTCTGTCTTGGGTTTTTGAAACTTTACAGCCTACCCACAGTGACACCACTGGTCAACAAAGCCATACATCCCAATCCTTCCCAAATAGTTCCACTAGCTGGGGACCAAGCATTCAAGCATAGGAACCTATGGGGGGCATTCTTATTCAAATCACCTCATCCACATTGTTAATCCAAACAGCAGCTGATGGGAGTGAACAGCTTCAGAGCATCTCTCAGTCCCTAGGACAATGATCCAGGCTTGATTTTAGCTATCTCCTTCCCCCTCCCCTGCCTCCCTCCCCCCACCTCTGTTGTACTTGAGTGAATGGCTCAGAGGCCAGGTAGACTTGAGGTGACTCTATTGTACTGCAGAAAAGGCAGAACTCCAGGGGACAAGTGAGGGCAGTTAGAGATCAGGATGGGGCAGATCAGATGAAAGGCCCATCAACAGTGAAGCTTGGGGCACTGTGGAGTTATCCCATGTATAATGGGACGTTCTTGGCCTGCCCCAGCTCTCAAATAATGACGCAGATACTGATATTTATTATGAATGTTTAAGGCCTTTGGTTACTCTTGTTCCCAACTAGCTCTTATAACTTGATTAACCCTTTTATTCTATTCTAAGTTCTGCCACAAGGCTTGTTTCCTCTTCTCAGTTCCAGTACTTGCTTCTTCCTCCACATTTGACTGGGGATTCTCCAGCACCTCTCACTCCTTCCTAGTTCTGCCAGAAATCCTGCCTATTTTCTCCCTCTTTGCTATATAGACCATCAACTTTTAATTAAACTATCAGAAAGCAAGAGAGGGAGTGTAGGAAGAGGTGGAAGGAGGTGATCCAATAAAAATAACAATACCATACTCTGGTCTGCAAAGAAATCAGCATTTGAATAATACAAGATAATCTTTACACAGTGCACAATAATATTATCCCAACACCCATGTCTTGGTGCGTTGTTGGACACAGGACAACTGTCAGATCAGTGCACTGAGCAGCTTGAATTCCCCTGATTTCAATAGCCCCTGAGTGGTCAACAGCAGTGATTTATCTGCCTCTGGATGTGAACCTAGGGGGCCACCTGGCTTTGGTGCTGTGTTACCTATTAAGCGTTGGGATCTTCCTTCTACCCATGGAGGATACAATGAACAGGAAGAAAGAAGACACCAGAACCACACCGGTCTTCAAGGTCAAGCCAGGGTTCTTGCCCTGCACTGATGCCTTCTTCCTTGGGCTGTGAGTTCTGGACACATGGCATCTAGATTGTTCTTGGAAACAAGAAGGGTACCAGAGCAGTGACTTTCCCTTCTGAAGTGGCCTTTCCACCAGCAAGCATTGACACAATGTGTCCTTCTTCAGGTAGCCCTGCATGGGACCATGAGAGAAGCCGAGGCTCCCATCCTGCCCCAGGGCCTACCTGTAAAAGGCGAGCAATGAGATCCTTCTGTGTGAACAGGGAACAACAGTTCAGCTCAAAGCTGCAGCATGCTTAAGAGAGGTTTAAATAAAACTCGCCTGGAGCTGTGAGTGAAGGTATTCCCCTAAATCCTGTTGAGAGAACACAGTACAAGCTA
Organism: Tokudaia tokunoshimensis; assembly: GCA_036184795.1. Lineage (NCBI taxonomy): Eukaryota > Metazoa > Chordata > Mammalia > Rodentia > Muridae > Tokudaia > Tokudaia tokunoshimensis. The sequence continues at coordinate 114,719,992 of BTHU01000001.1, read as the reverse complement.
GGCTTGCCGATTGATGGTTAGCAGCCATGGCCCACATGGCACTGTTTGAACTCTTTGTATAGTAGAGATTCACCAGTCAGGGTTGGGGACCATAAGGCCACAGACACACAGGCTGTGATGACCTCCCTGGCTTGAGCTTAGGGATGGAGATGATCATCTCAATTTGCAGCTGAGAGGAGCCTTGATGAGCCCATCAAGGGTCTCCTGGTACTGTTCTCCTCTGTGGTCTGAGAAGCCCTTCCCTCTCCCACCGTCTCTGTCTATCTCATGCGCTGTACCATAGAGGGTTTGCTGCTCATTAGGCACCCTCCTCCCACCTCCCCACCCTCTATTCCCCTATACTGGAGCATCTATCGTGCTTTCGTAGGACCAAGGGCCTCTCCTCCCATTGATACCTGACAAGGTCATCCTCTGCTACATATGCAGCTGGAGTCATGTGTACTCCTTGGTTTGTAACTTAGTCCCTAGGAGCTATGGGGGGTCTGGTTGGTTGATATTCTTGTTCTTCCTATGGGATTGCAAACCCCTTCAGCTCCTTCAGTCCTTTCTCTGACTCCTCCATTGGGGACCCCATGCTCAGTCCAATGGTTGACTTCGAGCATCCGCCTCTGTAGTCAATGCAATTTTGTAAATGAAAGCTACACTGGCCAATGTGTGTGATTTGTGAGTGTGTGGTGTGTGTGTGTATGGTATGTGTGTGTGGTATAGGTGTTTATAAGTGTGTGTGTGTAACTGTGTGTAATGTGAGTGTATTGTGAATGTGTGTGTGGTGTGTGTGTATGTGGTATGTGAGTGTGTATGTGGTGTGTGAGTGTATGGTTTATGATTGTGTGTAGTGTGTGTGTGTGTCTGTGTGTGTGGTATGTGAGTGTGTGTATATGAGTGTGTGTGGTGTGTGTGGTGTGTATGTATAAGTGTATGTATATGGTATGTGTATGTGTAGTGTGATATGTGTGGTTTGTGAGTGTGTGGCTTGTGAGTGGGTGTGGTTTATGAGTTTGTGTGGTGTGAGTGTGTGTGGTGTGTGTGTATGAGTGTGTATGTGGTGTGTGTTGGTGTATGTGTGTGTGTGAGTGTGTGTGTATGTAGTATATGCACACCTCTATGTGTCTTGGTGTGTCTGCTTTTTAGGAAGTATGTGAAGGCCAAAGGAGGTTGTCAAGTATATTCTTTTTTTGCTTTCCATTTATTTTTTAAAATATTGTTTATCTTTATGTGTATGAGTATTTTGCTTGCATGTATGTGTGTGAATCATGTGTGTGCTTAGTGCCCACAGTGGCCAAAAGAGGGAGCTAAATCCTCTAGAACTGGAGAGGACAGTTGTAAGCTGCCATGTAGGTGATGGGAGCCTCCTAGAGTTACAGGTACATTCACTGGTGTTAGAGGTTTGAATTCAGGTCATCTAACTTATATAGCAAGAGTTCTTCCCCACTGAGCAATTCCCCATTCTGACACTGGATATGTTTAATTGTCTGGTGTAGCCAAGACAGAACTATATCTTCAGGGCTCTGCCTGCACAATTGGTGACCTTTCCTAGGTACCACTTAGCCTGCGTTTTGTTTGTTTTAAAAGAATTGAATCAATAGTATGTGTGATCTGACTGCTCCCAAATCATGTATAATTCAAGCTTTTGGAAAGGCAAGGCCTTAGATGTTAAGCTTGGATCTCCTTGGTGGAAATTGATGGGGTAGAGAGTTAGCATGCTGACCTCGAGGTCATCAGTTGAGTTGGGAGCGGGGAAACTCCTAAGGGCATTGCTGCAGAAGGACTAGTCATCCCCAGGAGAGTGCAGTCCTTCAGCTGTCTATGCAGGAGGATCCTCCAGCTTGGAAACCAACCCTTCCATGGTCTTCTCCAGATAGCAGGGAGGCCCCTCTTACTCACTGTGAAAGCTAGGTAAGCAAGCATGTGAATGGCCCCCGGGGGCCTCTGAGCCTCAGGGCAGCACCTACACATGTGGCATTTATTCTCCTGCCTTGGTTTTGGTGAATGCATCAGTGGTTTCCTTGCCCCACACCCCTTGGGTTTGGGTACACTCACCAAGTGTCTTCTTTCTGTCATCTTGGGGACAGAAGCTACTTTCTGCAGTTGCTGTCTGCTGTTGAGTCCTTTGAGGCCAGTTAAAACAATTCCAGTGTATTTCTTTAGGTATCATGTAACTGCAATTGAATGGACTTACAGATGGGTCCTGTCTGGTTTTTGTTTTGTTTTGTTTGCTTGGAGTGTGTGTGTGTGTGTGTGTGTGTGTGATGTTTGTGCCAGTATCATGATATTTTTAGTGCAATGACTCTGTGGTATAATTTGAAATCAGGTATTGTTTTGTTTAGGATTGCTTTGTCTGTCTTTGGTCTTTTGTACCTCCATGAAGACTTTTGGATTGCCTTTCTGTGTTTGTGGAGCATGGTGCTGAAATGTTGATTGGCATTGTATTGAATCTGTAGGTTGCTTTTGGTTTCATGGCTATTTTTCACAATATTAATTCTGATCCATGAGCATGAGGGTCCTTTCTGCCTTCTAGTGTCTTCTTAATAGCTAGGAAATAGAATCAACCTAGATGTCAATGCAGAGTCCCAAGGACAAGACCAGGAAGAGAGCTGGGAGCAGCTGAGAAGGAAACAAGGGAAGCTCTTGGACACTGGAGGGACCAGGACCCCAAGGATGAGGCCCCTATAAAGCCTTGAAGAGGAGATGGGATTGGCTGGGCTCAGTGAACCAAGGCTTCCTCCCACTTGAATCTTCTTAAAATATTTATACTTTTAAAACATTGAAAATATAATATGTGTACATGGAAACAAATCTAAATAGCGTAAAGAGCATGTGTAAGAATTGAGAATTATCCTCATTCATATTCGAGGGCTGCCCAGGTCTCTGTTGTATGTAAATATGTGTGTATGTGTATCCTTTTGTTAGGAGGGTGAATGGTAGTGTATTATTTATATTGTCCTGTACTTTGCTCTTTTAACTTATGAAATATTTAAAGCATATAAAAAATGGAAAATAGCACCAAACATCCCACATGCTTCTCACTCAGCTTACAGAACAAAATCAGGCAGACCGAGCAGGATTTCCCTTGGCACCACCTGGCTGCCAGCCTCCCTTTCCCTCAGGGTTAGCGGTATTTGGGTTTGGTGTTTGTTATTCCCTTGTGTGCTCTGTGCAATAGTCTTAATACTATGTATGTGTTCATGGACATTACATAGAGTTGTCCTGTGTTTTTCTGGAGTCTGTACTTGGATGCTACATGTATTATGCATGTGGTACAGAGCTTACTTTTTCTGTTCAACACCTTTACTGTATTTCTAAGACTTAAATCTGATACTGTCTCTCAGGCTTGCCAACTCTATGACTGTGCTTGGTCGGTAAGTATTTACTGTGTAATACCTGCTTCTGGTCCCACACCTTTGGGCTGGCTCTCCTTCCACCCCAAAGATTTATTTATGTGTATGAGTGTTTTGCCTGCATATGTGTATGTGTAGCATGTGTGTGCCTGCTGCCTATGGAAGTCAGAAAGAGGATGTCAGATCCACTGGAACTGGAGTTACAAGTTATCAGCCACCATGTGGGTGATGAGAACGGAACCTGTATCCACAGCAAGTGTTTGTAACTTTTGACCCATCTCTCCAGGTCCATTTACAAAAATTATTTACATGTATGTACCTGTCAAATGTGTGTAGGTGCCCACAGAGGCAAGCAGTAGGTTCCCTAGAACTATATTTACAGTTGTAAGCTGTCAGTGCGGATGCTGGGAACCCAAGGTGGGTCCTTTGGAAGAGCAGCAAGTGTTCTTAATCAGTGAGCCATCTCTCTAGCTTCTGGTTCTCCCTCTTGACCACTAGAGATTGCCAATCCTGGGATATTGGTTTGATTGTCATTTCAGCTTCTATTGATAAGGAAACATTGCTGAAGACTGAAGGTTCTCTCAGGTCTTCCCTCACACACTCAGTGTGCTCATGGCCTGTGGCTTTTGTGACACAATTGTAGACCTGCTCATCAGTGGGATGTGCAGGTAGTATTGCCCTAAGATAAGGTGCCAACATGGGAAGGAGGTGGGCCTTGTGCTGTCATAGGGTGATATCTGAAGTGTGCCAGATCAGCGTAAAGGGAAATTCTGGGCTATGTATCCAGAGTGAGCTGTCTGATGACAACAGAGATGGGAACATAATCATGTTCCACAGTGACTCTCTCTTGCTCCTTTGAAAGCTTTGACATTTTGGACATTTAATCTTCTTTTGCTTTTAATTGATTTTTTAAAAGTTAACATACAAAGTGATGGTTTTCATGATGGCCTCTTATTACACCTTGTTTTAATTCATTCCCATCCCCCGCTGCCCTCCCTAAGCTGCAGTAGCAAAAGCCAAACACCGCTGGCACAAAAATGTACATGGACCAATGGTATAGAATGGAGGACCCGGAAGTAAGTCCATACAGCACAGACACCTATTCTTTGCCAAAACTGTCAAAGACCTATGTTGGATAAAGGCCTCTTCAACAAATGGTGCTGGGAAATCTGAGGATCTGCTGACCTTTTTTCTTTGAGTTATTGCTTTGTCTTTTATTGATCAATGTAAAAGTGAGGTTTCTAATGGTTTCTAAACAATCTGTACTTAAATTCTCTAAATTTTTTTTAACCAATCTGTACTTAAATTAGGCTGATGTACATGTGGGTGCTTCTTTGTTGCTGAGCAGAACTCTGTGTGAATGCTCTGAGTCCATTGTCCCTTTGCTGGCTGAAGGACTTTGATGCGGTCATATGCACGCATGTTGTCTGGGAGGAGTGTGCTACTGTGGGTGTTGGTGTGTAAGTTTTGTGCAGACATGATCTTCATTCTTCAGAGGAAACACTGAGCATGGATCAGTGGGCTGTGTGCACAGCAAGCATTTTGCCTCATAGGAAGAAACTGTCACTCTTCTCTAGGAATTTGGCACTGCCACCAACTTTCACTTGGGTCTGTCTCATCTGTCTGAGGCCGTGTGCTTTCTCTCTGGATACTTGAACTCTTCAATACCTGGAAGAATATAGAACAGATGTGTGGCCAGCCTGAGCCAGCTGAACCATTGTCACAGAGACTTGTTTTTGGTCGCCCCTGACTCATGGCTTTGGTGGAGTCTATCACGAGGAAGGCTAGACAGGACTCCCATAGAATGACGATGCGCCCTGGTAATGGTTGAGGTTAACTCTCCAACCAACCTCATAAGCAGGATGGTACTCTGAGACAGATCTAATGTAAATTAGGAAGTTGTATGGCACTCAGGGCATGCCCAGGTCTCTGGCAAGTCTAGCCTTTGCCATGTAGTCACCGTCACACTGTGAGGAGATTAAGTGACATCATATGATGGTGGCTTCACACATAAGATTGTTTTGTAATAAATTTTATTAGATTTAATTTTGACTTGAGGATCAGAGTAAAAGTGGGAGGAAATCATAATGTTCTCCTACAAACTCTGTCTCTATCACATGCAGTTCCTCCCATTGCCAAGTCTCCATATCTTGTGTGCTTGGTTCCACCGATGAGTCCACAGTGCCATTGTCACTCAGAGATCAGAATGTGCAATAAGGCTTGCTCTGTGTTCTGCAGTTGATGGCGTTAGACGATGTTGGATGTCATGGAGCCTATGGAACAGTGAAACTCCTAGGTCCATTTGACTGTCCTTCCACACCCTGACAACCCTTGATCATCTCGTTACCTTCATAGTTTCCCTTCCACAGAACATCCTACAATTGAACCATGTGGTATGCAGCCAAGTTAGAATGGCTTCTTTAGTATAGGAATATACGACAATTCCTTCATTGTTTGGCTTGGCTGCTTACAGTTTTTGGTTACTAAGTAACATGCCCTGGTGCGAATGAATCTTGATTTGTTGAAATCACTGGCGGCTTCCATGTTTGGTATCATGAGGAAAGCCACAGTGAGCACTTGCAATTTTTGTGCTTTCAGGTAACCTTAGCAACATGCAGTCCTGAATTTTCCCATTGTACCTCAAAGTGTGTTTCCTGTGTGGCTTACACACAGAAACTCCTAGAGATGGCAGAACTCAGCTGCAGCCAGGGGAGGTGCTTTTGTAAATTACACAAGATGAAACTCACAGAAAGTTTACTTGTCAGAGGAGTAATGCATCTGTGGAAGAAAGATAAGACTTGGGGAGGGAGAACCCCACATCAGAGGGAGAGTGTCTCCTCCCTACTCTGTGCACTGTGGTAGAAAGATGCCCTGCTAAGGGAGGGCCGGCTGTGGGCCTCTGAGTGTGTGACTGACACATGATGGGAGAGAGATCATCCTTGCTCACACAGTGCTGGTGGAAGGTAGTGTGTATGCACATGGACATTTGTCCAGTAAAGAGAACAAAGCAGCTTCATGTTCCACCGTAAAGCTGGAGGACCAGATGCCTGGGAGGTAGCACCACACTGCTGTGCACGGTGAGTCCCACTTGCCTGCAGAGTCTTGTTTGTTAATGACCTTGAGTGGACCCAGCTTCCTCTTCAAGGTCACGCCCAGTCAATGTATTTCTTGAAAATAACTGGGCTCAAAAAGTAGCCTTAGGGATTGGGGTAGGTGCTTGCCGAGCTTGCAGGCTGCTCTAGGCTGGAACCTTAGCATTACAGAGGCAGGTGTATGGCTGCATGTCTATAATCCTAGCACTTGAGAGGGGAAGAGCCGAGAGCCAGGTGGCCAAGATCTGGGGATATTTGAGATAACCCGGGCTAGGAATCCTGTCTAAATCAATCAATCAATCAATCAATCAATCAATCAATCAATCAATCACTCACTCACTCACTCACTCACTCACTCACTCACTCACTCACTCAACCCATCCATCCATCCATCCATCCATCCATCCATCCATCCATCCATTAAGTGAGCCACATGGTCCCTAGGACGGTGTAGGAAGTTCTCTCTAAGGAGATTCCATTACTTGACTCAGGGAGGTGGGTCTTTTCTTTTGTTCCAGGACTAAAACTTAATCTTCACAGATGGGGCCAGTCACCTGCAGAGATGACTGCAACCTTGGGCTGAATTGACTTAGAGAACTGTCCAGGGAGCCGGCACCTCCACCACGCAGTTTGCTTTTTCTGCTGATTTTTAAAAAGTACCCATTCTAATTTTAAAATAGAGCAGAAAATGGTATTAAGCTCAGTGCTTTCATTAGTAAGGTATATTATTTGATTTACCTTAAACTATTTCTGTGGCTATTTTCTAACAGTTTTTTTCTCTCTGGAAACATTAATATATTCAGACATTATAAAAATGTGAGTTTCAAACTACTCAGAGAAAGCCCAAGTGAGCAGAAGCGCCTGCAGAAATCATCGCCAGCTCCGAGGGCTCAGTGTCTTTGTTTCTTGGAGGTAGATCATAGACCTGACACTAGAGGAGACACAGCGTGTGCCAGGCGCTGTGGCTGCCTGCTCCACACACACTCTAAGGTCATTTGTTGATTTTTTTTTTCCCTGAGCTACAGACTTCCTGTAAGCATCATACCCTAGGTTTGTGCATACATCATTAACCTGGATTTTGCTACTATGTGTAACTGAGGATAGCACATATTGGTTCCTATAGATGGTGAAAATATGAAATGCTGATGTCACATCCCACTGAAGGAGACCTGAGGATGGAGGCTTACACTCAAACTCAGAAGCAGACCATGGGGCCCTTCCAGTGCAATATTGTATTCAGTGCTTCCTGTCTCTCTGACCCCATGTTTCCTGGAAGGATCGGGTGATCTGATAGGCTGTCGCTGTCTTGATGTCTCCTTGGCCCCAATGATGCTCCACTCCTGTCTATGTCAGACTCTGTCATTTTGTGTCACCTCATTCCTGCTTTGATCCTCAATGCCTACACACCTTCTGGATGTATTCAGATGGTGCCTGCTGTGGGAGATGTAGCCTCATCCTACTGCCTGCAAGTGGCTCTCCGTCTTCTGTACTGTGAACCAATTATCTGTTGAAGTGGTCTGGCCTCGGGTGCCTCAGGTATGGGAGACCTTCAGGGCAGAACCCTGTGCTTTCTCACTGCAGACCTTGTCAGGGATCATAAGACTGGAGACGACCAGGTGGCCTCCTGAATGTGTTAGACATAACACATTTCATTCTTTTCCTTGAAAGTCAGGCACTCTCTGAGGCTGGACCCAGTCCTGTGAGGTCTCAACAGTCAGCTGAAAAGGAAGTTTCTTCTTGGGAAGTCTTGCTTGGGCATCCTGACTTCCAGCCCCCAGAGAAGTGTGCTTGGTGTTGGAGAGAATATGACAGTTCTGGGTTGGAACTGCCCAGCTTGATTGTCTTCTTAAAAATTACTTTATTCATATGAGTGTTTTGTGTACATGTGTGTATGTGCACCACATGTATGCTGGTTGTCCCAGGAGGTCAGAAGACGGTGTTGAGTGCTTTGAAACTGGAGTTACAGGTGATGGCGAACTTCTGGGAACTGGTCCTAGATTCTCAGCAAGAGCAGCAAGTGCCTCTAACCTCTGAGACATCCTTCTAGTTCTAGTGTAGACTGTCTTGGTGGTCACTCCCCATCTGCTGAGCTGATTCACATGAATGGAGGTCTGAGAGACCGAGTCTCAATGGGTAGATAGAGTCCAAGCTCTAGCCAATGGAGTTCATTGCATTGGACCACTAGTGTGCCTGAGGACGTTTGACAAGGGATGATGTGCCCCACTGTCCAGCAACCTCTCCTGGTGCTTTGTTCTCTGTTGAATGCTCAGCCTGGCCAGCTCCAAGCTCTCCACTCTACCTGCACCTCTAGCTTCTCATTGGGCCACCCTGAGTTCCATTTGGTTTTATTTATCTTCACGTGTAATTGAATGAAGCAACTCATCATGGAGACGGGCTTGGTACAGTGAGATTTACAAAGCTCAATTTGTCACTGTGGACGTAGACTATTGATCACCTTGGAAGAATGTTTCTGTAGACAAGGAAGTGTGTAGTTTGGTATAGGAGGGAAAGTACATGCAAAAATGGTCTCAGACCAACTAATGCTATGATGGCTGAGATGAACTAGAAAGGAGAAACTTAAAAACAAGGCAGGAAAAACAACATTCAGTTGCTGTTTATTGCAGAGACTAGTTACCACAGGTTTAGTGGCTTAAAGCAGAACATTTGTGCGGCTGAGGAGTGAGGCTGGGGCTCCTAGGCCAGCTCTTTGTGGAGGCCGGGGATGGGGAGGGGCATCTGTTTCTGACCTCTAGCACCTGCTAGAAGCTGCTGCTTCTTAGCCTCTGCCTGAAACCTCAAGGCCAGAGTAGAGCATTTGCCTGTCTCTTTTTATTGGGATCTTCCTGCTTATCTCTTGCAGGGACTTCTGTGTTGAGACACTTCCAGCCCGGCATCTCCAGCTGACTCAGTGGTTTGGTCTCTCTCTCTCTCTCTCTCTCTCTCTCTCAGCAGATTCATGCAGCTATGTCTGCAGTCAGTACCCAGGTTTGTCACATGGCCCTGAGTCATCCACTCTTCCCTAAGCATCCCGGTTCCTTCTCAGAAATATGAAAAGATGATGATAGCGGTGGGGAGAGCAGGCAGCAGGTAGAGTGCGGGGCTCAATCAGGCTTGCTCTGTTCCTTTGTCTCCATGACCTGTGTGGTGAGCTTAATGCTTGAGTTCCTGTCCTGATGATGGTCTTCCAGGACAGAGCAGGCCACATGGACACATGACACCAAGAGGCCACTTGGAATCCAGAACATTTGATGCTAATGCACAGAGCCCAGGAGTCTTCACATTGGCTGCTGGGACACTTGACATTTTTCCTAAAGGTCCTCTTCAGCAGAAAACATAAAAAGATGATAAAGAAAGGCCAACTCTCATTGCAGGGGAGGTGCTCAGCCCCACTGCTGTGTTGGCATCTTGAGAGGAAGGGATTTGGGGGATATTTCTGTGCTATCTTATCTTCTGCATCCGTTTCTGTCAGAATGCGGCCCTTTGTCTGCGGTCAGAACAGTGGCTCACCTGGGCGCTCTGGACGCTCTTGGTCTTCGCCAGGCAGCATGGAGGAGGAGCACAGCTGTGTGGGCAGAGGGTGTGAACCCAGTATCATTCCTGTGTCCAGGATGTGTGTGAAAACTTGCATATGGAGACCTCTGTGCCTCTAGACTTCACCTGGCCAGCCTCAGTCTCCCACCCATCCAGCCTTGAAGTTATAATCCAGGATTTCCTTAAATCCATGCATATTATACTCTCTCAAGGTGATGGATGCCCCTTCCCTCTTTCCCTCTTTCCTTCCTTCCTTCCTTCCTTCCTTCCTTCCTTCCTTCCTTCCTTCCTTCCCTCCCTCCCTCCCTCTCTTCCTCCTTCCCTCCCTTTTCCCCCTTTCTTCCTTTCTTTCTTTTCATTTTCTCACATAGCCTTGGCTGGCCTCGAACTTGCTGAGAGTCACCTTGAACTTTTTTTTTTTTAATTATCTTTAATCTTTTGGCTTTTTTACAGTCCAGTCGTTATTCCCCGCCCCCCCCATAGTCCCCTCTCCCACAATTCCTCATCCTATTCCTCCTCCCTCGTCTCCAAGAGGATGTCCCTCCGCCCCTGCCCTGCCAGGCTTCCCCACTCCCTGGTGCCTCAAGTCTCTGCAAGGTTAGGTGTCTTTTTTTCACTAAGGCCAGAACAGGCAGTCCTCTGTTGTATATGTGTCAGGGGCCTTGTACCAGCTAGTGTATGCTGCCTGGTTGGTGACTCAATGTCAGAGATCTCGCTCAGGGTGGGGTGGGGTCCAGGTTAGTTGAGACTGCTGGTCTTCCTATGAGGTCATGCTCCTCCACAACTTCTTCCAGCCTTTCCCTAATTCAACCACAGTGGTCCCTGGCTTCTGTCCATTGGTTGGTCGTAAGTATCTGCGTCTGTCTCAGTCTGCTGCTTGTTGGGCCTCTCTGAGGGCAGCCATGCTAGGCTCCTGTCTGTTGTCCTGCATACAGCTGATCCCCTGGGAGGCCTTCAGACTGTGGGGTCTTCAGAGGAGCAGAAAAGTTGACGATCTGCCCCAGTGGAAGGCCCACCTTGAACTTTTGATCCTCTTGCCTGCTGGGATCCTCCAAAGTGCTAGGATTATAAGTATGTTTAATTTTTCACATTAATTAATTAATTTATTTACATTACATTTTTAGATTCTCCTCCCTCCTCTCCTCCAAATCTCTCCTCTTACCTTCCCTCCCTCATGCCTTTATCCTCCTCCCTTTATCCTCAGTTAACAGGAGACCTCCCATAAATATCAACCCGCCTTGACATATCAAGTTGTAGTTAAGACTGGGTGCAGTTTCCTCGGTGAGTCTAGTTAAGGCTGCCCAGTTATGGGAAAGGGATCCAAAGGCAAGCAATAGAGTCAGAGACAGCCCCTGCTCCTGCTGCTAGAGGGTCCACACCGGGACCAAGCTGTACATCAGTTTCATGTATGTAGGGGGAGTAGATCTGTCCCATGCATGCTCTCTCGTTGGTGGTTCAGTCTCTGTAAGCCTCTATGGGCTCAAATTAGTTGCTTCTGTAGGATTTCTTTTGTAGTGTACTTGACCCCTCTGGCTCTTTCAATCCTTCCCTCCCAGTCTTCCACAAGATTTCTCAAGTTCTGCCTAATGTTTGGCTGTGGGTCTCTGCATCTGTTTCCATCAGGGCTGGGTGAAGCCACTCAGATGACTGTTATGCTAGCCTCCTGTTTGCAAGTGTAGCAGAATATTATTAAGTGTCATTGCACAGGACTCAAGCTGGGCCAGTCATTGGTTGGCCATTCCCTTACTTTCCGGTCTCTCTTTACCCCTCCACTTCTTGTAGGTAGAAAATATTATGTGTCAAAGGTTTTTGTGGCGGGGTAGGCATCCCCATCTCTCCACTGGAAGTCTGGTTACAGGAGATGGCTGGTTCAGGCTCCATATCCCTCATTGCTATGAGTCTTAGTTCAGGTCACCCTCCTAGATACCTGGAAGTTTCCGTAGTCCCAGGTTTCTAGATCATCCCAGAGATGCCCCCTTCCCTGCCAATCCTGGTTCTTTCTCCTGCCATCTTCTCCACACTTCAGCTCTCCTGTTCTCTTCCCCCACTCCCTACCATGTCTAATTAAAAAAATTAATTAAAATGCTATATACATGCATTATAGTTACATAATTTTTCCCTTTTCCTCCCTGTGACTCCTCCCATATCTGCTGCCTGCTCCTACTCCCTCTCAAATTTATTATCTCTTTTTCTTTAATTATTATTGTTTTATACACACACACACACACACACACACACACACACACACACACACACACACACACGAATATATAAATGTAATCTGCTGGGTCTATTTAGTGTTGCTTGTATGTATATGTGTTTAGGGCTGACCAATTGTTATTGGATGATGTATCAGGGGCTCAACCCTGGGGAAGATTGATTCTCCTTGCTCAGTAGTCATTAATTGCCTGTAGGCTTCATCAAGGGGTGGGGACCCCATGACATTCTTAATTGACGCTGGCATGTCAACCGGTGTTGTCATTGTTCAAGTCAGATGTAAGTAACCATATTGTTGAGATTGCATGAGTGCAGCTTCCCCATCAGAGAAGAAACAATCTTGCAACAGATATTCTGGCTTTCCAGTGTTTGTAGTCTGTGACACTGAGAAGCAAACACAGTGCTTTGCATGCAAGGCACACACTCTACCTCTGAGCTACATCTCAGCCTAGGTTGCTTTCTTTGTTGAGTGGTGAGCTATAAAAGCCTGTAATCTCTGTAATTTATGGGGGTGTGTCCATGCCTGGTCACAGGTGGCTTCCTGATGATGGCACACTTCCTCAGGCTTGTCACATGTCCATTATGGCCTTTGCACTATGTTCTTTCCCTTCTTGCCTTTGAGTGTCTTTCCTTTCCTTGTTTGGTGTTTCCACATCTTCTTCTTCCATGCTTAGACTTTCTAGTTACACAGCCCTGAGAGGCATTCCTTAGGCATCTGGTCTTATGCCACTCCCGGAGACTTAGTATCCCTGCAGCTCACCTTTCTGCCTAGCTCTTACTTAGTTGATTCTGATAGTTGTCTCCTCCACTGGACCTTGAGCTCTGTGAAGGAGGTTACAGCCTCCTTTGGTACCCTCCCTTGGCCAGGAGCAGTCACCAGCTGGGGATTAAGATAAGTGAAAAGATTTTGTCCCTCTTTTCAGGACAGATATAGAACAGAACAGAATAAAAAAGGTTGAGTTGTTTTCCTTTGTGACCAAAGTCTCTAAAACTCCTATGGTATAGCCTGTGACTCATCTTGACCTGGAGACCATCTTTTCCCTCCTCCCCCCATCCTTCCTGTTGGCTCTGCTCTCTGCAGAGTTATTTTGTAACTGAGCCCTGCAGAGAGGGTGTGTGGATTGGGTAGGTGTCATATCTGTCTCCTAGGGCTTCAGGGCAGAAGGAGATTTGGGGCAGCAGAAGATAATTCTACTGGGGATTTGCAGCAGCAGGAGATGTTTTTAAGGGTAGACAGTGTGAATCAGCACCCGACTATACAGTGTATCTGCTGAACACTCAGAAACAGGCACCCCCTCCCTGAATCACATGCTGGAGAAGGTGCTGGCTCCTAACAGAGAACACCGTTCGTATGAGGATGCCAGCTTCATTAGTTAGGGTTTGAAACAGAAGTGGTAGCAGACTTAACACTCTCTTGTCACCATGGGACACAGTCTACAGCTTTCTCTTCCTCTCCCTTCCACCAAACTGACTCCATTGTCACACTGTGTTGTATAGGCACCTCTGTGCAGATGAACATACTCATAGACATCCACACCCAGGTAATGAGGCACGCACAGTTACCATATGTACACCCTGTGGCACACCCTCACATACACAAACACACAGAGAGACACTGTCCTTTTCTGCATTTGGACACACTCATGCCAAAACATGCTCTCCCATGCTCATGCTCACTATGGACCCTCTGCCTCTGAGAGTGGTAGACATTGTCCTGAGTGTCACCTAGTGAGAATATGCTTGTGTAAAGACTTCCTTATCAGGCTGAACAAATCCCCTGGACTTGGGAATCAGTTTTGCTGCTTAGCTGATCTTTCCCTAAGCAGCAACCACCTACATTTCCTACACTTTTGCGCAGATCTGTGTGCATCTCTGTCTTGTACACCTAGCCCCACGGGGGTGGAGAGGTGCCCAGGCATGAGTATGATTTATGAGATGCTAATTTGAGGGGATCACTCTCTGTGAAGATGCCCTTTACTGAGAAGTTAAGAGGGAAAGAGAGGGAGGAAGAGAGGGAGAAAGATGGGAGGGAGGGAGATGGACAGAAGAGAGGAGATTGGGGAAGAGAGGAGGGAGAGAGAATGTATATGTGTGACAGAGAGAGAGAGAGAGAGAGAGAGAGAGAGAGAGAGAGAGAGAGAGAGAGACAGACAGACACATACACACAGAGAGGGGAGCATACTATACATGCAGACTTAAGTATACACACATACACACACAGACAGACAGAGAGAGAGAGAGAGAGAGAGAGAGAGAGAGAGAGAGTGATTCTATAGTTCTTGGAGCCATGAGGATGCTCAGAACCCCTGTTTCTAGAACATGGCACAAACCCAGGAGCCAAATCTTTCATCTGTGAGCACAGCTTGATGTGCCAGATGTGGCAGGGTATTGCTCAGCTGTGACCAAATGACTTTGGTGTGTCTCTAGTCATACTGTCAATCCATCTTGTTGACAGTCCCCCTCTGTCTTTGCCCCATTAGCCTGGAGAATCCTCCAGAGTACTCCTCCCCACTTTGCTGTTTCTGCTCTTTACTATCCAGAGACAGTTCCTTTCATTCCTGGACTACATGAGAGCTTTGAGGTGTTTTTCTTGCTCCTTGGTCCTTGGGGAGCATTGGTGTCTCTCAGACCACATGTTGGTTGCTTTTCTTGTTGCTGTAACTAAATGCCTGACCAGAAGCAGCTTGAGGGAGAAAGGGTTTCTTTGGTCTATAATTTTTGTGGCTAGAGTTCATTATGGTGGGGAAGACATGGGGGTAGGAATATGAGGTCACTGGTCCTATTGTATCTGCAGAAAGGAAGTGGAGCAGGCTACAAAGCCTTAGACAGATGCCCAGTGACTCATTTCCTCATACAAGGTTATACCTCTTAAGGTTCTTCAACCTTCCCAAACAGCACTACCAGCTGGAGACAAGTGTTCAGTACAGGAACCCGTGGGGGATATTTTACATTCAAACTACAGCAGACCAATTCTCCCGCTGTGTTTCTTGGGCTGAGTAGTGCAGGACAACTATAGGAAGACCCAACCTCGGGCAAGAAGAAGGTCCTTGTCAGTTGAGGGGAGTACTTTAAGAGATAGGCCCCTACAGGCTCGGTGGAGGGATGACTTTGCCTGTCTTATAGCACAGGAGTAGGGAGGGAGGTTGGCTTTAGTTTCTGTTCAAGGATGTTACACAGCTGTCTCCCCTATTCCTCTAGATCCCTAGTGCCATTACAGAGCCTGTTTTCTAGAAACATGGTACCAACTAGCAATACCCAGCCTCCAGTGGGACAGCCTGTATTTGTGTTCAGAATGGAGTCAAAATGGAGTCTCTTGGGGCAAAGCACAGCCGGAAAAGCCAAAGCCATATGCAGTGTGGATCAGGATACATTTGATCTCGGCATTCCATATGAAGATAGCACATCACCTTACTTCATTCACTTGTCCAAGGGGGCACTGAGTGAGGAGCATGAATCCTCATTTCTGAGCCTTATTGACTGTTGAGAAAGTCCTGTTTTCACTCAAATCATCCCCACTGTGTTTATTGGCTCTTCTCTGAAGGGGTAAAGAACAGAGATTTGCCTCAGCAAAATTGGGTGATGGTCTTGATGCCTCCTGGTGCCCCCAGGGACCTGCCTATTTCCCGCCTGCCTTCACTCACCCCTCAGCTCCTCAGAATTAGATTCCTGTTGATGCCTGGGGCTCTCATTGCGACTCATTCCTTCTGAAATTAAAATAAGTCATAAAATACATAAAACAGAGAGAAATGAGATTTTTAAAACATGCAGATTCAGCTTAAAGAGCAATAATGAGATGAATCCCATGAAACCACATTCTGTGACTGTGAACACACAGGACAGGAAGCCCCCAGGGGACATCCTACTCCTATCTGGTCTCCATTCCCTCCTCCTTCAGCTCCACACTTCCTGATAATATTTCCATGTTCACGTGTGCTCTGCTGCACACACATGCATCTCTGAAGAGGGCACTCCATTATTTTGTTGCCAGCCTCCTGGGAGTGAAACCCAAGGGTGTTGAGTGTGTAGTTGTCTGGTATTCTGAATTTGCTGACTCTGGACTTTGGAGGCTCATCCATGGGGGAGGGTATCCTGGGCTCCATTCATCCCACAAAGACTGGGCTGTGTGTGGCACTCCACCTGCTGCTGGCCTGTCCTCGGCTCCTGTTTCTTATGATCTTTGATGAAAGAATTCTCAGAGATCTACAAAGTACAGTGTAGAAGACAAGCTAGGTTACCATAGAGTGACAGAAATCACTTTCTAGGATGAGAGTGGTCGGTGGCCAGAGAGACGATTGGACTGACCTATGTCCTAAGGTAGCTTTAAAAATATTTAAAATGTTAAATAAATATTTTCTGGCAAGAGGGAGTAAGAGAGAGCTTTTCCTCTCTAGGTGATTGACATTTGTTTTAACTCTTATGAGAGAACAACAACATGTCTTTATTCTTTATCTAGCCTCCTGATAGTAATCTTATGATCTCCCTGGTAGTTCAGAAAGTCATATCTCCACCCAGGGCCAGAGATACAACTCAGATCCTAATCTGAAAAAAAAATCATGTAACAGTAGATTAAAGGAGTTAGAATAAAAATGAATCTATAAAACCCACCATGCTTTACCAGGAGGAAAGGACTCCCTTAAGAGACCTCGACAAAGCCCTTCTGTCTAGCCTCTCCTATCCCAGGGGTAGTGACTCTTGGTGCTTCCAGCCTAACCTCTGTGTGGACAGCTATGGAGACCTAAGTGGACATCTAACTGTTCCCTGGATCTGACAATGCCTCCTCTGTGTCTTTGGGGTCAAATGATGAACTTGGTTATGGGGTTCAAAGATAAGGCGAGAGGAGTCCCAGTGGCATACTGCAGACCATGCCATCATCCCAGAGTGGCTCTGCATTCCATTTCTGTTCTCAGGTTAGCCAAACAAATCAGCAGGGACAAGTGTGGCTGCCATGTTCAGAGGACCTCTGGGAGAATTTTGCATGTTTTTCTGAGTCTTGTGGAGTTAGTTCCTTGGATAAGGCTGCCTTAACTGAGACCGCTCCCCAGGTGACTCACCCAGTGGGAGCTCACGTCTGCAACTCTTGGTCCTGAGGATCTGGCATCCACTGAGAAGCACACAGTGTCCCATACATGTCATTACGGCTGTTTTCAGGATACCTTCTTCTCCTTTGGAGGTTTGGATGGTTTGGGGAAAGAGGTTCCCAAGTCATTTGATGCCACAAGATGGTGGTATACCAGAGGCTCTTCTAGAGAAAGAATTGCAGGGAGAAGGCAATGGGTCTCCTCTTCTTTCTCAGTTGCAGAGGAACCTGTGGTGGTTTGAATGAGAATGATCTCCATAGGCTCATATGCTTGAATATTTGACATCTAGTTGGAGGTACAGTTTTGAGAAGGATCAGGAGCTGTGGCCTTGTTGGAGGAAATATGTCACTGTGTCAGTGGGGATGGACTTCGAGGGTTTCAAAAGCCCATGCCAGGTTCTATCTCTCTGTCTCTCTGTCTGTCTCTGTGTCTGTCTGTCTCTCTCTCTGTCTGTCTCTCTGTCTCTGTCTGTCTGTGTCTGTGTCTCTGTCTCTCTCTCTCTCTCTCTCTCTCTCTCTCTCTCTCTCTCTCTCTCTCTCTCTCTCTCTCGTCTGCCACGTTCCCTGTCATGATAGCTGTGGACTCACCCTCCAAAACTGTTAGCAAGTCCCAGTTAAATGCTTTCTTTTGTTAAGTTGCCTTGGTCATAAGCGTCTCTTCACAGCAGTACAGCAGTAACTAAGACAGGGTCCAGCTCAGATCTGCAGAGATGGGACTGGGGCTTACTCTCTGTAGGTAGTAGGGAGAAAGGACCCATGGTGAGAACCGCAATTTGCTTCCAGACATTGCAGTGCGTACAGATGCCAGTGGTTGGGAACACCAGGAATGAGACACAGTGAAGCTTGTAGTTAGAGTATGACATCATCAAGAGGGCCTGAGAGGAGACAAGCAGACTCTGAGAAGTAAGGCTAATGCTGGTGGGTCAGCAGCTAGCTTCTGTGAGACCCCTCCTGGGAAGTATGCTGAACCCAACTGTCCTTTCATATACCTGCTTCTAATGCAGCCAGATATGATAGACGAAGACAACATAGCTTTAATAGCCTCCACCTAGTCAAGAGAAGAGGCCCTAGAGCATCCTGTAGACAAGGAGTTAGCTAAGTTGATTAAGTGTAGCTACTTCTTAGGAACAAGCTGAGTCCTAAATGCAGGAACAAAGAGCTTTGTAAAATTAACAGCAATGGAGACAGTTGCAAGGCCAGAGGCAGCACTGCCAGTCATGGGGCAAGGAGCAGACAGTGAAAGTCAGCACAGATTCACACACACACATGCACACACACACACACACACGGACTCATATACACATGCACATACAGACAACACACACACACACAGGCACAGACACACACAGACACACACAGGCACAGACACACACAGACAGACACACACAGGGACTCATATACACATGCACATACAGACAACACACACACACACACAGGCACAGACACACACAGACACAGACACACACAGGGACTCATATACACATGCACATACAGACAGACAACACACACACACACACACACACACACACACACACACACAAGAACTCTCACCTCCAACCAAACCAGCTAAACAAACAAAAATAAAGTAGAAATACAGTAGAACTCTGTGCTGGAGATAAGCACTAATATAGCTATGGGCTGAGATGTCAATGCTTTTGATACCTTGCCCAGTTTTCAAAGGCCAGTGGGAACCCCTGGGTCTCCTGGTACTCAGTATGGGAAGTAGCTGGATTTTCCACTGGGGATTGATTGTGTCTTTAGCACCTGTGCTAGTGGTCTCCTTTAGAGACAGGCCCTGTGCAGATCTATCAAGTATGAAGAGGGAAGCTATGTTAGGACAGAGATGGTGAACTCTTTCCAGCACCTGGAATACCCTGCCCCCAGCTACTCCCAAGGAAGTGTGCCCCCCACCTCACCCCAGCCACTCCCCCTTCCATTTTCCCTGTGCTCAGATGTCCTCAATAGAGATGCTTTCTTGGCCAGTTAACATTTACATGTCACATTTAGGTTTTAGTATAAGCACATATACATAGCCTAATTTAATTACATATACCTTTTCTAAAGCCATCATGGTACAGATTGACATGAATAACAGGGAAAAGCAATACAAGCTTGAAACTCTTAGGTCCTACCTCTGCTCCTGATGAGGGACTATTCCATATGTGAACATCCTCAGAAGAGATCCTCAGAAGTGTTTAGAAAAATCTGTTTTAAAACTTACGTATACATACGTATGTCTGAGTATGTTTGTATATACCAGTGCCTGCAGAGGTCAGAAGTGGGTGTCAGGTCTCTTGAAGTTGGAGTTATAGGTAGTTGTAAGTCATCCTATGCGGGTACTGGGAACTCAACTCATGTCCTAGGGAAGAACACTATGTGTTCTAAACCAACCCCAAAAGATTTTCATAAGGGCAACTCTTCCTTGGTCTTTGATGGATACTATTGTCTGTTGAAACTGAATATCCCTTGGCTCTAAACTCTTTCTCTTGCATGGCTGAGTTCCAGGTCAAACAAGACTATGTGTCATCCCATGTCTCATGGGGCAGGGACAGAGATGTCCATGTACTGAACTAAGTCAGCAGAGGCAGGACTTAGAAGCATCTTGGGAGGCTGACAGAATAAGTGGGAGGGCATGCTCACCTCCTGTGCCTTCCCCCAAAGACTCTGAGATCCCCAGGCACATGTCCCCTCTGGCCCAGGTCCACTGCTACAGCAATGGCTGACTACCATGCATCATGCGTATGTGGGGGGGGAAGAGTCTCCAGGAGGTAGAGTGTGTGGGATCTTTGCTCTTCTACAACCCAGCTCCTCCTGTGAACTCCTCCTTCTTCCAGCCTGGGGCACAGGCCTTGTGGGGTGGGGAGACCCAGGAGAGAAAGGAGGCTAAGGCCCTAAAGGATGGAGGCAGGGAGCTGGGCTACCTGCTCTGCCTTGGGAGAAACAGTGTGCCACACTCCTGGTTGTCTATGGGCAAGCCTCTAGAGTAGGGTCAGCCTATAGCCAGTGTTTGTCAGTGTTTGTCTCTTCAAAACCCAAGTGCATCCAATTGCTGATCTTGGTTTTAGACAGGGTTCTGTCTGACATTTGAGAAGTAGTTCCCTTTAGGTGTTTGGCTCAAGGGAGTCTCACAGGACAATTTAATATGACAATCTTTTGAAATGTATCCCTACAGCGCTTATATCAAATGCATGTCCATCTTTTTTTTTTTTAATTTTATTTTTTTAATTTACATTCCAAATCACTTCCCCTTTCCCGTTTCCTCCCTCCCCGAAAGTCCCATAAGCCCCCTTCCCTCCCTCTTTTCTCCGTTCAACCCCCTCTCATTACTCTGTCCTGGCGTTCCCCTACATCCAGTCTTTCCAGGACCAGGGGTCTCTCCTTCCATCTTTTTAGAAATCTATTGATATGCTGATTGTGACAGAGGGCTAATATCCAAGATATACAAAGAACTCAAGAAGTTAAACTCCAGAGAGCCAAGTAACCCTATTAAAAAATGGGGTACAGAGCTACACAAAGAGTTCTCACCTGAAGAATATCTAATGGCTGAGAAGCACCTAAAGAGATGTTCATCATCCTTAGTCATTAGGGAAATGCAAATCAAAACAACCCTGAGATTCCATCTCACACCAGTCAGGATGGCTAAGATCAAAAACACAGGAGACAGCAGTTGTTGGCGAGGATGTGGAGAAAGAGGAACACTCCTCCACTGCTGGTGGAATTGCAGGCTGGTACAACCACTCTGGAAAGCAGTCTGGCGGCTCCTCAGAAAACTGGGCATGACACTTCCGGAGGATCCGGCTATACCACTCCTGGGCATATACCCAGAGACTTTACCTGCATGTCCATCTTAATGTAATAATTTCTATTGCTTTGGAGGTACTAAAGTAGACATTAAAGGGAGGCTACATCTTAAAGGGTCAGATTAGATCCAGGAACCAGGGTCATGATTCTGTCAAGTTTATTTTTATTTTTTTTTCTTGGCAGAATTTCAAGCTCAGTTTCTCTCTTTGTTTTCTAATCAGCGCTGAACTTGGGTCTTCAGAGAGGGAAGGAAGCTTTGCTCTTCAGAGGCAGACATGGGAGAAAGAACAAATTAGCATGAAAGGCCAGGTGATTCAATGAATATTCATATAGACAATTTAATCAGTGTCTGTTCATTATTCCCCTTTCCAATTGAGGCTGACTCAGAATATGAATAGAGAAAGTGTTGACTTTCATTCGCTTTAACTGCTCATTTTCCACCAACAGCTTTCAGCATTTGGCTTTCTATGTGCCTGGAGATGACCTAACTCAAACCTCAGGATTCATTTCCAGTGCAACATATACTCCAAGAGCTCTAACTGATCTCACAGGTACCTGTGCTCTTGCTGTATTCAATTTTAAGTGGACAAGACAGCACAGTTTTCCAGAAAGTTGCCCTTTACCCCTAATAATAACAAAATTATTTGAAGCAGTGTGGATGATGTGGACTTGGGTGTTGGGGGTCATCATGACACCCCAGTCTTACAGAGTTGTCTCTTGGAACTTCACTAAACTCCAGAGGGTCACAGTGACAGCTACTGGGTCTAAGGATGAGTTCAAATGTTCTTGGAGGTAATGGTGGCTTCTTGACTGTTAGAGATGGTATGGGCTGAGGTAATAGGGAGGAAGTTAACTGGGAGCCCATGTTAGTCAGTGGCTCAATAGACCAGTTTCTCAAACCCTGAGCCAAGGAACTGCAGACATCCAAATTTGTGTGAGAGAGCCTGACTCCAAGGCAGTTAAGGAGGTGGAGTTGAAGGCAGAGGCCATCTCTTTTGACAGTGACAGAGTAAAATCCAGAGTTAAGGGGGCTTAGGGATACTGGGGGGGGGCAGTGATCAAGTGGCCAGTGTCTGGGGTTACAAAAGAATAGACCTTCTACCTGACAGACTAACATCCAGAAATGAATACAGTGTTAATTAGAAGACTATAATAGTGAAGAATTAGAAGCAATTAACTGCTCAATAATAAGACATGGGGTAAGTGATATTATGGGATATCAATAGGTTAGCAACTATAGAAATTAAAGACACACTGAAGCTCTCAAGAGGGCAAACTGTGTTGTAGGGATGAAGTTCAACCCTGTCCCCAGGTGTCACATCAGGCTGTGGAAGGGCACACAAAGGGACAAGTGCAGATGTAGGGACAGCAATCAAGCAGGAAGTTATACTCCTGGTGTCCAGGGAATGGGCAGTAGAGGATGGCCTGATTTCTGTGTCTGGAAGCACAGAGTAAGGAGTGATGAGAAACTCATGATGAGTTCCCAGGCATGTTAAGAAATCAGACAAACAGGAACAGGTGGCCTTCCGGTCAGAGTCTGCCAATCCCGGATCAAAATTCCTGTGAAATGTCAACAGATTCTCTCTGAGAGGCTGAGCTAGTGAAGGTGTTGATTGCTTCTTTGGGCTTTTCTGAGTCTTTGGAGTGTTTGCCAATGAATGTTTATTACGTTCACGGCTCTTTCTAAAAACAATAAATGTTATATTGAAGAGATACCCAATGTGTGTACACATCTCCCATCTCATGTCTGTTTGCCACTTGAAAGTGTACAATTTGGCAGGTCAGTGTGTCTTTTGACCTCACCCCATAGCCTTCTTTGTCTAAAGCGTTCCATGGTGGCTCCTAGGTGCAGCTTCTTGCTTGATTCCCTTGAACCATCTTCTCCAGGCTGCACCCAGTCTTCACGGTGCAAGGCTCAGCTTCTCAAAACCAAGAACTCTCATGAGATTATAAAAGAGTAATGATGCATTGACTTCAAAGCATTAGTAGCCAGGTTGTTCCAGTCAGAGCAGAAGGGAGATTAATGAGGTACGAGTCTAACATATGTCTCAGGAAAAGAACAGTCATTTACTTTCGAACTTGGTGGAACTTGTGGCTGCTCCTGATTTGCAAGAATATTTTGCAACATGATTCTTTTTGCTCTCAAAGTAGCTGATTAAAATCAATCAATAGAATCAGCCCACGGATAGGGAGGAATGCTCAGAGGTGGGGTTTCCATCTCAGGGAAAGCCCAGGAGTGCAGTGTCTGCTACAAAGAGTATTTTGGCTACTAGAGCTGAAATCTGCCAATGGCAATTTGGTACCACCTCCCTGAGACCCCATTCGATATCTCTCTCCTTTCTGGATAAAAGGCAGGCCCTCTGTATGGTGGGTTTAGAGTGTGCCCACAAAGTCATGGAGACCCCTCCCTTCAAAGGTGAAGCCCCATTTCATTCTCCTTTACTGTCACCCAATCTCGACATCACCCTTCAAAACAGTATAGCCTAGGCACTTCCGAGGCCACAAAGTCTATGAGCTCTTTGCCCACTGGGTTCTTTGTTTTCTTTTATTAATCTGAAGGGAAATCATACCTTCTAGATAAAATAATTAACGAACTACCAAAGTGCAAATCCCCCCTGCTCTGTGCTTTGATTAAACTTAAATTACTTTATTATTTCCTGTGACAACAAAGATTTATTTGATAAGGCCATATTTGTTATTCTTTTCATTCAATATTTGTGTTTTTCTCCCCTCTCCTATCACTCATTAGAAAAATCCCTCTTTCTTTTCCCCTCCAATTCAACTTCCACTATGAGGTGTGATCCATGTAGAGCTCATATTTGTTCTTATTAAGAATAAGGGCATGGGTTCCAGCCTGTGGAAGGTTCCAAACCATGGAGTCATAGATCTGATACCTCGGGGTCCTTCTCTTCCCTCTGACTTGCTCCTTCTGCAATATCGCCATCTCCTGTGCATGACCGTGGCTATGCTCTGGCTTTCTGACCTGGCGTTCAGCCTGGCCTGCTATACACAGCATGTGGCCAGAGTCCCTAAAAGACTGTCTACTCTCATAATTTTCCAGAATTCCTTGACTTTCCTGGAATTTCATATTTTGCATAAATTTTTTTTAAAGTTAAATTTATTTTTACCTGATATATAAAAACATAGTAATGTATATGTTAATGGGGCAACAGTCTCGTGAATCTTTGAATATGTTTTACAAGTTTGATAAAAATAATCTCTTGGGGTTTGATGGGAATCGCTTTGCATTTATAGATTAACTTGGAGAGAATTGGATCTCTCTGTAACCATGTCTCCCTGCTCATCGACTCTGTACAGCTCTCCACTTACTTACCTTTTGTGTCCTTGAGTAATGTCATGCTCTCTTCAAGCATCTTAGACCTCTTATGTTAGATTTAATCTGAGACAGTGTTTAGTTCCTTTATTCTCCTGTCATTGTGACTGGGAATCTTTCATAAATCACAATTTTCTAATTAGCTATTACCAGTGTGGAACAAGACTTTGATTTTTGTGTTGAGCTTGTAAGCATATCCTTGCTGAACCTTCTTATTAATTCTAATTATAAATTTTCTTTCATCTTTCTTTGAATGCAGCCATAAAAATTTGCCAATGATTATCCCATCTTTTACAGTCTGTGTACATCGTTTATTTTAAATTAACATATTGCCTTGGCAGGGGTTCTGACAATGTGGTGTTGGGCAGCCTCAGATGGTTCCCTGGATAGATAGATGGACCTAGTGTCTCTGAAAGGTCTTAAATAGCAGAAGAGTTTGGTAGGTACACCTCAGGATACACCCTGGTGAGCCAGCCCTGGGATCCTCCTGTCTCCTCCTCCCCAGTGCTTGAGTTACAGGTGTGTGGCACCTCACCAGGATGTGAGTCCTGGAGATGGAGTTTATGTCCTTACATCTGCAAAGTGATCGTTTTACCTTCTGAGCTCTTCTAGCAGACACAGGACAAAGAACCCAGGAAGGAAGGAGGAAGGTCTGAGAACACCAGAGATGATCAGGGACCACATCATTTAGGATGGGGCTTTGTATATAGAACAATGTGAGAATACTTCTAGGACTATCAAGTGGAGAGGCAAGATAGTTCTCTCTCTGCCCTGAAACTCTAAGAAGGCGTGGCTGACCAGCCAGCAAGCCCCAGGGATCCTCTTTTTTTTTTTTTTGTAAAAGTAAGCATTGTTTACCAACTGAGCTCTCTCCTAGCTCCAGCTTCAAACACATTAAACAAGACATTCTCCTTTTTCCAAACAAAATTGCAAATACCTGTTCATTGTGTGACATGGAAGTTAAAATGTAGGCGTTTCAGGAATTGTACCGCTGCTCAAAAGATCGAATGAAAGCATCCTAATTTTAGAGAAGGAACTGTGGTAAGAGCTGTGGCAAGCATGCTGGTCAGGAGCACGGCTGGGATGTGCCTGGGTCTCACTATAGCTCTTCGATTGCGTACTAGACGGCTTAGCCAGTGTGAACAAGTCAAGAAGAGGAAATGATTGGAAAGCAAGAAAGAAAACTGTCTTTGTTTATGGATGACGTAGGAAGTGGTCCCTCGGGAATTGACTAAAACAAAACTGTCCTGTAGCCAATAAGCAGTTACAGCAAGGTTCCAGGGGAGAAGTTAATGTACCAAGAAGTCAGCTGGGTACTAGCAGGAACAACTGACTATTTTTTCCTCTTTCTCTTTTTCTCCTTTCATATATTTTATCTGGATTAGAGTTTATCCTCCCTCCACTCTCCCAGTCTCTCTCCTATCCCCTTTCCCCAAGATCCATTACCCACCTCCCCTGCCTCCTCTCAGAAAAAAGCAGGCCTCCCAGAGACATTAGCCAAACACAGCATAACAAGCTACAATAAGACCAGGCCCATAGCATCACATCAAGGGTAGATGAGGTAACCCAGTAGAAGGAAAAATTGCCCCACAGATAGGTAAAAGAATCAGGGACAGCCTCTGCTCCCATCAGGATTCCCACAAGAACACCTAACTACTCAGTCATAGCATACATATAGAGGACCTAGGTTAGACCCCTGCTGTTTCCCTGACCTCTGTGAGCCCTCATGAGTCCCAGTCAGTTGGTTCTGTAGGCTGTCCTGGTATCCCTGAACCTTTTGGTTCCTCCAGTTCTTCCCCATCCTCTGCAGGAATCCTTGAGCTCCACCCAATGTTTGCATCTGCTCTCATCTGTTGCTGGATGAAGTCTCTCTGGTCTCTTTGATGACGATTCTGCTAGGTTCCATTCCCAGAATACTCTGCAGGCAGGAAAAAGTGCAGGTCGAAGGTTTTGTGCCTGGGTTGGTGTCCCAATCCCTCCACTTGAGGACTTGCTTGGTTACAGAAGATGACTGATTCAGCCTCTGAGGCACAACTGAATTTTAAAGCTCAAAACATATTACAGTTTACATTATAATAAAAATGAACTCTGTAGGCATAAGCCTAACAAAATATGTGAAGAAAATTACAAAAATGTCATGGAGAGGTAAATACATGGGGCTATATCCAGTGTTTGCCATGGGGAGATGCATCAGCATGGGGAAACATATTCCATGTTTGTCACAGGGAATCATATCCCATATTCCGTGTTCACCATGGGCAGACATGTCCTATTTCACCACAAGGAGACATATCACCATGAGAGACATTTCACATTCACCACAGATGGTCATATCCCAGATTCTTTATAGGGAGACATACCACATGCTCACAAAGAGCTATATTTAATGTTTACTATGGAGAAACAGCCCTTGTTTACTATGGTGAGTTCCATTCCATGTTACCATAGGGGGATATATCCCATGGTCATCACAGGGAGACATGTCCCATATTCATGGATAGGAAGACTTAATACTGTCAAAACATTTCTTTCTAACTTTGTTCATAGATACATTGTAATTCCTATCAATATCCCTAAAAGGTTTCACTTGTTTGTGGTTTTTATTTTTGGTGTGGGATATCGACAAACAGATTCTATAGTTTATATGGAAGGGAAAAATAATCCAAGTAGTAAGAGCCAATACAACATTGAAGAAGAAGAAAGTCAAAGACTGATGTTTCCCGACTTCAAACTTACTGAAGACCCACAGTGATGATGGCTGGGGTCTTTTTAGAACTGCACAGATAAGCTGGTGAAACAGAGTAGAGAATCCCAAAGTAGACCCACATTGATCATTGACAAAGCAACAAAAGACACTGAAGAGAGAAGGATAACCTTCCAAGTAAATGTTGCTAGGACAACTGGATATTCATGTGTAAGAGATAGGAATCCAGGTACAGATGTTTTACCATTCCTCAAAATGAAGTCAAATGGATCACAGATGAAAAGATCCTGCTTGCAGCTCTCAGATGATGATGGACCAAAGTCTTGATGATCTTAGGTGTGCAGATGATTCTCTAGACACACCTCTGAGGTCATAATTCATGAAAGAACCAACAAGTGAAGACACAGACTCTATAGAAAACAATGCTAAGAAAATGAGAAAGTAATCCAAAGTCTTGAAGAAAATATTTACCCAAGGCACGTCTGTGAATAAAAAAGACTTGATTGCGGAAGTTGGACAAATTGAGGGGAAGGCAGCAACCAGTAGAGGGGGCATAAGAGGGTGATGGGGGACAGAAGACAATTGAAGTTCATTGTAAACATGACTGAAAACAACACAAAGAAACACATTCTGTATAATTAGTGTATACTTTAAAAAAAGAAAGATGAGATGGACCTTCCCACACTGCTACAACTCCCCCATGCCCAACAAACTGGAGAGATGACTATGGACTTTTAAAGACTAGTGGAAATCCCTCTTTCATTTCCCTCTTCTGGAAGTCAGACATTGAAGACTAGAACATCCAAAAGGAACTTCAAATGTGAAGAACATTAGTGTATTGCTGTGCATGCTTATGCCAATGAGTAGGTTCAGAAAATTCTCCAGAGACCCTAAGTTAACACCCTAGATTGATTCTTAGCATGGAGATTCCCCACTACTACAGCACCCTAAACCAACCAGACAATATAGGCAGCCCACTGTGGGGGAGGCAGGAATATGATTTCTAGGTTTATCACATTATTAATTAATTTCAATAGCAGCAACAACAAAACACAGCATACAAAGAAACAGGACTGCAAAGTCCTCTCAAAGAAAGGAGAACAAAAAACCAAATGTGTGGAAACTTTCTCTGTCAACCATGCTAATAGACAAATTAAAAAACCCATCTCAAGGCCATAGCTGCAGCTTGGTTGTGAAGTACTTGCTTACTGTCACTATTACCCAAGTTTGGGTTTGATCCTTAGTAACACACATATGTGCACATACCCACCCCCAACACACACACAAATAAAAATAAACATTTAAAATCAAATTTAAAAGAACGGACGAAGGACTCATCCAAAATACACTGAAACTTTAAAAAAATTCAGCAACAAGTGAAAAAAATCAACAGAATAAAATAACAGGCCAAACATTTGAACCATTCCTCCCCAAGAATGGTTTTTAGATTGCAAATAAGCAAACATAATGGCACCCGACATCTGTATCATCACAAGAACAAATATTTAAACAATGGGATAATACTGCATACTGACCACACCAAGTGTTAATGAGGAAGTGGGGCATCAGGAAGCCTCACTCACTGCTAGAGGGAGTGTGGAATGGCCTTGTAGAAGACAACTCCATTGTCTCTTAGAAAACTAACATTGCCTTAAGATCCAGGGATAGAACCTCTTGGTGTTGACCCAAAGGAGTTGACAAGCCACAGGATGTTAAGGCAGACAGACTTTGGAAACAACCGAAGGACACTTTGGTGATGGCAGATGAATGGATAGATAAACTGTGGAAAGGCAGTGAGGGAATATCTTTCCAAAGCAAAAGATATGGTCTGTCAAAGGTTGAGAGAGGACAGAAAGTGAAATGTTCATCAGGAAATACTCCAAGCTGTGGGATTCTATGATATTCTGGATGAAGTAGGGCTATGGCCAGTTTCTGCCAAGAGTCAGGGATAAAGGATGAAGAGGGGATCCTGGAGGACTTAAAAATTTATTTTAATTATATGTGTGTGGGTATGTGTCTGTCTATGAGTATGTACGTGTGTACCCATGGAGGCCAGATACATCATGGGATCCTTTTGGAGGTGAACTTAAGACAGTTGTGGGCCACTCCATGTGGGTGGAGAGAAGAGAGATCTGGTCCTGTTGAAGAGCAGTAACTTTGCCGAAGTGCTGAGTCATCTTTCCAGTTCCACACTGGGGAATTTTTTTTGTTTGTTTTTGTTTTGTTTTGTTTTGAGACAGGGTTTCTCTCTATAGCTCTGGCTGTCCTGGAACTCACTCTGTAGACCAGGCTGGCCTTGAACTCAGAAATTTGCCTACCTCTGCTTCCCAAGTGCTGGGATTAAAGGTGTGTGCCACCACTGCCTGTTTTAAAGATTTATTTATTTAGTTTTTGTACGTAAGCACACTGTCTCTCTCTTCAGACAGATCAGAAGAGGGCATCAGATCCTATTACAGGTGGTTGTGAGCCACCATGTGCTGGGAATTGAACTCAGGACCTCTGGAAGAACAGTCAAGTGCTCTTAACCACTGAGCCATCTCTCCAGCTCACACTGGGGAATTTTTAAAGACTCAGTATGGGACTGAAATTGTGAATATATGTCACAATACATTGTCAAACACATGGGATGCAGGACACAAGAGTAGATGCTGCGGGGAGCTGTGGACTCTGGGTGGTAGCCAGGCATCAGCGCAGGCTCAGTTTCAGCAAACACATTGTGCGGGTCGGGACCATGAATGTCATGGAAGTGTCAAGGAAAACTTTCAATTATTCTCTGGACCTAAAGTCACTGTAGACATTGTACTTCATTAATAAAAAAGAATCCCAGAAAAAGATTATGTAAATTTTACGGACTTTGTAAAATGATTTTAAAGCTATCTGTCATGCACACTTGTACCCCATGGCCTTTTCTGGGTGTCCTCCAGTCACTTGTCCTCTGGGTGGAGAGGTTCCCCCTGACTAGTCTGCAGGAGAGTAATTGGAAGGCTGTATTTACACTCCATTTTCCTTGATGACTGCCCTGCGTTTTTTTTTAGAACCCCTGAAATAATACAGACAAATTAATTAAGATGACAAGCTGATCATGAATATTACATTGCCTTTGTGGCATCCTGATTTGGATAGACCACTGTAATTTGAATACACTGCATTCCAATCCCAGGAATACTTTTGCTGTCTGTAAGGAGGGGGAACTATGGATTTGGGACACATTCTGTCTCAGAAAGTAGACTCTGCCTTGACTGAGTCCCAGGGACATGTTGAGGAGACCAGGAGCTACATGGCTGCTGTACCTTTTCTTTGACCCAAGAACAATCCCAGTTCCTATAGGAAAGGAAAGGGGCAAAGACATTAGCTTTCAGGTCTCAGCCTAGGCCTTCTGCTGGGGACTTAGTATCAATATACATATGTAGAGGTTTCAGTAAGGGACATGGAACCTGTCTCTGCCCCTAGAGAGTCACAGTGAGAGAAGAGAAGACTGAAAGTTATTATTATTATTATTATTATTTTATAGGATGGGTTTTGAAGACTCACTGCATATCCCTGTTCCTCTCAAAGGGATGCCATCTGAAGCCATTTAGAGACACCTGTGTGTGTGTGTGTGTGTGTGTGTGTGTGTGTGTGTGTGTGTGTGTGTGTGTGTTTGTAGGCTGGAAATCAACCTCAAGTTTCATTTGTCAAAAGTCAGCCATCTTGGTTTTTGAACTACTCATTGGCCTAGAGTTTTATCACTGATTGGCTAGGTTGGTTAGTTGGCAAGCACCAGTAAATCCTGTTTCTACCTCCCCAGAACTGGAATTGCAAGTGTGTGCCACTATACAGGGGGCTATTTTGCACGATTTGTTCAGATTCCTGCCTTGTTTGGTCCAGGAAATGCACTCAGGCTTTCCAGAACTTACTGGTGATGGCCAAGTAGCAGACTGATATTTTCCCTGAATTTTTCCCTGTGGTCATCTACCTTGATGCTTTCTTCAAATCCAAAAGAGCAGGCTGGGTCTGCTCCTCCATATAAAGGTCTGTAACCTTTATCTGTCCTGTAGTCTCTCAGCAGAGTGAGCCTTGGTGACTTGGTCTTCAGCTCTGCTGGCCTAGATCTTCCTGGTCACCTGCAAATCACCTAACTATAGTTCTTGTACAAGGAGTTTGGTTCCTAATTTTGCTCACGTCAGATCCTGGGCACTGGTACTCTCTGAAATGTTTGTTTTAGCCAGGCATGGTGGTTAATACTTATAAATCCAGCTTTAGAAATGCTGAGACTGAAAGCTTCTTCAACTTTGAGGCTAACCCGAGCTACATAGTGTTTCAGGTCAGTGTGGGCTACAGAGTGAACTATTGTCTTAAAAAAATGTGGTCTTTGCTTTGTGGTCAAGTAAGATAAATAAAATGGTCGATTTCTGTTGTCAACATGATGAGATCTAGAGTCACTCTTGAGAAATGTCTCTGGGCATGCACACTTGTAGTGGGATCATCTTGATTGGGATAACTGAAATGGAAAGAGCTATCTACTATGGGTGGCACCATTCCCCAGGCTAGGATCTTGGCCTGTATGAAAAGGAGAAAGTGAACTGAGAATAAGCATAAACTCTGTTCTGCATCCTGAATGCAGATACAATGTAAGCAGCTGCCTCAATTTCCTGCAAGTTGTGAGCCAAAATAAACCCATCTTTTCTTAAATTGTTTTGCAGAGTATTTTATCATAGCAGCAGGAAAAAAATAACTGTTACAGAAAATTAGTAACAGGAAGTAGGGCCTTGCTGTGATAAGTCTGATTATGTGCTTCTTCGACCATTGGAACTGGTTTGAGGAGGAATGTGGAAGAATTAGTAACTTTGGGCTAAAATGCTTGAATATTGTAAGCTGAACTTAGTGGGCCATTCTGATTGAAGCTTGGAAGATGTAAATGCTAAAAGAAATGTGAACTGTGGATGAGCTCATGAGGCTCAGATTGGGGAACCAGAACTCTCTTAGGAATTGGGGGTGGGACATGTCAACTGTGGGTGTGACCATTCACCCGGCCAGGATCCTAGGTTGTATACAAAGGAGAAAGAGCTGAACTCAAGCATTCATCAAATTGACAATTTGATAATCATGATTCAGTCCTGCCAACTACACACCTCCTATTCTTGTCCTCTGCTGGGCTCACCCAGGATTACCTCCATCTCACTCACCCAAACCACATGTCCGAGCTCCCTGCTTTGGTTGTAGGAGGCTGAATGACTGCAGCATGCTATGGTAGTACCTCTCCACGTGTCAGGGTGTTCTGTTTGCCTCTACTGATGTGTTTGGGGTGCACACTAAGGCAACAGCTTTTGGCTTCTGAGACAGCCTTCTATTTTGTCAGCAGAACTGAAAAACATCATCATGGAAAACAAGAGGCATTTTCAGTTCTTAAATTAGAGAATTTATGCTAATAAATCATGAGTATCTACTCTAATAACCATTGAAGAAAATGATAATATGATTTAATCTTAAAATATTTCTAACATAATATTATAAAAATTATATTTCAGCTAATATCTGAGTTAGCCTGTTGTGAATGTATGCAAATATCTCAAGAAATATTAATATATACTGCCAGTTTTAGCTAATTAAAGAAATAGTTTTGGGAGGAGCAGCCTCTTGATAATTTAATCACTGTTCGTTCTTCCCAGATAATTGTGGTATTTGTTATTAAGTTCTTTCTGATTTTCCACAGAATGAGAAATCTGATATAATCTTTTACCATGTGAGCCAAAAATTAAATTTTATTTAATTGTGAAAATGATTCTGTTCTGAATACTGATAGGCCCGCACCAGGAGTTACCTTACCCTAGAGCTGTTTCCTTTTCATTTGAAGGCCACCACTCTGTTGGCTGGGGTCTCAGAGGGCTCTGTGGCCATCAAGACACAGGTGAGTCATGGGACAAGGGGCCTCTGGGAAAGGGTTCCTTGTGTGCATGCATTATGACCAATTTAAAAATGGCATTAATCATCACATCATCCTCAAATAAAAAAGTGGAATGATCTCAAGTGCAGAATGATAACAGGGTAATTAAGTAAATGAGCATGCATCTGTCCTACCTGTCTTTAAAGCTGGGTCCTTGTCACTAATGGGTGGGGGTTTCAGAGTTCCTCATGCTACTGTGCTGACTGTAAAGGGATACGAACAGAAGACAGAGTTAGTTATGTCACCATGGCCCAGAAGTCCTGTGTGAGAGGCTGGGGTGATGGCTTGGTCAGTGAAGTGCTTGCTTCTCAAGCATAGGGATATGAACACAGTCTCCAAGCACTCCTGTAAAAAGTGCCAGGGCAGGCGGTATGATCTCGAAATCCCAGCATGAGACATTGTGATCCTGGGGGCCCACTGGCCAACAGTGAGCTTTGAGGAAGAAGACTCCTGAGGAATGAGACCTGAGGCTATCCTCTGGCCTGCACAGGTACACACGTGTGTGCCTACACAGGCTAAAACTAAAAGTTGACCCAAAACTATGCTGAGCAGTTCCTCCAGAGTGGTGGGATGACATGGAATTGTCACCTTCTTGTTTGCTGTTTCTGTGGCTGAGTGACCTGGGTAAGTGCTCACTGGTCAGGGGTGCTCTGGTGTCTTCAATGTCAGTAAAGGTGGGGCTAGTTTTAGAGCTTGGGTCCATTTCCCAAGGATGTTCTTTGAGGGAAGGGGAGGGGGAAGATGACATCTCCAGAGGAGGTAGACAGAGCATCAGCTCCTCACAACTTTGGGGCGTGGCCCAGCCCCTCTCAGCCAAGATGTCCTTCCTTATCCCACCACATTGGCATCAGGGAGACTCAGAAATACTGAACAGTCTGTCCAATAAATCTTTTGTTTCTATTTTCTAAATTTTTCTGCAGGCAATCTTGTGACAATATTTTTGCTGTGAATTAAAATTGCATATTGTTGATAACTACCATGCCAGGACCTGTGACTTGTGGGTGAGAAAGGACTTCTAATTGCCAGTGTGAAGCTGGTCTTTGCCCACAGCTCCTCTCATCCTGCTCCAGGGCCTTTCTGGTTGACAGGGAGGCCATAGAGTCTCCCGTGTCAGTTTCTCATGAACATTTATTATACGAGGTTATAGCCATAAATATGTCTATTTCCTTGCCAGGCTGCAGGGTTTGTTTTGGACAGAAATTGTACCTTGATTTTTTACGGATGCAGGATCTAGTCTAATGCCAGTCCAGCCACATGATAAATAACAAACCTATGGAGTCAAATTAACTAGCATGCTTAGTAACTATATAAAGGAAGTTTTTGTGTGAATGAACAAGCAGATAAATGTGTGTGTGTGTGTGTATGCGCGTGTGTGTGTATGTGTGTGTGTGTGTGTATGTGTGTGTATGTGTGTGTGTGTATGTGTGTGTGTGTATGCGTGTGTGTGTATGTGTGTGTGTGTATGCGTGTGTGTGTGTATGTGTGTGTGTGTATGTGTGTGTGTGTGTGTATGTGTGTGTGTGTATGTGTGTGTGTGTATGTGTGTGTGTGTATGCGTGTGTGTGTGTATGTGTGTGTGTGTGTATGTGTGTGTGTATGTGTGTGTGTGTATGCATGTGTGTGTGTGTATGCGCGCGCGTGTGTGTGTATGTGTGTGTGTGTGTGTTTATCTTCTATAAATTTTAATCTACCATTAGAGATCAAATAAAGCAGAATGGAGATACACTGAGATCAGGTCACCCCATAATGGCCGACAGCCTCCAGTTCTCTCACTGTGATCAGGGCCTGTGGATGTGTAGGCAGCAAAGCAGATGTCTTTCTTCTGTGCCACACTCCTTTAAACACACCTGGAGAATTTCCTGAATAAGAAATTGTTTATAGCCAGTGAGATAGCTCTGCTTGGAAAGGCACTTAACACACAAGCCTAGTAATTTAAGACTGATAACCTGGAGCCCATGTAAAGGCAGAAGGAGGGGAGCAACTCCACAGAGTTGTCCTCTGACCTCCCCATGAGGATTATGGTACCTGTACTCCCAGTTATAAATAGAATAAAAATGTGTTCATGTTCTTAGGGGGACACAAAGGGTGATGGCCCAGGGTTGTACCCAGCAGATAGTAGGGTTACTGTTGTAGCTGAGGAACCAAATGGCTGACTCACGAGTATGAGTGAAGAATACCTGGAGAAGAAAGTAAGTGTCCAGCTCATACCAGCTGAGGGGGGCTGAGAGTGGTGGTGGCTGAGGGGGGCTGAGAGTGGGGGGTAGCACCAGTTGGAGTAGAGCTCCACTCACAAGGGAGGATTGGTCAGATTTGCTCATGGAGCCCAGGATGCAAGTACTACCTACATCAAAGTTCAGGTTAGGTCCAATATGGTGTTTTTCTGTGATCTCTCAGAGGTGAGCTGTGTGCTGCATGGGGATCTCAGCCTCTGTCACTCAGATGCAGGTTCCCTGAAGGAATTCTAGTAATGGCAGTGACCAAGGAGTACGTAAGTGAACCTGCATCTGAGCGCTGTTTCTGAAGTGCATGGTGTCTTCAGCAATAGGGACCTACCTTTCATCTCTGGTGGGTAACTAAGGGCAATAGCAATAGGCTGCATGTTTTAGAAGTTTCTTAGTCAGCTCTGGTCAAAAACTCATAAGAGGGCTTATTTATGGTATTGGGGTTTTTGTTAGGTGGTCTTTGGCTTTTGGGTTGGGGGAGGCTACATCAGACTAGCAAATCTTGATCATACAAGGACCTTTTGTTTCATTGAGAACTTGAGCAGCTGGCAGGGAGCCTGGTTCAGAGACACTCTGCAGGGTGGAAGAGGAGACTCAGGTGAACCGAGAGGGGATACAGATGAGATGAGAGGCTTAGGAAGAAAGAGGGATGCCGATATTACCACTTCCTTAGAAAAGCAGGGATAGATGGTACTCAGTTTCCTAGTTGGTAAGAATTCTACAAAACATTGGTCAGGATCCTCACTTCTGTCATTCAGAGGCTTCTCCAAGATTCAAAGCTCACTGGGTGAGCTTGTTCCTTCCTGATGTTGATGACCAGCCTCACAGAGCCCCAGAGTGCTGAATCTTGAGAAGATCAATAGTCAAGCTCCAAACAAAGCCATCCAGTCTTCCTGCACCTCCTCCTGGGGTTCTCGACTGGGTGTTTCTTTCTGAGAGACCATCTACAATGTAGGGGCACTTCTGGTGGTCAGACTTGGGAGATGCTCCCAGCATAGAGTGGACGGCAGCCAGGGACACTGCTACTTTTCAGCTCAACAATCCAGAGTGACCCAGATCCTGAAAACCTGAGGCCAATCCAGGCTAGATTTCTGCCTGAAATATGACTCTTTCAAAACCAAACAGTGCCACATGATTTCCATGCCAAGATGTGTGTGTGTGTGTGGGGGGGGCGGTTGGGGTCCATGCTGTGCCATTTCCCAGGCAGTATAGCAATAGCCCACACCTGCCTGGTACATCTTAGTTCACACATAACTTATATCTGCTTGTAAGTCTCAGGATGGGAGTCCTTCACAAAACCTCAGGTCTCCTGTCACAGATGAGAACACATAAGCTTTGTAGGCAAACAACTGTCTTGAGTACCAAAGAGGGCATTGTGAGGATTCTCCAGAGAATAATGGGGTCTTCCTCGGAGGCTGTCACTTAGGCATTGGAGGGAGACAAAGTTCCTTGCCCAGGCTCACAGAAGGCACCTGACTTGATGGCCTCAGAAACCACACTTCTGTGGAGAGGCTAAGGATTTCTAAAATTCACTGTTCTGGAAATGAATCTCATGCGGGGTCAGGTTTGGGATCACTACTTTGTAAAGAGGACAAATCCAGCTGAGATTTGCTGGTGCTGGTCACTGCTTCTGTGAATCATCCTCTTGAATGGATGCGGTAATCTTCAGGGTCTACAGAGCCAGTCTGTTCCAGCATTTGACCTCATCAGCCATTGAGTAGCTATGTTCCAAGGAGAAGCATGGGATTTTGCTGTTAGAGACAGGCTGGGGATGTGTGTGAGGTTATAAAGTTCTTTTGAGTGCCCTGGGAAATGGATAGTATCTGCTGGTGCAACTGATTGGCTTCAGTCGCTGCTTGAGAAATTCTATTCAGTAGACACTGAGACATTGACATAGGAATACATTGGTTCTTGCTCAAGTTAATGGAATCTGACACAGGAAAAAGACACTGATGGGGAGTTATGTCCATAAAATGCGTAGCAGGTGGGTATGTCCAGAGAGTCTATTCCCTGGGCCCAGATTTATAACAAAAGCTTTTGATGTTGCTGGTGTCAGAATGCTGGTGTGTTGTGTGTGAATATACCTGTGGTTGGGCCCTGGATCCAAGGGAGCACTGTGAGGGTACGGCAATCTTAGCAATAGGCAAAGACAAGCTCTACCCTTGGGTGGGTTTGCCTAGGGTCACTTTAGTTTTAGTGCTGAGGAACTGGGGGATAGGCCACAGAGTCCTGACTCACACCACTCCTTTTTGGGAAAGCCATGGATGCTGGCCACGGGCTCTGTGAACTTGCCTCCCTGGGCATCCCTGGAAAATGATAACTGTCCCAACATTCAAGTGAGAGTGTTTGCTGACAAGAGAGCATGTGGGTCAGACAAGAACCCCTCCACAGGATCCTTAGTGAGTTGAATCAGAAGGGGCTGCCAAGAACATTTTGGGATGGGCTGTCCTTTAGGAGATCAGCAGGAGCTGGAGGAACCCTGTGTGGTAGCAAGAGGAAGCCAGGCTGAGAAAGGCTCTCTGAATCAGGCGGTCTGATAGCTCTATGGATCATGAAAACACCATTGTCTATCATCAGGCTAGATGGTCATCATGAAGATGCTGAACAGACCAGAGGGAGCCAAGGCTCCTGTAAGGTCAGAGAGGAGCAGACAGTTGTCCCTCCCCAGCTGACAGATGGTAGACATGCTTGTGTGTTCATTAGATCACTTTCCTTGTCTTAGTACCCTGAGTTTTTGCTGCTTCTGCTCCAACCTGCTCCTAGACTGGAGCCTCTGCCCATGATTCTTATTCCCAACTCTATACACTTGCAGCCTGTGCTACAGGCAGGTGCACCTCTTGACTGAGGGGGATAAAAATGAACAAAAGAGACAATGGCCTGAGTATATTTAGACTCCCCACAGCCAGCCCACTGTCTATAGTAACCAACTAACAGCCAGCACACTGTCCTCAGCTTTTAGCTGTCAGTAACTATTGGAGGAAAATGACCAGGATTTCACCAATGACTTCTTGTCCCTGATCTATGTCCAAGGTCAGCTCAGGATCATCCAGAGAAAGCCAAGAGTACCTGCCTCAGTGTCTACTCAGGGTGCCTGTTGGATGTCTACATCCAGGGACTCAGGGACTCCCATCTCCCTTGTAGCTCCCCCATTTCCCTGTTGTGAATCTCAGTCACACACAGCAATGGGCTGGCCTTGATGGCCAGCACTTACTTATGAAACCGGACATCCTCATGTGACGTCCCACTCCTGCCTGCACACCAGGGGCTTAGGGATCCTCAGTCAGGGAAGCTAGCTTATTGCAGTACCCTGGAGCCCAAAGACTTCCTGTCTGAGGACCCTCATGGCCATGTGTCACACTCTTGGGGCACAAGAGAAGATGGGCTGTGTACTGGGGTTCAGGTAGGAAGGCTCCAGCTCATGCACCCAGGCCATCTGCAGATTAGAAGCAGAGAGGAGGAGCTGGCTTGTTTTCATTACCTCCTGGGCTTTAGGACAGTCCTCTAGGCTTGCTAAGGGCAGATGTTGCTGGCTGGTTGTTCATGATGGTCTTAGAGACAAGTCAATAAATAAAAGCAGGCGAGGTTATCCATGGCACTCTGCAGCTGCTGCCGGGAAGCTTGCGTTGGGTGCTCTGGCTATTTTTAGCCTCCTGCAGACCCTGCTGCGAGTTCCTTTCCATTTTGCCTTGTAACAATCCAAGTGGCTGAATGAAGATACCCCCAATAGCAATTCTAAACTAGGATTGTCCTGAGGAAAATCACTGAGGTGTCATCTCCAGAAAGCTTTTAGGTCAGACAGATGCTCTCTTTGTTGAGTTTTGCTCTGGACTGGTTAATGACCCGGGCAGAGCAGCAGTTGTCCTGGGACTTCCACTGTCCCAGCACCTCCACCGTCCCAGCACCAACTCCATTGTCGCATGCCTTCCACTCCTTAGGACATCAGGTCTTGAAGCTACAGGAAGCACCCCTGGGAGGTCAGTAGACTTGTGCTGTAGGCTGGAGTGGGATTCTGGGTGAGGTGGGTGGGTTCTATCCTTGCAGCTGCAGAGCCTGGTGAGAAAGACGTGGCCAGCTAGCAAAGGGTCATTGCCTTGCTCTGCTCAGGGGTCTTGTGACAGTGCAGCCTAGGATACCAGGTAGCTCTCACCCGGGAGGAGTCCCTGTTGGGTTCTCCCATACCTTGTGTTGTCTTAAGTCCTCCTTATTATCCCAGTCCTCAAGCTGGCCAAGAAACTGGAACCTTGGTCTTCCCAGCTGTGATACAGTCCCTGACTCCTGAAGCCCTTAGAGCTTTCCAAAGAGCCAGGACTCCTCTCTCCTGGAATTCTCCAAGTTCACTCCATTGCTTTAGAGGTTCTTCCTATTCCTGGTCACACAGGAAGACTGTTGCCATCCCTTGCCCTTAAAGTAAGGGCTCATTGGATACCACTTGTCCCAGGAGCAAGGGCATTTAAGTCTGGTACAGACCTTTGTGTAATAGCTCATGGACACAAGTTCCAACAAGGATTATCTCCTGTCTCTTGCCACTCACCCTCCCTGGTGGATGGAGAGTGGACATTCTCAGGTAAAGTTTCAACTGAAGGAAGCTCCCAGATCCTCTTCTCGGCTCTCAACCTTTATCTCCAAAGGGGACCTGTGTGCTTTGGCCTCCTCTGAGCATGCCTAAGCTCCCTGTAGAGAGAGCGACTTGTGCTCATCCCACTGGTGCCCGAGGGTATAGGCATGCAACTCCAAACCCTCTTTTGCTGTTGTAGCTATTTTAGAGAGAACTGAGCTAGCAAAAGCATTCTAATTTTCTAGCCACTGAGATAAAAATATGAAACCCAAGCCCCGAATGACATTTGAAGCACTGTTACATGTCAAACCCTAGCTTAATCATATTTCCAACCCACACCATGGTGGGATGGAACAGTTGGGGGATGGGAAGAATGCAGGAATCTATAGCCTCAGAGTGGTAATTCCTGCAGCTTGGTCATCTGGAGGGACGGAAGAATCTCAGAATGCAGCCTGAGGAGAATTACACAGCAATATATTTTCGAGGAACATTATTAAAATATTGACATTTCATCTGCAGAGGCGTACCCCTCAGCTATCCTCCAAACAGCCCTCACAAGGGGCTAATTTAATTACCCTCAATCTACACCTGCTCTATATCAATCGGATCCTTCCAGAAACTACTGCAATATGTACCGTCAGTTTAGGAGGTTTCCTGGAACTAATCTCAAGTTTCTGATAGGTTTCTAAAGGAAATTCTCACTCTGAAAACAAATGGAGCCAAGCCTGGTGTGTGATGGAGCGCCGTTAGCAGTGGCAGCTGTGTGTGTACTGCTCAGCAGCCTTCCTAGAGACACAAAGCCAAGGCCGTGTGGGCCCCAGGTGTCAGGTCCCAAGGCAACTAGGAGTGCAATCTACAAAGAGCTGTTGTGAATTTTTCTCCCTTTCCCAAAACCGTCTTTGATGCCGTAATTGGGGTCATTTGTCTTCCTGGAGGGCTTTGTGAGAGGCTGGTACCTTCCCCCACTGCAGGTGATGCAAAGCTAAGCTGAGCTGAGCATTTGATGGGTCTAATGGAGGGAGCTGGGCTGCTGGTGAGTTCAGTCCTCAAAGGCAGGAGACATTGAGCTTCTGAGGGAAGTTGGCTAGCTAGTGTGGAAGTTTGTGCTTGTGTGCGTGAGCACACACATGTATGTGCCTTTATGCTGTGTGCATGTGTGCGTGCGTGCGTGCGTGTGTGTGTGTGTGTGTGTGTGTGTGTGTGTGTGTACAGTTGTACATTTGCCTTAGAACAAACACCTATCATGAGTGTTGTGGTTTGAATATGGAATGCTCCCTATAGGCTCATAGTTTGAATGCTTTGTCCCCAGGTGGTGGGTCTCCCACTGTTTGGGGTAGGCTATGGAACCTTGGGGAAGCAGAGCTTAGCTAGAGGAGGGGAGTCCTTGGGGGACAGGCTTGTGGATTGTAGACCAGCCCTGCTTCCAGCCCGGTCTTTGCCTTCTGGTCCAGGGGATGTGAAACTGTTTTCCCCTTCCTCCTCATGGGTGGCACCATGTCTTCTTCAACATGGTAGACTGTGTCCCTTTAAACCAGGAGCTCAGATAAGCCTCTCTTCTCAAAGTTGTTTCTGCTAGGTACTTTGCTCACAGTGAGATGTGACTAACACAATGTTAAACAAGAATGCCGTTTTTTCTTTTTTTTTTAAGATTTATTTATTTATTATATGTAAGTACATTGTAACTGTCTTTAGACACACGAGAAGAGGGTGTCAGATCTCATTAGGGATGGTTGTGAGCCACCATGTGGTTGCTGGGATTTGAACTCAGGACCTTCTGAAGAACAGTCAGTGCTCTTACTCGCTGAGCCATCTCACTAGCCCCAAGAATGCTGTTTTCAAGAGAGAGGCACGAGAGACATGTTTGTGGAGAACACAAGAAGCTCTCAAGCTTTCCACTTAGAGTGGGCTTCTCAACCCAAGCCATTTTGAGCTGAGTGATTCTTTGTGGAAGAGTCCTTCAGGGAAATCCTGGGCAGATACAGATTCATATAGAAGGGAGAGCCATGAGTGTCTCCAGCTCTTGGCAGGCCTACTCAATGGATCACTTGTCACCAAGCTAAACATCCCCAAAGGGTTGGAGTCCTGGTGTCTTCTGCTGCACCCATCCCAAGGCTACTATCTGGCCCTTGCTATGTGTTACTGTGTCCCTTGAGGCCATGGAGTTCTAGTAGGTGCCATTTTCCAGCATGTGTGTCCCTTGAAGAGCAGTAGGACCCCTACCTAGCTGCTGTTCATTCTCTGTGTACTTAGAGGGGACCCTCTGTTCAAACCCAAGGGACACACCATTCTCAGCCTACAGGAGGTCCAGCCAGGACATGGGAAAACCTCACTCTCAGACTGGTACCATGGCCAGACAGGACAGAGGAAGCTTCATGTTCCCTGGCAGGCTAGATCTCAGGTCTCTTCAGGAACTAATGGTATCAACACGTATCCAGGGCCCATCCTGTGTCTCCCAGGGCCCTTTGGTGGGGCATGGTGGATGAATGCCTAACAATCATATTAAGTTTTCTGCATGGACATGTATGCCTGCTTAGGAACCCCTGGGACCTGACAGTTCCAGGAAGTGCTTCAAGAATGATGGTGGCCCTTCTGATTCTGGGTCTCCTTCTACTGCCACAGAAGGAGGCAATCTACCCATCCTACCTGCTGGGAATTTGTGCAGGGAGTCAAAGGCAGGAATGAAAAAAAATGTGTTTCAAACAAGGATCATAATTCACTGTCTATCGTGATGCAGATGAATGTAGAATTTCCAAACACGGACATCATCATTGACCTGGGAAGCTTTGCCCAATGCCGAGGGCAGAGGCAGAGGTGACCATCCATTTGACTGGCACATAGTGGGTTTGCAGAGGGATATATGTGTAATATATGTTGAATATATGTGTAAGTCCAGCTTGGATGTGTGTGTGTGTGTGTGTGTGTGTGTGTTTATCACCATGTTCCCCCAAACCACAAGCTTGTAACACAGGTAAAGCACCAACCGCCTGTCAGGGTAAAGCCCTAAGGTCTCACTCTCTGACTCTTTAGCTGCCATGCTGGACTCAGGTGCTCTGAAGCCTCAAGGCCTAATGAGCAGAGCCTCTGTGTGTAGCCTCCCTTTATCTTGGCCTGACTGCTTTGGATGCTGCCTGTGTGCATCTCCACACATGCCTGCAGGATGCCTTTCCTGGTGCTGGTTACCTGAAGGCTCCAGAAAAAGCCATAGCTATGTTGATGATGTGCAGACTGATTGACTGAGGAGAACTGTTGGTAGAGAGTTGGAATGTTGCAAATCAAGGGCCTAAATAAATTTAAGATTTCTTTAGTCCTGGGGGATTTCTGGAGAGCCACTGGTCTCCAGTCCATGTTGAAAGGCTGAAGAAGCTGGGTTCTTATGTCAGTGGAGGGATGCAGCAGCAGCAGCAGTGGAGGGATGCAGCAGCAGCAGCAGTGGAGGGATGCAGCAGCAGCAGTGGAGGGATGCAGCAGCAGCAGCAGTGGAGGGATGCAGCAGCAGCAGCAGTGGAGGGATGCAGCAGCAGCAGTGGAGGGATGCAGCAGCAGCAGCAGTGGAGGGATGTAGCAGCAGCAGCAGTGGAGGGATGTAGCAGCAGCAGCAGTGGAGAGATGCAGCAGCAGCAGCAGTGGAGGGATGCAGCAGCAGCAGCAGTGGAGGGATGCAGGAGCAGCAGTGGAGGGATGCAGCAGCAGCAGCAGTGGAGGGATGCAGCAGCAGCAGTGGAGGGATGCAGCAGCAGCAGCAGTGGAGGGATGCAGCAGCAGCAGCAGTGGAGGGATGCAGCAGCAGCAGTGGAGAGATGCAGCAGCAGCAGCAGTGGAGGGATGCAGCAGCAGCAGTGGAGGGATGCAGCAGCAGCAGCAGTGG
Organism: Tokudaia tokunoshimensis; assembly: GCA_036184795.1. NCBI lineage: Eukaryota > Metazoa > Chordata > Mammalia > Rodentia > Muridae > Tokudaia > Tokudaia tokunoshimensis. The sequence continues at coordinate 114,676,333 of BTHU01000001.1, read as the reverse complement.
AGGGATGCAGCAGCAGCAGTGGAGGGATGCAGCAGCAGCAGCAGTGGAGGGATGCAGCAGCAGCAGCAGCAGCAGTGGCAGCTATAACAGGATAGACAGACACACTGGCAAGAAGCAAAGGCAGGCCGGCAGGCAAAAGCAGCTTTACTCTCTCAACCCCAGGCTTTTTTCTATGTGGGCTGTGCCGGAAGTTTCTTCGCACTCTGGAAGGAGGGTCTTCCCCCACTTCAGTTAGTCTTCCTAGCCACTATCCTCCCAGCCTAGCCTAGATATGTGTCTCTTAGTTGAGTCTATATCCAATCTGCTTGACACCAAGATTAACTGCCACAATCCCCTTAACAGCCATTCATGGCTGTTCTCTGTGTCTGACCTGCTGTCTTTGAGACTATCAGGTAAAACCTTTGGAATATATGAACTTAGAAGACCATTAGTTTCCACCCTCCGAAGCTAAAGATGTTATAACATCTGAAATCTATAGCAGAGATTTTCCACTCTTCTATAAGCCATGCACCTGGTGTCCCCACCAATGACTTTTGCTTGATGCATTGATTTATGACTTTATTTTGCTCTGTTACTATAAAAAGCTCACAGAACCACTTTCATAGTAAAAGCATGTCATTTGGGTCAACCAGAATCCATGTTCCTGGGCCATGATCACTCAAAATGGGCTCAGAATAAGTTCTTACTCTCTCTGGAGCAAAAGCTGTGTCTGCATCTGCACCTGCTCCATGCTCCTGAGAGCCTGGGGCTAGATTCTCTGCCCATCTTCTGCTCTGGTCCTCATACCTTCAGAGGCCTATTGCCCTTCTTTCTATCAGGATCCCTCTGCTGCCAACTATCCCTGCAAGTGGACAGATGGGTTCCTGGCCAGGCCAAACTGAGTAGTTCTCAGGCTACACTGTCCCTCCTCCATCCTTTATGTCCTGCTCTTTAGACGGACACAGATTTCCTGGTCTGCTTTGCAGGTAGGTGATGTGTGTTCAGCCTCACAGTTTCTGCTTTCAGCCCATGGCAAAATGTTTCCTTCCCATACCTTCCTGGGCTGTGCCTGGGCTATAGTCCATGGTGTGACCCTGCTGGTGGTTTGATATCTGAAGATGACCTCCTTCCCCGTGAACTTCTAGAGGGTGGCTCCTCTGTGTTCTGGTGAGCCTGGAAAATAGCTGAGCCCCAGAATTAGCTCAGAAAGCAAGCAAGCAGGCAGGCAGGCAGGCAGGCAGGCAGGCAGGCAGGCAGGCAGGCAGGCAGGCAAGCGAGGTATTCTTAGGAACCCAGGCCTTGGAAGGAAGAAGCTGTCCATCAGGTAGGACAGGTGGTCTCTGTTTACAGTTACAGAAGATCACAGAAGCAGAGGCTTCTGGGACTTGTAATGTGGCTCCAGGGTGACCCGCTACTCATGTCTGAGTCCCTAGCTCATGATAACATGTGGGCTTTAACTGGTTCCACTGCCACCTCTACATCATCAGGTTAAGTGTCCCCAATAGGGTCATTATGGATGATGTTAACATTATTAGGGAGACAAAAATTTTAAGTGTTACTTTGAGGGAAATGGTAATTTGGGTTTACGGACAGAAATCATTCATTTCAGGAAATCGATGTGTTCCTGGAGGAGAGCAAGGCTGCTTGGCAGGGATGCAGGAATCGATCCTGGCTGACTGAAGGAGAGGGCACTGGGCATGTGGGTAGAGTTTGGTGAGGAGGTTAGGATATCACAATCTGCACCAGAAGATGCATCCTGGTAAACAAGCCTTAAGGTGCAATGAGGCTCTGAGCAGGCAAGTTGCTGTTTAATCAAGGTGGTTGCAATTCTACAGCACATGTTGATTGCAATTCTACAGCACATGTTTTATTACTATTAGAATGCCTCTTTGTCTCTCAAGCATGAAAATGAACCCCATTTACACAGCTCTGGACCACATCCAAGAGCTGTTCCAGTGTCCATGGTCTCCTAGGGAAAGTCATTGCCTCTTCCAGGGTCTCTCCCGACTGACACAAAACTGCAGCAGGAGTTTGGCTTCTTGAGCTTTCAGTTCCTTATTAGGGAGAGATAACATTGTCAATACCCATGTAGTTTCCAGAAATGAAATGTACGTGTAAGCTCTGTTAGGTGCCAATGACCAACTTAAAACCATCACAAAGCAGTTGGCAAAAAGGCCTTGTGTCCTCTGCAGAGGCTTCCTCCAGTACCAGTAACTGCAGAATAAGCTCTTATGCAGACTGGCCCTGAGACTTCATGGCCACTAATGAAGGTTATGTGTCAGTGGGGACAGCCTCATCTACATATGCATCATGCCTCATTTGCATGCACATTGCTTTTTGCATCTGCCTAACTTCTGGGCCAGGCTCAGCCCTAGGTTGGTGCTGAGAAAGGGGGCACTCTGCTGGTAGGCACACTCCCAGTGTTACTTTGCAGCCACTCTTGGAACCTGGGCTCTTCTGCTTGTCCTCCTCCACTGAGACCAGTACCTTTAAAACAGGGCCAGTGTGGGAGAGATAGACTCATCACTTTAAGCGTATTTGAAAGGTAGAACCCAGGAGGAGTGTGTGTTTCCAATGATGTCAGGGGCTTGGTGATCAGTGAGCAGGCAGGGAGCTCACTGCCTGTGAAGGAGCCCTTGTAGTGCCAGCCCTCTCCTCTCCTTGTCCTCTTTGGTGATCAGCCAACAGGGCACCCCCTGCAGGCATTGGATGCCACATGTCACATTAATTTATTACAATGTTTTTCTTTTAGAAATTGTGTGTGAGAGAGACTGAGAGAGACAGAGGCAGAGGCAGAGACAAAGACAGAGAGGCAGAAACATAGAAACAGAGACAGAAGCAGAGGCAGAGACAGAGTCAGAGGCAGAGACAGAGACAGAGACAAAGACATAGAGGCAGAAACATAGAAACAGAGACAGAGGCAGAGGCAGAGGCAGAGACATCCAGAATACCCCATCCTCAGGGATATTATCTACCTCTTAGAGAACTGCAGTACAACAATGGGCTAGCAAGTAATACATGTATTAGATAGGGTTCTCATTGGTCGGAGGCTTACCAAGTCAGCTAGGCTAGCGGGCCAGTTGGATCTAGTTGTCTCCACCTTCCCAGTGCTGGGCTTATATGCTTGACTTTTCACGTAGATTTTTTTTTTTGGCTCAAACTCAGGCCCTTATGCTTGTAAAGTTGGAGCTTTACTGACTGGCTATTGCTTCAACCATGTTACAATCTTATTTTCAAAGAACTCCAAAGATTATTTCAAAAAGGATGATTTCAATAGCAAACATTGCCTTGGTGATGGCCTGCCTGGTCTATCTTAATGAGTTCTTGTATTTCCCCAAGCATCAGTGCTGTGATGGAGTCCAGGCTCCCTCTGTGACTTGTGGCAGAGAGATAAGTCCTCCACAGGGTGTTCACACCAGGCTGGAGGGAACCAAGGGGATGTCTAAAGATAATCTCACACTTGACACATGAAAGAGCTAGCAGATCCATTTGCATTTATTGCTTTGTTTATCCAAAACCTGAAGACATCTTCAGAAGCAAGGCAGCAGGCAGGAGGATCCTGGAACTTACCTAGTGACCTTGTTTTTACTTATAACACACCAAGAATGGGTTCAGTCTAAAGGATTAAGAAGAGAATTAGAACTAAATCAGGAGGATTGAAATGACTTTGGTGGTCCCTTTACCATGCTGGAATCTGAACTTTAAAAAAGGCAATACCTTATTGATGAATAGATCTGATGGGACCCAATGAAACAAAACAGGGAATTTATTAAGATGGGATCAATAGCAGTGTGCTGTGAAATATGTGTGCTGTTCCATATGAATAACGGCTGTATGTGGAGCAGGGCTACAGGCATGCATCCTGCAGAACCTGTTTCATGGGGATGAGAGGAAGAGCATTGCTTCTTTGCAGAGACAAGGTGAAGAGTCCTTCCATCTCTATTGCTTGCACTTCTTTGTATGTCTGAGGGCGAATGGGCTTGAAGTCCAGTCATATAGTGCTTTCTAGCTCTGTAGCTTGAGTAGCCCAGCCCCTCTGTTGATATCCTAGTGGCATGGTGTCAAGGAAAGCTGATGGAGCATGCTCTACCTGAGACCCCAGGATCTGACTCACATCTTCATATGTACTGGCCAAACTCTTCTTTACTCTTGGAACAGATAAGGCAATTTAAAATCACAGGGGCTAGGTACCTTATCCAAAGTCCCACAGCTAGTGAAAGGCAGAAATAGAATGGAAATGAGCCCCTTCATCCTGACATAAGTTGACCACATGGCTATGCTTGACCTTTAAGGCCACTCAAATGAATCAAAGGCTCAGTGAGGACTAGAAGGAATGTTTTCAAAGTCAATGCTCATATGAGCCCAATTTGAACAGAAATTAGAGGAGTGCATGCATAAAAATAATTAATTGAGCTTATGAACTTCAGTTTGGATCCTTTCTCAGCAGGGATCTCATCAACTTGAGGACAAGGCTGTGCTTGCTGCTTCTCTGCCCCCAGAATCTTGCATGGGCCTTGGTAAAAGAGCAGCATTCAGCAAAGGTTGACACTAGGTATGGTGCAGTGTAGTTAAAAGGTCCTGAATAGAAGACTTATCTAGAAAGTTGCTTCTCATTACTGGCATGTACCTTCAATAAAGGTCATGGTTGCTGCAATGGTATGAGCATTTTCTGTGTGTTAAATGACACTTGGTTTCCAGCCCATGGGATTACAGGGAGATAGCGGGTCCTCTGAAAAGTGTAGATAACCCGGAGGTCTTTAGGTCATTGGTAGCATACTCTTGAAGGTACAGTGGACTCCATTCCCTTCATCTGGGAAGAGGAACTTCAACTGAAAAAATGTTTTCACCAGATTTCTTTGATTAAAAGTTGGTGTGGGAGGGTTTAGCTCACTGTAGGTGGTGCCACCCCTGGGCAGGTGGTCCTGGGCTGTATAAGACAGTAGGTTGAGAATGCAAGTAAGCCGTATTCTTTCATGGCCTCTGCTTGACTTTCTGCCTCCAAGTTTCTGCCCTGCTTTCCAAGTTCCTGCGTTGGCTTCATCCAATGCTGGATTGTGAGTGGGAACAGTAAGATGAAATAACCCTGTTCCTCACAAGCTGCTTTTGGTTAGGGTTTTATCATAACAACAGACAGCAAAGTAGAATGCCAGGCAATGAGCTGCCTCACTCCTCCATGCATTTCTGTGGTCCTGTCTTGTTCCAGGCCAAAACTACAAGGCCAAGTAACCATGGACTGATACTTCCAAATAAATCCATCCTCTTTGTGAGTTGATCATCTTGGTTTTTCTTCTTAAATAGTGGCTGAAGGTTGGCTAACAGTTACTGTTAGCTAAGTACTCTTCCCCCTGACCGTGGTATGCTTCTGTAGTTCTACTAATGGTGATTTAGAACTCTGATCCCACCATTTCATCTGAAAGTGCTGTGTTGCTTGTCCTACATGGGTGGTTTCTTCTTGCTGAAGCACATCCTTTGGTAGTTCTCTTGTGAGATTCTGGATGGAAACTCTGCATGCTTCCCGCCCTGCAGCATTGATGAGATTAAATCCACCCAGTAGTCATTGCTGTTGCTGCTGCTGGAGGTCTGCAGCTGCTCTGGTGATGTCTGGTTCATTGTTGTTAATTTTGGTGTCTGCCTTTGCTCTGCTAACAGAACTATACTATTTGCCTGGAAATGGAGAGGCTGCCTCAAGTCTGGTCTTCAGGGTTGGGTCCTGAATCCAGGTGCCCTATCACCCACCAGGAGTCACATGGTGGCTAGAACTGTCTCTACCTGTCAGAAAGCAGCCATTGTATGTGTGCTGTTGATAGTACACTGCCCTCTTAGTGTATGAGTTCCCTCATGTTCTAGAATTTATCACCCCTGCCCCCATTCTCTTCCAAGGAGCTATAGTCTTTCAGTGCTTTCTGGATTACTCCCACCTCAGCCTGGCGCATCCCGGTCCCTAATCATCCCACCCCATCACCTCAAGCCTTGCTTCCAACACAAGGTCTGTTTACATTGCTCTGGACTTGCTGTCCTATCCATGCAACTCTTGGTACCTGGACCTTCGGTCTGGGTCCCCACCCTTCACCTAAACTATGTATTTAGTTCCCTTTGCTTGAGGTTTCTCGATATGCAACAGGCTGCAAAATTGCTTCCCCTTTTCCAGTCCATCTCTCCATCCCTTGGAACTGTTAGGTGATAGATGTTATCACCCACAGGGCAGTGGAACATACACTTTTCTGTGCTTTTAACTCATACCATTTGACATGAGTCTGGTCAGGTGCTCCGAGGATGAAAAGCCTGAAGAGGAGAGCTGAGGTCTGCTGGTGTATCTGTTTAGCTATTTTATTGGGTTCTTATTTCTACTACCCTTCCAACCCTCATTCCACCATAATCCCTTCTAACACTCGCAACACTAGGTACGAGAGAAAGAATGTTAGAGAGGAAAGGAGGTATAGTTCTCTTTAGACTACTTTCTGCTGATTTGGGGCATTAGGTTTCTTGGGGGAAAAGTACAATTGTTGTCTATAGAATATCTCCAAATTCTTCTTCTTATCGCTTTGCTCTTGACCATTTAATAAAACTCAAACACAGGAGCTACCAGGGACCAGCAGCTGGGGGAGTAGCAGCTACCACAGGCCCTTTCCGGACCCTCTGGAGTCCCCAGGATTAAACTGGCAGCTGGCAAAAATCACGCCCTTGCTAGTGCGTGAGGCAAAATACAATCACCTGCTATGAAGCAGCCTCTTATCCCACACCTGGGATTAAAACAAAAACATATTCACATAACATAACTGGACTTTTAAAGAAATCAACATTCTTACTACAGAGGTTCCTAGTCATCAGCCTGTGAAACCAACACACATTTGATAGGGTCACTCAAGATCTCACAGAGCTGATCACCTGCCTGCTGGAAGGAGAGACACGAAGGAGCCCGCAGAAGATGCCTGACTGCTCACTGCGCAACAAGCTCTGAATCATGAGCTGTCACCTGTCAAGGATGGGGAATTCTGCTACACAAGCAAGATGCATGGTGAGCAGCTTAAAATATCTATTTTATCTCCATTCTAGATACTTCTAGAACTAGTGAAATTCTAGGATGAGAGTCACTTGTTCTTGGACCTTCAAGTGACTTGCTCAGTGGACTCTACTTTCCCCTTTGCTGCTGAGGAGTTAGTATGGTTCGAGGGTCATTGCTTCTCGATGTGTGGGGATGGGGTGATTTCATGCTTTTCTTATTTTCTGAGTTTACACTTATGCATAAGGGTGCGGGTCTTGTATTTATAACTGATTGGGATTCGAGGATATTGTAGGATCTGATGATTATATCTTTTCACAGTCTTGGTGAATTATCAACTGTCTCCTCTTCAAACGTGGCCTCTTTTACTCTCTGCTTTCCTTTAAAATCCAAGCACGTGCACTTTAGATAAAGCTGCAGTATGACTGCCTTTCCCTTTCGTGCTTCTGCCTTTGTGTCTCTCTGGTATACATTTTTGGATGACTTCTGGCATATCTAGCTCACTCTCTCTTAAACTCAGTTTAATATGCTTCTAGTTCACTCGTATTTTACTGGTTTTATTATTTTTCAAATCATCTTGTTCCCTGTTAATATATGTATGCTTCTTTCTTAAACGTCCTTTAAAATTTTAAAACATACTAAAAGTTTAATATTGCATGTCTGATATTACCAATATCTAAAGTCTTACTACTGAATCTACTTTTGCACCCCTCCTAATCACTTATGATAATCTATTCCTGCATGCACAGTTGGAACGGCTCGTCTTCCCAACTGGAAGTACTCTGAAACTTGGGTTAAAATTGAGTTCCTCCAGAGAGAAGTAAAAAAATTGTTTTCACATTTATTTGTGTGTTTATTTGTATGTGTGTGTGTGTGTGTGTGTGTCTGTCTGTCTATCTCTGTCTCTGTCTCTCTCTCTCTCTCTCTCTCTCTCTCTCTGTGTGTGTGTGTTTTCCTCCATGTGTCCATGTGTCTGTGTCTGTGTCTCTGTGTTCATGAAACATAGTGCACATATGGAGGTCAGAAGACAACCTGTAGGGATTAGTTCTTATCTTTCACCCATAGATTTGCTGAATTAAACTCAGTTGTCAGGCTTGGTACACATGCTTTTACCTGCTGAGCTATCTTGTGGCCTTCCAGAGAGAATCCCTCATCCCCTTCTTTTCCTGGCTTGGGGACAGAGTCAGTGGCCCTGGATTCTTTTCATTTTCTGATTCTGTGTTTCCATGGGTGTTTCCAAGCATTCTGACCATGCTTTTAGATTAAGATTCAAATATCATGCTGACTCTTTACGTTCAGTCAGGAATGTGGTGGTGGTGTGTCACCGAAGCAGAAATCTGTGCCCTCCTCCTCAATACCACAGCAACATTTTCTTCTTTCGACTTTTGCCTTTGGGGGCTCATTTCTAGTGTGAGAGACTCTGTTTTTGTTGGTCTTTGTTGTTTTGTGTCCTCCCTTTCCCTGTCTCTTACCCCTTACCTTTTTGTAGTGGCTTAGCTGTGGCCTTCTGCCTGTAGCCAGCTTGTCTTGGAACGGTAGCCCTGTGGCCTGGACATCTCCCCCAATGACAACGATAGTGCTTTGCTCACTTTTGACATTGCCATGTGTCACAGCTTCTTGTCCCAGCCCAGAGCTGTGAATGCTGAAGCCTAAATGGATATTAGCAGCTACAAATCTTGGGTGGGCCTGTGATGTGAGCATGGGCTCTCATCTCCCATCCTGCGTGATTTGGTATATTTACTGGTCACATCAGACCACAGAGTTTTAGTACCGTGATTCTGCAGGCTTGTGGCTTCTCAGCTCTGACCAACAATATTTTCCTCTCCACTCCTTATCTTTGGAAAGCAGGCTACATTACATCTTTTGTGGTTTTACTTGCGCCTGCAGCAGAGGAGGTACTGGGAGTGAAGACAAGAGCCTCACTCTGACTACAGGTTCAAAATAAGATCTGAAAACTACATTGGTAGCTGTTGCCTTGTGGGCAGAACCATCCCCATATGGGTTCATTCCTCCTGGAAGAGACCTTGATGTCACTGGTGAGAAGAAGGGCCTGCAATTTCTGTGCAAATCCTGGTTCTCTTGCTTGATAACTGTAATCACCAGCAAATTGCCTACTTGGGACAAATTCCTGTCAAATTCTGAAAAATCAGTCAGCAAATATCTCCTGAGAAGCAGATGTGTAGGGGGCGTGGGACGGCGTGAAGAAGCTCTACCTGAGCCGTGTGCACATTAGGCAGCTTGAAGAAGGGGCTCGGGGATTATTGATCAGCTGACCTTCACTTGGGGATATTTTCCTGGATTGCCCAGGTGGCCTGCAGAATTACATGGGTCCCTACAGACGGAAAATGGAGCTGGAGAGCCAGCCATTTTCAGAGCAAGGTAGGATTTACTGTGTTGCTGCCTCTAAAAACAAAGAAAAGTAACTCTGAGCCAAGAGGGGCAGTGACCTCTGCAGGCTAGAGAAGGCACATGCTGGATGATGCCTTCTCAGGCCAACGCTGATTTCAGTCAGCGAGGCCTGTAACAGACGCTGGGTTTCCAGCCCTGGGAGATAGTAGTCTGTGCAGAGTTGGTTATATCAGCTATAGATATCAGGTACTGCCTTCAATGGCAAGCCACGGAGCCAACTGAGCCGTGTGATCTGACTTTGGGTGCAGAAAGGACAGAATCTGCTTTCCTCTTGTCCATCTTGACCAGTAAAGCCATGGGATCACCTTTCTACAGATATTTGCTTCCAGAGCAGATGTTCCCCACTGGTTCTCTGAATACCCAGAGGGCTTAAATACCCAACTGCTGTCAACAGAAATCCAGCTCTGCTAGCTGCCCTTGGACTATGTGATTCCTGTCCCAGACAGAGGACAGGAATTATGTATTATGTATTACAGGAATTATGAATTATGTATTATGTGGGTATATGTTTTATGTTTATTGTATATGTGAACACATGTGATTCATGTAGTGCTCATGTGCATGCATGACATAACATATATGTATATATGTGTTACATGTATGGCTATATACATGATATGTTTAAAGTATGTGTATCTGTCTGTTATATATTTGGTTTTTTGTTTCTTTTTGTTTTTTATTTTTGGTGTTTTGAGACTGGGTTTCTCTGTGTAGATGTGGCTGTCCTGGAACTCAGTCTGTAGACCAGGCTGACCTTGAACTCAAGAGATCCACCTGACTCTGCCTCCCGAGTGCTGGAATGAAAGACATGCACCACTACCATCCAGCTGTTATGTATTTGTTAATATGTGTATATTGTGTGCATATATTATATATGTATAGGTGTGTATGTATACACATACCTGTGTGGTATATTGTTTGCATGTTTGGTATATGTATGCTGTTGTGTAGGGGTATGTGTGTGTTGTATATAGGTGTGTGCTTTTAAGCTGCTTGTATCTGGAAGGTGCCATTTGAACATGGAGCCCTCTGAAAGAGGAACTTGTCTTTATATTTGCAGGATCATAGGGTAAGGTCAGTCCTGTGTCTTTCTTATCAAGGCTGTGCTCACCTCTGCCCTCTGCTCAGTTCCACTCATCTCAGGGCTACACATATGCATACACCAAACATACCTACTCCTAAAAACACCCACTTAAGCATGTATTCATCCATGTGATCAGTACTTGTTAAACACCATCTGTGTGTACAGCAAGCACTCTGCAGGAGCTGGGGTGAAACAGTGGGCCAACCAGCTGCCTCTCTGCCTTTGCATCAGCCTGTAATGGGAGGGGAGCAGGCAGTCAGGTGGGACCTCTGTAGTCCCTTGTCCATGAGCTGCAGGTCCCAGAAGAAGCAGTCTCTTCTTGGGGTTTGGCTGAAGGAGGATAGCAGGTATTAGTGTCTAGGGACCTGAATTCCAGTGGAAAAATGTTTCAGAAGATATGGAGGGCAAATATGTCTGTATGAGTTCCTGATATGCTGGTAAGCAGAACATTAGCCACCTACCCTGAAGTTCCTGTCATACCTCCGCTGACAGCTTTGTTCAGGAAGGCACTTTGCACTGACTGAGGGTTTGACTCCTCATTCTGGGTACCTGACTTACTTAGGTTTCTGTTGCTGTGATAAAACATCATGACCAAAAAAAGCTTTTATTTCCTCATCACAATCTGTATTAGTCAGAGTTCTCTAGAGTCACAGAACGTATGAGTAGTCTCTATGTAGTAAGGGAATTTGTTGATGACTTACAGTCTGTAGTCCAACTCCCCAACAATGATCAACAGCAGCTGTGGATGGAAGTCCAAGGATCTAGCAGTTGCTTAGTCCCACAAGGCAAGCAGGTAGAGAGAGAGATAGAGAGTGAATCTTCCTTCTTCCAATGTCCTTATGTTGGTCTCCAGCAGAAGGTGTGGCCCAGATTAAAGGTGTGTGCCACCACACCCGGACCTGGGACTTGCTTTGTCCCAGATGACCTTGAACTCAGAGATCTCCCTTTCTTAATCTTCTGGGACTCATAGCTACTTTGCCTCAAGATCTCGAAGCCAAGATCCAGGTCAGAGTTTATTCCAGCTATAGTAAGCTGACAACCAGGAATAGCCACTACACAGTCAATCATTAGAATAAGTCAACACAGGAACACAGGGAAGGAACCGAAGCAGAGGTCATGGAAGATCGTTGCTTACTTGATTGCTCTTTGTGGTTTGGTTAACCTGCTTTCTTATACAACTCAGGACCACCTGCCCATGAATAGCATTGCCCACAGTGAGCTGGGCTCTCTCATATCAATCTTAAAAAAAAAAAGAAATACCAGGTTAACCACAGGCTAATCTGGTGGAGGCATTTTCTCCAGTGTGTTTCCTCCTCTCAAATGACTCTTGCTTGTGCCAATTTGACAAAAATCTAACCAGGATAGTCCCTTGCATACCTGTGTGCCCTGGAGAAGATGGAAGAGTGGCTGACCCATGGGAATGGGTGTGTCTGCTCATATCCCTCTTCTGCAGAAGAGTAAACCGAAACAGAGAGTTCCCTCAGTGCTAGCAAAGGTCTGCCTATCAGTCACCATTCTGAGCTGTCTTTGCCATGCTGTGATGGCTTTACTATCACTATAGAGCTGGGCTGGGCTGACTTTCTGGTGTACCTGGCTATCATTCATGTTCTTGTCATCTCTCCTGTCTCTGTCCCATCATCCTTTGTGAAGGTGGGAAGCTCCCTTCCTGCTTCAGGGGGTCCCATTTCCACTTAGCTCTCAGGCGGGAAGCTTGATTTCAGTTGGAGAGCATGTCCCAGACACTGCGGGGTGCTGCAGAGGGTCTTTGGGTGCTGTGGCCACCCTGAGAGACCAGCTCTGAAACTTCTGGTCTGACATTCCTGCTCAGGGAGCTGAGCAGATGGATAGCCATCTGTCCCCAAAGAAAGATGGGAGGTATTCCATCAATATTTCAGAGTCTGGAAGAGGCTCTCCTCACCACAGCTGTCTTCAAGGTCACTTCTATTCTATTATAGGTATGTGTTCACTAATCACCATCCTGAGTCTCCTGGGAGGCAATGACTGTGACCGGGGTTGGCGGAGGATCCGCTGAGTCCTGAGCCTTGGTTATGGACAGTTTGTCCAAGAAACACAGGATATTAGTAAGAAGGACATCTAGGGAAGAACTTCCTGCTCTGTCACCCCAAGAAACCTCTTCCAGATCTCTGTTTGCAGCAGACTCCCTACTCTGCTTGCTCGTATCCCTTGCAGTCAGTGATGCGGTTCTGATATCTCATTGGTCTTTAGGAGAACTGTATATACCCCAGGTGGGAGCCCCAGTGTTTAGATGAGTCCAGCCTGATGGTCATTTATCAGTGTCTCTTCAGCCCTGTTGCAGCCTCCTCCCTTGGTGACCCTGGGTCCTCACCCTCCCCAGGGACTTTAAGCATGGCTAGCCTCTCTGATGGGCCTCAACATGGGTCATTTACATGATTAGAATCAAAACATTGCTGGACTGAGGTTCTTTGAAATGACTTAGCTTAAAGAGGATATGACCTGTACTCTGGTGGGGGCAGAGGCAGGAGGAGGAGGAGAGACAGGGTCTGAGGGGAATGCAGCTACTCATCAGTCCAGCTTCGAGAACCTAGAACTCTGCCCCGCCCCCAAGTCCTGCCCCCTCTGCTGACAGGTGGCTGAAGCCATTCTTGTTAAGCAGAGGGCTTTCCTTTCCTCCTGGAGAATGGAGGTGCATTTACCTGGGACTCAGGTCAGAGAAGTTATGTGAAGGTGAAGAGGGAAGAGGGCTGACTCCTCCCAGTGAAGCCCGAGAGAGCAGGGGCAGAGCCAGCCCTTAGCAAATTGTTCCAGGTAATGATGTCTCTGACAACTTTTGGTTTTCCTCCCTCATCCCCCTTTTCAGGTCTGAGTTTTGAGGTTAGAAGGCTTCAGTGTCACACAATGGGAGGGTGGGATGTCCAGCTCCACACCCAGTAGCGGGTACAAGGGCCCAGGGATGAGAGTAAAGCCCTCATTCCCTTCCTGGCACTCCATCTTTGTTATTCCTTCACTGCTTCTCCTGGGAGTGGGGACAGGAGAAACCATTAACTCCGATGGTCTCTGTAGGTACCTACCAAGTGGGAACAGTGAATTATCACAGCTTATACGGGGAACAACCCAGGCTACTGAGAGCAGCTGGTAAGCTCTGAAAGAAAGGGAGGGCTGGAATCTGGCATTCAGGATCAAAGTCTGTGGACCCTCTTCAACTGCAGTAGATTTAAACATCACCATGGATCTGCTCCTGACTCCTGCAGAGTTCCCTCTCTGGTTTCATGTCCTTTAGTGTCCATCCTACCTTTTCAGAGTGACTGAGCCCGGAATCCTGCTGTGCCTACCCTCTACATGAGTCTCCTACTGTGATCTGGAAGTTAATGAACCAGGGCCACCTCCTGCCTCTAGCTTAGCCTGCCAATTCTATGGAGTGCTTTGTGGTACATTTCATGTAGTCTGTGATCTGCCTGTTGGAGACAGGTCTTCCTTCTTCAGATAAGCACTCCTGTCTTGAGGGTGTCAGGATTCTTGTAACTGCTGGGAGTCTTCCATGATGCTTACCTGTTTAGATCCCTTCTAACCTACTTGGGCCCCCTACCTTTGTCAATCACAACACTACACAGTAACCATGTAGTCCTGCTCCATCCACTTTACTGCTGTGCTACATCCTGAAGGTTCCCAGCCCTCTGTGAGCACATTCTAGCTCAGCACCAGTGCAAGGTGTGCTGTTGAGAGACAAGTGCCAAGGCAGCAGATGCAGAGCACATGGTCCTGACACAGCTGCCAGCATTTCCACTCAGGCTGCCTAGGCACCCACTCACTCTTGTGATTCATAAACTTTGTTGTTCATTGATATTGTCTGTCCTTAAAGGTCATCTTCATAGTTCCACCTAAATTTGCATTCATATTTCATGCCTTGGGATGAGGATATTTTTCTCTCTCTTTTCTGACTCTTAGGAGCTGAAATGATATTGGTGACAGTGTATGGCATAGAGCAGAGAATGCATTCATTAAGGGTAATTCTCAGCAGTCTTAATAGGCTCGCAGCCATCTGGGTTTTGAATTAAGAGAATGGCAGGCACCTACAGGCAGCATTGCTGCATTCTGTCCTACATCACCCTGAGGATGGGGTGTTCCAGAAGACTCTGGTGCAGTGGCTGGGATGAGGCCAAACACAGATTTTACTTATGTTTTACTAAGAGAGTGGACATCCAAGGTTGACCCGTCCTTTGTATTTGGATGCAGCCTGTATTAGTTACTTTTTTTGCTACTGTGATAAACCCCACAACCAAGGCAACTCATAGAAGAAAGACATTACTTTAGCTTGAGGTTCTAGAGGGTTAGAGTCTATAATGGTGGGGACAGCAGGCAGCAGGAAGGCATGGCAGTAGGAGTGAAAGCTAATCGCTCAGGTCTTGAACTGCATACGTGAAGCAGAGAGATAAAACTGGAAGCAGACAAGCATTAATATACTCAAAGCCCAAGCCCAGTGACATGCTTCCTCCAGCAAGCTTATACCATCTAAACCTCCCTAAATAGTGCCACCAACTAGGGACTAGGTGTTCAAATGCCTGAGAATGTGGGGAGCATTTCTCTTCAAATCACTACAGGGCTTTACAGAACATGGAGTCTCCTCTGTCTCTGGAGTTGCAGGCTGGTATCTACATAGTAGAATTACCCAGGCCCTCTGTGCAGCAGGGGCGTAACAGAAGGCTCTGGTTTCTGTGTGAGGTTTGTGGTACATGTAATGTCATTGTGCAGACCTGGACACCATGAGTGACAGTGAGACCTGTCCACAACGTCATTGCTTCTGTCTTTAAGCATCAACCAAATATGTTAACTATGATGGGAAAGGAAGAGTCAGAGACATGTTCATTTGGTTTGAATGAATTAGCTATTTTAAAGACTGGATATTTTCCAAAGAAAAATACAAGAGTCCAGAAGGCAGACTGGGTATTACTTAAATGGAAGAAAAGATACTTTTTTTTTTCCAAACCAAGGCAGGACCTTTGAGACTAGGCTGGGCTCAGGCTGCTAAGTCAACATTCTGTGGCTAGATGACATATGGTCTTTCTAATGGATACTGAGGGACTTCCTCCAAGCTCTCTAATCCTGGCTAGAAAGCAGAACTCCAAAGTCTCAGGGATCCCTGGGTGGTACAACTGCAGAGCAGTGCTGTGTCTGCTCTTCCCGGACGTATTCCTAGTTGAGTAGATACATGCTAGATGGTCCCTCAGTGAATGTGCTTTTGAATCACATTCTGAGCAGCACCGAGTCTATCCCTTATGGTCCTTCTTCAGCTTCTTGAACCTGCTGCTTAGGAAAGGCCAGCTTGATGTTCCTGGCCCCTAGACCTGGCTCACCAGTGGTAGCTTCTAGAAAAGAAGGGTGGAAGTTGGTAGGTTGAGCCCCATAACCCACCAGGGAGCTAGCTACCCCTGCAAGCACATTGAGGTCCCCCAGCATCCCACTGTGAGTTCTGGGTAGAAAAGACTACCTGGGGTCTGACTTCAGCAGCAGGAATCAGCTGTGAGCCTTCCCTCATCTTCTCAGTCTCCTGGGGTTCCTCTTTTTATGTCTTTTCTCTGCAATTTGGGGGGATATTACTGAGAAGTGGGGACATGCTTTGTTGGGGGAAGGGGCAGAGCAATCCACCCAGCCACACAAAAACAACAGCTTTGGGGAAGCCATTCCATCCAGTGTTGACTGTTGGGGAATCCAGCACTGGGTCCATTTGGCTCTGTTGTTGCCTTGAATTTCCATGGAAACTACCAGGTAGCTGGAAGCATAGGCGTGTTAAAGTTTTTCAACCATCATTATTTTAAAGGATCTTACTTTCTTCCTTGTCCACATTCGCATGGTGGTTTCTATGGAAACTAGGATGGAAACAGCAAGAATAAAAGAGAGGCAAATCCTGGCCATTTTTCAAGATCATCTGCCCATGTAAGAACAGAAAGAAAGAGCCAAAAAATGGGGGCAATGGGCAGAAAGCCTAGTGCCAACCCCCAGGTAGGCGCCCTGAACTCTGTGTAGGGGCAACTTTTTCCTTGTTGAGGGCGTGGAGTCAGTCCTGAACCTTTGATGACTGATATGTCCTTTGCTCTGATGAATTATTCCTTTGTGACAGGTACAATAGAGCTGGAAAGGGAAAAAAAATTTCTTAAAGAAACTTCATCCTAACGTGTGTTCAAACACCCAGCCAAGTTGTAGATGAGAGGTCTGGTTAATAACAGAGAGCAAGGATTCCTCCTGGACTTGCTGAGGTCTTTCCAAGCCCTGCTAGGTGGAGCCAAGGGAAAGAGCATTAAGTTCAGAAGCTAGCTTCTCAATGTTACCCATGTTCTGGGGCTGGTGCATTGCTAGTTTTGGGCACTTAGTTCATATGCCTACCCCAGAGTTTTGTCTGCCTGGTACCTGTGTACTCTGCCTTGTTTGCATATGTGATTGATTTAAAGATCTTGAGATCATTTTGCGCATACATTGGAAATATGAAATAGAGAATTTAACAATGATATCTGGGAAATTTAATACCACTTTTTTTGTTATTGTTCACAAGTGCATTTGTGCACGTGTGTGTGTGTGTGTGTGTGTGTGTGTGTGTGTGTGTGTGTGTATTTCTGCAGGCTCATGTGCATGTGTGTCAACATATGTGTATAGACTGAAGGCCATCCTTGGGTGTTGTTTCCCAAGGGCTGTCTATCTTTTTGTCTGACACAGGTTTTCTCACTGGGATCTGGGCTTTCTGATTAGGTTAGACTGGCTGGCCAGTGAACCTTGGGGATCCACTTATTTCTACCTTTCCAGCCCACCTGCTTTTTCACATGGACGATGGGGGTTGAACTCAGGTCTTCACATTTGTATGGTAGGCATTTTACTTTCTGAACTATTTCCTCAGTCCCCAATACTACCTTAAAAATTAATTTATTCTTCAACAATTTAATATATTTGTACAATACATTCTGGTCATACGAGTCCACTGTCTTTTATCCCACTATCCTGCTATCTCTTCTGTTTCATTTATGACCCACTGGGCTTAACCAGGACCACTTACATGGGCATTAGTGTAGAGCTACCTGCTGGAGCATGAGTAACTTACCAGCAACCATATCACTGAAGACACTGATCTCCCATCCTCCAGTAGCCTTCTATTGCCTTTCTCGCTCCTGTACAGGCCCATGAACCCTTCTCCATCTGTAACTGAATGTTTATTGGGCCAGTCCTGTGGAGACCCTGAATAGACAGCTGTATTATTTGAGTTCACCAGTGCCATTGCCACGCCATTACATCTCCGATCTAGTCCTTGGGAGGTGGAAGCAAAGGAATCATGAGTCCATGTTCCCCTTCAGTTACAATGAAAGTCTGAGGCTGTCCTGGGGATAGATGAGGCTCTGTCTAAACAACAAAAGTAAAATAAGGAACAAACAACACATTGATCTCAATAGTCAGAAAAGACATTGGATGAAAACCTGCCACTCTTCTTGATGAGACCACTCTGCAACAGATCACTCTGCATTCTTGCCTCAACTGACAAGGGGCCTCTGTGGAAGTCTGCAGTACATGTCCTGCCCTTTAGTGAGTACTCCAGGTCAGGGTTGAGGATTTGATGATGTCAACAAATTGTCCAGAACTGGTAATAGCAGATTAGTGTTTACCAGGTCTAGGGAGAGAGGGTGGGGTGACTGAAGAAGGGTTCAAATTTTCTCTTGGGAATGACATTGATGCTATAAAATTAGCCAGCTGTGTGATGGGCTCACAACTGTGAATACACTGAAAACCATTTAATTGTACATTATTTTTGTGTATATGTTCGTGTGTGTGTGTGTGTGTGTGTGTGTGTGTAGGTACACCGTGCATACAAACATGTATGCATGTGCACGTGCAGGTTAGAGAACATATGTCAGCCCTCAGAAGCCAGCCCAACACCTTTTTTGAGGGGTGGAGTGGGGCAGGGTCTCTCACTGTTTTGGAACTTGCCAAGTAGACGAGGTTGGCTGCCCAGTGAGTCCCAGTCTCCTTCTTCCTCTGTCTCCCCAGCACTGAAATTACAGGTGTGTGTCATCTCACCTGATATTTTTATGTGGGTCCAAAGATTAAACTCAAGGCATCATACTCTACCCACTGAGCTAGCACCCAGCTTCCTAGTTACACACTTTAAAAAAATTGTATGTGAATTATGTCTTAACAAAGCTGTTGAAAAATTAAAATCATGAAATCAACTTTTCGGATTCCACATGAGACTGTGATTGTATGATATTGGCTCTTCTCTCCCAGGCTCGTTTCACTTGGGGTCATGTCCTTCAGATTCATCAATGCTACCGTCTCAGACACACAGTAGATGGGTAGTGAAAGGAAGGAGATATGCACGTATTGTATATTGCAAATATGCTGAAAGAATGAACTTTTAGTATTCTTACAACTGAGAAGTGACGAGCTAGTGAACAATGGCTATTGTCTTAGTTTCCTTTGCTGTGGTCAAAAATACCAATAGAAACAACTTAAGGGAGAAAGAGCTAATTGTATCTTACACTTCCAGGAGAATATAATCCATCATGGCTGGGAAGACATGGCAGTAGGCAGGCAAGGCAAGTAAGCTGGGGAAAGCCATCTGCTCAAAAGTGCCAAGTCATAAGACTCATGACTCTTGGTAGTGCATTTCCTGGGCATGCCCTATTTATTAATGTGGTCCAGGTAGTAAAGGGTTTCCAGTCCTTGGCCAAATGGCTGTTTTATGCATATTAATCTTGTTGTCCCCACTCTCCTGCCACAGTACCAGCTCTGGACTTGTGTGTAGAGATGAATTTCCTCTCCTTTATTGGTGATTGCTCTGTGGTCAGCATTAGCACTAGGGGTATTCAGACAGCTATGGGTGTTGTGACCCAATGGGAACGTCATTCTTCCTGGCCTTAGCCCTTGATGACTCAAGAACTATCTAGAACTTGCATAGATTCAAATACTTATTTGATAGCTGTGGTGGTTTGAATAGGTGTATGACTCCCCCCATAGACTCATGTGTTTGAATGCTTGGCCAATAGAGAGTGGCAGTATTAGGAGGTGTGGCCTTGTTGGGGTAGGTGTGGTCTTGTTGGAGGAAGTGTGTGACTGTGGGGGTGGGCTTTGAGGTCTCCTATGTTCAAGGTATGCCAGTGAATTACACTGCACCCCCTTCTGCTGCTTGTGGATCAAGATGTAGAACTCTTAGCTCCCTCAGGGTGGCACACAGTTTTTCCTTGTTACCTGTGGATCAAGATGTAGAACTCTCAGCTCCGTCTCCAGCACCATGTTGGGCTGTGTATTGCTATACTTCCTGCCATGACAACAGTGGAGTAAACCTCTGAAACTAAGTTTGCCCTGATTAAATGCTGTTTTTTTTACAAGAGTTCTCAGGGTCATGGTGTCTCTTCATAGCAATAAAAGCTAAACTAAGACAGTAGCCAATCCCTAAGCCCTAAGAACCAGGGGAGAGAGACCCGCTAGGAAGAAAGAACCTCTCAGCAAAGGTGACCTTCCCTCTTCCCCCACTCCTCTTCTTCTGACATTTTCTAGCTGTAGGTGTATAGCTTCCTTCCTGGTTAATATTTAAATATAAAAGCTTCAAATGAATTTTTAAGAAGTAATTAAGCTCTTTTTATTTCTCTTTAAAGACTGGAGGGATGGAGGGTCTTCTTAGAAAGCCTCAGTTGTAGCTCAGAGGACAGTGCGGGCCCTTCCACTCTCTTCCTGAATGTGCCCAGCCCTCCTAAAATCCATCCTCTACCTCTTGCCCCTTTGTACCTTATACCCTTGGTCAAGGCCTTTCTTCCTTCCTTCCTTCCTTTCTTTCTTTCTTTCTTTCTTTTTTCTTTCTGTCTGTCTTTCATTAATTTTATTTATTTTTTATTTTATTTTTATTTTTATTATATTCAACACTATATATTTTTATATCAATCATAAAAATGATGGACATGCTATTAAATGAACATAAAAAGATAAAGTCTTTTTGTTTGTTTTGTTTTTAGTAGAGCTTAAAATCTTGGCTCTTACTTTGGTACAAACCTAGAATAAGAACAATTTCTAGACATTGGCGTTCATTGTAATAAGGCTGTATTTCAATATCCTTCACATCACCAAAGGATTTTACCTCCATAGTAGCTAAGCTAAGAGTTGACAGTTCTGCTGCACCAAGGAATGAATTGATCTCTCATCGCAAGATCCCCACATACCATCATAGTGTCCCTTTCACTGTCTAAGGCAGTGGTTCTCAACCCTTTAATACAGTTCCTCCTGTTGTGGTGACTCCCAAACATAAAACTATTTTTGTTGCTACTTTATAACTATAATTCTGTTAGTTATAAATAGTAATGCAAATATCTATATGTGATCTCCAGGGGTCCTGACCCATAGGTTGAGAACTGCTGATCTAAGGGTACATGTTTACAGACTCTGGGGGATCAGGACGGATATCATGGGGGTGGGGGGGCATCATCCTACCTGTCTCTTGGTACCCTTTGTTACTGTCTTTCATATAAGTTTTCTACAAATCCACCCCTGAGCTACACAGGAGCAATCTTATCAGAATGAATATCTCTTGCTGTTGTTGTGAACGGTATTAGGATTTTTTTTCTCAGCTGATGATTGCTACTATATAGAGATACTATTGATTTATTTAAACGATCACATTCTCAACAACTTTACAGGATTCTTTTATGAGTTGACTCAAGTTTCTCCTCCTATTTTCTTGGTGTACTGTCACTACATTGACAAATCAAGATACTCTGAGTGTCTTCCAGGCAGTTGCTAGTGTCTGAACTGCTAAGGCACTTCATGTGCCCTCCTAGCAGTAACAGGGACCCTGGGGCTTTTGGTGATGGTGATGGTGGTGGTGGTGGTGAATTTAACTACTGCACTGTTACAGAGGCCCAGACAGGCAGGGTGGTGGGTGGGGCCTAGGCCTCCTTCAGGCAGGGGTGTACAGCTCTGCTCTGTCACAGAGGATCTTGGGTATCTGGTTGTGTAGGAGGGGTACCCATCATTTGCTGTGCTCTGAGCTCTCTCACATGGCTCTGTCCCTTCTCAATCCTATGCCCAGCATGCACTACCTAGGGACCACAGAGGTGGGGGGGCTGGGGGTTGTTCTTGCACTCCAATGATTCCTGCTAAGGGCGCAGCAAGCCTGGGGAGTTGTCATAACTGAATTGCTAGGCGACAAGTCATAAAATATTGAGAGCTATATCAGGGAAGAGAAATTAAGCCAATAATAAAAACAGCCCGGAGACCCAGCTCCTGCTCTTTTATTTATGAGGGCTTCCTTTTTAGGGAGTGGCGAGCAGGATTGCCTTTTCTGAGTATTCCTGTTATCCTCTGTCTCTCAAGGCCACCACCACTCCCTGACCTCTGCCAGAGGACCACCTTTTGCATCACCCAGGCTTGGTGGCTCACAAGAACAACCAGAGGTGCTTCTCGTCCCCCATGTGTGGCTGGTGCTTCTAGCCCTGTCAGAGTGCCTGGGACCTGCTGTGCAGCTGACCATGTCAGTGAGCAATGGCTAAGGGCCGAAACCCTGCATCTCAAATGTCACTGTAGTCCCCAGGGCCTTTTGCATTTTGTTTGGAGAGCTGATTGTCTCTGGAGCTGTGTGTCTTGGAACCTCTCTGCTGGGAGAATGGGAGACAAAAGTGCATTCCTGCAAGGCAGAGGATTCCCAGCATACAGCTCAATGTTTGAACAGATTAAATGGGATTTTATAGTAGAGTGCCTGGTGATTCTCTGTCCCCATCTACAAGCTCAACCCCCCCTCCTATGGAGGGAGTGAGAGTGTTCCCTGTTTTAAGGATGGATGGCCTGTCGGTGTGACTCCTTGTATCCTTCTGGTTTTCAGTTCATTCCATGACTGTGGTCCTTGGGTAAGTCCTACAACTTCCTGGTACCCCAGCTTCCTGAACTAGAGGGTATAGTGGTGTGTGTATGTATGTATGTATGCACACACACTACTACTCTGTAATGTATGTGTGCTCATGTGTATGCATACACACTGTATAAAGAATACATGTCTACACACAAACTTATACAATTGCATACAGATGACCACAATAATGTTCAACCCTACAAAGCACACACACATACACACACACACACACACACACACACACACACACACACACACACACACGCGCGCGCGCGCGCACACACACGCACACACACACACCCTATGTATGTGTAGACACATGTGCATACTCACTCTGATCATTGAAGAGCCACTTCCAGCTGAACTTGGTGCCTGCTGAACCTGGCTTTCTTAACGAGCCCATGCTTGTGATACCCAGGCTGCTCTCATAACCAGGAATGTACTTGACATGTCTGTCATGATGTACTAGCCCAGGCAAGTTCTCCTGGGGAGAAGGGGTTTGCTGAAGAGCGGACTCTGATGGGACTGAGTCACCTCTGATGATTTACCATCAGAAGAACATCTTTGCTAAGTTAAATATACATAATACACACACACACACACAGCACACACACACCTACACATACACACAACTACACACACACACACACACACACACACACACACACACATTTTTGAGACAAAGTCTTACTATGTGTTTCTGACTGTCCTAGAACTCACTATGTAGACCAGGATGACCTCAAACTCTTAGAGATCTACTTGCCTCTGTGTCCTGAGTGCTGAGATTAAAGGTATGTGCCACCATGCCAGACTTTAAATTTATATTTTTAATTTTGACTTTATTACTGTAATTATTTGTGTTTAAGTCATTAATTATTCTATTTGGTTTTTCAAGACAGGGTTTCTCTGCGTAACCTTGTCTGTCTTGGAACAAGACCAGGCTGTTCCTTCAAACTCAGAGGTCTGCCTGCCTCTGCCTCCTGAGCATTGGGATTAAAGGCGTGCACCACCACTGCCTGGCTAGTATTTAATTTGTTCACATGCTTTGTTTTAAAATAAAATAAAAGCAAAAATTTCAGAGGCATGTACCTCTAGGAGAATATTTGAATGAATGAAACAGGTTTTTAATGAGTATTTTCAGTCAGTCCCGGGCCTGAGAGGCGGCCTCTCTGATAACTACAATTTGTAACTTAAAACCCTTCACAGGTCTTGGGTAGGAATCTGCAGACTAAGGGTGGGGGACTACCTCGTCCTACCACCCGTTTTCATAAATAAAGCTTTATTGACATACACCTGTGCCCTGAGGCCAGAGCTGTGTGCCTCATGGTTGCTGAATGAGCTCCAGCAATCGTGACTGCCTGGTCTTCAAGGCCTGAAACAGCAACTGTCTTCCCTTAAAAGGGTTGTCATGGCCAGGCAGTGGTGGCACATGCCTTTAATCCCAGCACTTGGGAGGCAGAGGCAGGTGGATTTCTGAGTTCAAAGCCAGCCTGGTGTACAGAACGAGTTCCAAGACAGTCAGGGCTACACAGATAAACCCTATCTCGAAAAAAAAAAGAAAACACAAAACAAACAAACAAACAAAAAAGGTTGTCATGCCCATCTTCAGATATTGGTTTTCTAACTCTGTTTAACACCAGAATCTTCCTAGAAGTTCGCAATGCAAGCAGCTCCTGACCTTGCTGCAGATCACTGCCTGAAGCTATCACAGAGTCTTCTGAAATCTCCACTACCAGTGCTCACTATTCAGGTCTGAGACTGACTGCTGTTACTCTCAGCTTGAGGCAGGCATTGAAGGTGGACACCAGCCTCTGCCAGGACACAAGGTGCAGGCTGCCTCAATGGCAAGGAGATGCCCACCTGTAAGTGCACCAGGAGGGCTTGAGACTGGGTCTGCAACCCTCTACCCAGTGGTTCTTCCGCTCTCTCTCCCCTCGAATTGGAGAAGATTTTCCCTTTGATCTGTTCAAGGTGTAGGTGCAATGGACTTGTTCCCTAATGTAGTCGTGTGACAGGGGCGACATGTACAGATGGTGACTGGATTAGACACTGCTGAGACTAGGGAGCGGAGGGGAGGTCAGTAGTTCATTGCTTCTTCCTCACAAGGAATCGGATGCATTCAGGAACCCAGGAAATGTTTACTAGACAGTGTGAGGAGGATTTTCTGTGGCCCGCAGGCATATGCATTATCTACTGGGACTGGAGCCAGCAGATGCTAGGGATCTGGTCTGTCTACTGTGGCCTCTGGAAGCTCTCACATGCACACCAAGAACAGCCCAGGCAGCTTTCCTGAGCCATCCCAGGTCATTTGCCATTCCCACTGACATCAAAACTGAGAGGGGGCAAAGGTGACAGGAACAGAAGGGGATTTGAGGAGGAGGAGAAGGTCAGACATGAGGGAGACTGAAGATCTAGAGAGCAGTCACCAGCCCTGCCTACCACGACACCAGCATCATCTACCATCTAGACAAATGTGTCTGCCTTTGGTGCAGGATTATTTATTTCAGCCATGGGAAGGGAGGGCGCAGAGGAGTGAGAACTTTGGGAAATGGGAGAGTGGGGGGGGATCATTTATCATTTGATAAGGAGAGGCTCCCAGAGAGCAGTCACAGGGAGCCAGCAGGATTCGGGGCCTGCAGTTGTCTTCTTCCTTCCTTGGGGCCAGCGCTGCTGAGACTTATACCTCCAAGAACTACTTACTGCCCCTGAGATGCACCTACCTTGTATTCCTAGCAGGTCTCTGTGGGACTGCAGCTGGAGATTTCATTGGTTCTTGTCAGGTCATGTGAATGACAGACATAAGGGAAAAATACTATGACTGCACACTGGGCTCTGGGGACACTTGTCCTGAGTGTTGACATTCAGAATAAACCCTTTCAGTTAATTCAAGTCCACTGACTTTGGAGGCCAGAGCTTCCAGAGAGCAAGGCTCTCTCTGGTGAGGGAGCCTGAGTTGATTGGCAACTGGGTTATGTGGTCCGATAAGCACTCTGCCCAGACCAATGGGATCCTGCCTCTCTTGCTTGTTAGCCCTGGTGATGCACTTGGAGTATTTGACTGACAGTGTGGGTTTTTGTTGTTTAAGATAGGATCTCTCTATGCAAAACTGGCTGGCTTAGAACTCTTTATACAGATCGAGATGCCAAGGTACTCATACAGGTCAGCCTGCCTCTGCCTCCTAAGAGATGAGATTTGAGAGGTATGCCACCATATCTGGCTGACACTGGACTTTTCTCTAGGAAGGGTCCTCAATCTCACAGTGACTGCTGGTTGGGTAGATAGCCAAGGTCAATGACAGTGAGACTCCATTCAGGGCTATACATGCCACAGATGTGTACATGGGGATATTTTGTTTTCCTTGAGTTGGAGATGGAACCCTGGACTTCAGATGTACTGGACAAGAGCTCTACCATTGAATCTTGCCCTTATCCTATGTACTGTGTTCCCCAACATTCTCACCTCTCCAGTTCTCACTGGAGCATCACGTCCCAGCAAGGTCCAGGTCTGGGCTGGTCACAGATTGGGATCTGACTCTTCTTCAGGCCAGTTGGGGACTCCCTCTTTTCAGAATGTCAGTAGGTTTGTGAAACTTCTTGGAGCCTTCTTGGTTTGTTGGGGGGGGAGGTTGACTTTGGGGCGGTGGTACTTTTGGGGTATGTCTGTGCAGTGTCAGCCCTGCTTTAAATTTATGGGGATCTTTTCATTAGCGCCACAGCACAGGCTGTACTGGCAGAATCATAGAAAAGGATCCAGGCAGGCTTCGGACTCCCTGGTTCTTGGGCCTTTGGTCAGGGATGGGCTTTGATCCTGGGCAACTTGGTTCTTCTCATTCCACTGTTCTGAGCTGTGCCATATGCAGCCCCTCTCTAGACTATGCCTACAGATCCTGCCTGGCACTCTTAGGCACAAGTATTTTTCTTCTGGGAATCAGTAAATTTTCACTAATTTCCCCAGACATTACCAGAGTCTGTTTCCTTAAAGTACAAGCATATACAGTATGTTCATCATTTAAAATATCATTTCCTTAATGGCTGAGAGTGTTCTCTGGCTGTTTCTTTCGAACTGTGAACAATTAGAGAATAGCACATTTCATTTTAGAAATAAGTACTGTTAGTGATCATCATAAGCATCAGATGGTGGGATAATTAAATTAGAGTAATATATTGGTTCCTTTGCTAATCGCTGACAATCCATAGCAGCTGTAATAACTGTGATTTGTCACATCAGCCTGCAGTGGAGCCCATAGTGATGGAGATAACTGTTGCTAATGAACCTGCCGACCCCCTTCCTACGGACAAGCTGAAATGCTACAAAGCTCCCTGTAGCATGTGGCTGACAAGAGCAGGGTGTTCGGAGGCTCTGAGTGATGAAGTTTGGGGTGTTTGTGTTGGATACACAGGGTAACACCCTGGACATGTTGTGAAAGTGTGTGTGTGTGTGTGTGTGTGTGTGTGTGTGTGTGTGTGTGTGTGTGTGAGAGAGAGAGAGAGAGAGAGAGAGAGAGAGAGAGAGAGAGAGAGAGAGAGAGAGAGAGAGAGAGAGAGATCGTGGTTTAGGAAGTGTCATTGAAGGATTTAGAAGTTGACTAGGCAGTTTAGGGTAAGAGGATATGAAGGTGAACTGCTTTTGATTTTTGTTTTTGTTTTATTTTTCTGGGTTAAAAGCTAAAAGTGTTCTTGGTCCCATTGGTAGCTTTATTCTTGAAAGAGACCAGAGATACCAGAAAATAAGCTAACATGTCTTTGTTTCTGCCATGGCCTGAGGCTAGGGATGCCAGAACCTAGGGACAGGAGTCGGGGGGGGGGGGCGTTCTGGTGTTTGCTTACTTCCTTTTTCCTAAATGAGCACCTCTTTCCTGGGAGCCATATACTTATACAAGGATGTTACTGAATGGAAAGATGCCTGAGCATCTTGTGAATGGGAGCTGTATTGACCAATCCATCCCCCATTCCATGCCTTCATCCTGAACAGCCTGGTTACTTCCAAGGCAGTGACTCTTGATGGCTTCTCATCTTTAGGGATTTCTCTTGCTTTTTATTCACTCACCCTGCTTGCATGCTTTCTTTCCTTCTGACTCTCTTTCTTTCTCTTTCTCTTTCTTTTCCTTCCTTCCTTCCTTCCTTCCTTTCTTTTTCTCAATCTATCTATAATAAAATATTTCTTTTCAAACTCTACCTTCTGTGGTCCATTCCTTCTTCAAATTCTCAGGACAAGAACCTGGAGGCTGCCTACTCTGGGGGAACTTTTGCATGACTGTGAGAGTCCAATACCTTTACTCCTGAATTAAAAGTCTACCTAAGAGTTGGGAAAGGCTCTGCTATTCTCAAAGACCCCCTGGAACGTCTCATCTTGTCACTGGTCCCACTTTACACATGTTCCATGTGTTCGTTTCTTTTTCCTGTTGCTGTGAAAAATATCTGATGAAAGCAACTTAAGGTGGGAAGAGTTTATTTTGGCTCATGGTTCATGATTACAGCCCCGTGGGGAAGATACAGCAGCGGAAGCTGGAGGTGGTGGGCCATATTGTATCCAAAGTAAAGAAGCAGAGACAAAGAAAATGCTGGGACTCAGCTCCCTTCCTCATTTTTTTTTATTATTTATTTTATTTTATTTTTTTAATTTACATTCCAAATCACTTCCCCTTTCCCGTTTCCTCCCTCCCCGAAAGTCCCATAAGCCCCCTTCCCTCCCTCTTTTCTCCATTCAACCCCCTCTCGTTACTCTGTCCTGGTGTTCCCCTACATCCAGTCTTTCCAGGACCAGGGGTCTCTCCTACCATCTTTTTAGAAATCTATTGATATGCGGATTGTGTCTAGGGTATTCCGAGATTCTGGGTCAATATCCCCTTATCGGTGACTGCATACCATGTGTGTTCTTTTGTGATTGGGTTACCTCACTAAGGATGATATTTTCAAGATCTGACCATTTGCCTAGGAATTTCGTGAATTCATTGTTTTTAATTGCAGAGTAGTATTCCATTGTGTAGATATACCACATCTGCTGAATCCATTCCTCCGTTGAGGGACATCTGGGTTCTTTCCAGCTTCTGGCTATTATAAATAAGGCTGCTATGAACATAGTGGAGCACGTGTCCTTATTGCATGCAGGTAAAGCCTCTGGGTATATGCCCAGGAGTGGTATAGTCGGATCCTTCGGGAGTGTCATGCCCAGTTTTCGGAGGAACCGCCAGACTGCTTTCCAGAGTGGTTGTACCAGCTTGCAATTCCACCAGCAGTGGAGGAGTGTTCCTCTTTCTCCACATCCTTGCCAACAACTGCTGTCTCCTGTGTTTTTGATCTTAGCCATCCTGACTGGTGTGAGATGGAATCTCAGGGTTGTTTTGATTTGCATTTCCCTAATGACTAAGGATGATGAACATCTCTTTAGGTGCTTCTCAGCCATTAGATATTCTTCAGGTGAGAACTCTTTGTGTAGCTCTGTACCCCATTTTTTAATAGGGTTATTTACCTCTCTGGAGTTTAACTTCTTGAGTTCTTTGTATATATTGGACATTAGCCCTCTGTCGGATGTAAGGTTGGTAAAGATCATTTCCCAGTTAGTTGGTTGCCGCTTTGTCTTTTTGACAGTGTCTTTTGCCTTGCAAAAACTTTGTAATTTAATGAGGTCCCATTTGTCTATTCTTGATCTTAGAGCATAAGCTATTGGAGTTCTGTTCAGGAAATTCTCCCCTGTGCCCATATGTTCAAGGTTCTTCCCTAGTTTCCCTTCTATTAGTTTCAGTGTGTCTGGTTTTATGTGGAGATCTTTGATCCACTTAGAATTGAGCTTAGTGCAAGGAGATAAGGATGGGTCAATTTGCATTCTTCTGCATGTTGACCTCCAGCTGAGCCAGCACCATTTGTTGAAAAGGCTATCTTTTTTCCACTGGATGGTTTTAGCTCCTTTGTCAAAGATCAAGTGCCCATAGGAGTGTGGATTCATTTCTGGGTCTTCAATTCTGTTCCACTGATTTACATGTCTGTTACTGTACCAATACCATGCAGTTTTTAACACTATTGCTCTGTAGCTTGAGGTCCGGGATACTGATTCCCCCAGAAGTTCTTTTACTCTTGAGAATAGTTTTAGCTATTCTGGGTTTTCTGTTATTCCAGATGAATTTTTGAATTGCTCTTTCTAACTCTATGAAGAATTGAGTTGGGATTTTGATGGGGATTACATTGAATCTGTATATTACTTTTGGTAAGATGCTCATTTTTACTATATTAATCCTGCCAATCCATGAGCATGGCAGATTTTTCCATCTTCTGAGGTCTTCTTCAATTTCTCTCTTCAGAGACTTGAAGTTCTTGTCATACAGATCTTTCACTAGTTTGGTTAGAGTCACGCCAAGATACTTAATATGGTTTGTGGCTATTGTGAAGGGTATTATTTCTCTTACTTCTTTCTCAGCCTGCTTATCCTTTGAGTATAGGAAGGCTTCTGACTTGCTTGAGTTGATTTTATATCCGGCCACTTTGCTGAAGTCGTTTATCAGCTGTAGGAGTTCTCTGGTGGAGTTCTTTGGGTCGCTTAAGTATACTATCATATCGTCTGCAAATAGTGATAGTTTGACTTCTTCCTTTCCAATTTGTATCCCTTTGACCTCTTTTTGTTGTCTAATTGCTCTAGCTAGAACTTCAAGTACTATATTGAAAAGATATGGAGAGAGAGGGCAGCCTTGTCTAGTCCCTGATTTTAGTGGGATTGCTTCAAGTTTCTCTCCATTTAGATTGATGCTGGCTACCGGTTTGCTGTAAATTGCTTTTACTATGTTTAGATATGGGCCTTGAATTCCTGATCTTTCCAAGACCTTTAGCATGAAAGGATGCTGAATTTTGTCAAATGCTTTGTCAGCATCTAATGAGATGACCATGTGGTTTTTTTCTTTGAGATTGTTTATGTAGTGGATTACATTGATGGATTTCCTTATATTGAACCATCCCTGCATCCCTGGGATGAAGCCTACTTGATCGTGGTGGATGATTGTTTTGATGTGTTCTTGGATTCGGTAGGCAAGAATTTTATTGAGTATTTTTGCATCGATATTCATAAGAGAGATTGGCCTGAGATTCTCTTTCTTTGTCGGATCTTTGTGTGCTTTTGGTATTAGTGTAATTGTGGCTTCATAGAACGAGTTGGGTAGTGTTCCTTCTGTTTCTATTTTGTGGAACAGTTTGAAGAGTATTGGTGTTAGGTCTTCTTTGAAGGTCTGATAGAATTCTGCACTAAAACCATCTGGACCTGTGCTTTTTTTGGTTGGAAGACTTCCAATGACAACTTCTATTTCTTCAGGGGTTATAGGATGGTTTAGATGGTCTATTTGATCCTGATTTAATTTTGGTATTTGGTATCTGTCAAGGAAATTGTCCATTTCCTCAAGATTTTCTAGTTGTGTTGAATACAGGTTTTTGTAGTAGGATCTGATGATTTTTTGAATTTCCTCAGTTTCTGTTGTTATCTCTCCCTTTTCGTTTCTGATTTTATTAATTTGGATACTATCTCTGTGCTCTCTGGTTAGTCTGGCTAAGGGCTTATCTATCTTGTTGATTTTCTCAAAGAACCAACTCCTCGTTTTGTTGATTCTTTGTATGGTTTTATTTGTTTCTACTTGATTGATTTCAGCCCTGAGTTTGATGATTTCCTGCCTTCTACTCCTCTTTGGTGTATTTGCTTCTTTTTGTTCCAGGGCTTTCAGGTGTGCCATTAAGCTGTTAGTGTATGCTGTCTCCCGTTTCTTTTTGGCGGCACTCAGGGCTATGAATTTTCCTCTTAGCAATGCTTTCATTGTGTCTCATAAATTAGGGTATGTTGTGCCTTCATTTTCATTAACTTTCAAAAAGTCTTTGATTTCTTTCTTTATTTCCACCTTGACCAAGTTATCATTGAGTAGAGCATTGTTCAGCCTCCATGTGTACGTGGGTTTTCTTTTGTTTTTGTTGCCATTGAAGACCACCCTTATTCCATAGTGATCTGATAGGAGGCATGGGATTATTTCTATCTTCTTGTATCTGTTGAGGTCTGATTTGTGACCAATTATATGGTCAATTTTGGAGAAGGTACCATGAGGAGCTGAGAAGAAGGTGTATTCTTTAGCTCTAGGATGAAATGTTCTATATATATCAGTTAGTTCCATTTGGTCCAAGGCTTCAATTAGATTCACTGTGTCCCTGTTTAGTTTCTGCTTTCCTGAACGATCCATTTCAGAGAGCGGGGTGTTGAAGTCACCCACTATTATTGTGTGCAGTGCGATGTGTGCTTTAAGTTTTAGTAATCTTTCTTTTACGAATGAGGGTGCCCTTGCATTTGGAGCATAGATATTCAGAATTGAGAGTTCTTGATGGTGGATTTTTCCCTTGATCAGTATGTAGTGTCCTTCTGTGTCTTTTTTGATGACTTTAGGTTGAAAATCAATTTTATCCGATATTAGGATGGCTACTCCACCTCGTTTCTTGGGGCCATTTGCTTGTAAAATTGTTTTCCAGCCTTTTACTCTGAGGTAGTGTTTGTCTTTGACACTGAGGTGCGTTTCCTGCATGCAGCAAAATGCTGGGTCCTGTTTACGTATCCAGTCTGCTAGTCTATGTCTTTTAATTGGGGAATTGAGACCATTGATATTAAGAGAGATTAAGGCATAGTGATTATTGCCATCTGCCATTCTTGACACTATCTTTATGTTTGAGTGGTTATCTACTTTTGGGTCTGATTCAAGAAGGTTATTATCTCATTTTTTCCAGGGTGTTGTTTCTCTCCCTGTATTGGAGGTTTCCACCTATTATCCGTTGCAGGGCTGAATTTGCGGAAAGATATTGTGAAAATTTGGTTTTATCATGGAATATCTTGGTCTCTCCATCTATGGTGATTGAGAGTTTTGCTGGGTATAGTAGTCTAGGCTGGCATTTGTGCTCTCTTAGTGTCTGCATGAGATCTGCCCAGGATCTTCTGGCTTTCATAGTCTCTGGTGAGAAGTCCGATGTGATTCGGATAGGTCTTCCTTTGTATGTTACTTGGCCCTTTTCTCTTACTGCATTTAGTATTCTTTCTTTGTTTAGAACATTCGGTGTTTTGATTATTATGTGACGGGAGGTATTTCTGTTCTGGTCCAGTCTGTTTGGAGTTCTGTAGGCTTCTTGTACGTTCATCGGCATCT
The DNA here is from genome assembly GCA_036184795.1 of Tokudaia tokunoshimensis. NCBI lineage: Eukaryota > Metazoa > Chordata > Mammalia > Rodentia > Muridae > Tokudaia > Tokudaia tokunoshimensis. The sequence continues at coordinate 114,643,866 of BTHU01000001.1, read as the reverse complement.
CTCTCTTTAAGTTAGGGAAGTTTTCCTCCATAATTTTGTTGAAGATGTTTACTGGCCCTTTAAGTTGCAAATCTTCACTCTCATCTATACCTATAATCCTTAGGTTTGGTCTTCTCATTGTGTCCTGGATTTCCTGGATGTTTTGGGTTACACGTTTTTTGCATTTTGCATTTTCTTTGACTGTTGAGTCGATGCTTTCTCTGGAGTCTTCAGCACCTGAGATTCTTTCTTCCATCTCTTGTATTCTATTGTTTATGTTTGCATCTATGACTCCTGATTTCTTCCCAAGGTTTTCTATCTCCAAAGTTGTCTCCCTTTGTGATTTCTTAATTGTTTCTACTTCCTTTTTTAGTTCCTGGATGGATTTGCTGAGATCCTTCACTTGTTTGTTTGTATTTTCCTGTATTTCTTTAAGGTATTTTTGCATTGCCTCTTTCAGGATTTCTTCCTGATGACCCACGTTCTCCTGCATTTCTCTGAGTGATTTTTGTGTTTCCTCCTCATGGGAATCCATCTGTTGATCCATTGTCTCCTGCATTTCTTTAAGCAGTTCTCGTGTTTCCTTTGTAAGGGCATCTAACCGTTGATTCCTTTCTTTAAGCAATATTTGTGTTGCCTCCTTATGGGCATCCGTCTGTTGACCCATATTCTTCTGCATTTCTTTATGCCAATTTTGTGATTCCTTTGTGAGTGCATCTACCCGTTGATTCATCTCGTTAAGCGATTTTTGTGTTGTCTCCTTGTGCGCCTCCATCTTTTGATCCATGTTCTCCTGCATTTCTCTAAGCGATTTTTGTGTTTCCTTTGTAAGGGCTTCTAACCGTTGATTCATGGTCTCCTGTAACTCTTTATGAGATTTATTTGTGTCCTTCTTGTGATCCTCTAATAGCATCATGAGAAGTGATTTTAAATCCAGATCTTGTCTTTCGGGTGTGGTGGGGTATCCAGGACTTGCTGCTGTTGGAGAGTTGGGTTCGGATGGTCCCACATTACTTTGATTTCTGTTAGTAACATTCCTACGTTTGCCTTTTGCCATCTGGATACCTCTGATGTTAGTTGGTCCTGCTGCCACTGGCTGTTGGTTGGACCTCCTGTGAGCCTGCAAAGCTATTTCTACCCCCCTTGGATTGCCAGGATTCCCCTGGCACCGATTTCTGGGGCCTGCCTGCTCCTGAGTGACTTTGGAGCCCTAATGTGCCTTGCCCCAAGTGATCTTATATTGGGGAGGCCTTGCACATCCAAAGGCTCAGCCTAGTGGATGCCTGGAGCAGAGGTCGCCAAAGGGAGGCTGGTAGGCTCCTGCCCTGTGCAGGGGTGAGTGATCTCTCCTAGGGGGGGGAGGGGGCGTCCCTCTGCCAGGCAGAAGTCCCACAGCAGAGCTGGCGCGCTGGTTACTGCAGATCAGCCCAGCACTTGGGAGCCGCATACACACAAGCCGCCCGAGACCCAAGCGATATTATGCCTGTCTGTCTCAGAACCTGGCTGTCCCAACTTCCCAGTCACTGGAGCAAAGATGGCGGAGTGCAATCTGCACACTCTCCGTGGCGCCGCTCACCTGCAGACGCGATGGCCTGCAGATCTGGCACCCAGACGACCACAGCACTGATCCGTTCTCGGGCACAGACGGAAGCCCCAACAGGCCGTGTCCCAAGTGATGTTATATTGGGGATAGGGAGCTTGGGGTACCTGACTCTTCAGCGCAGTCTGCGGGAACAGAGGTCGCGGAAGGAAAGCTGGTAGGCTCCCGCCCAGTGCTGGGTCCCTCTGCCAGGCAGAAATCCCACAGCAGAGCTGGCGCGCTGGTTACTGCAGATCAGCCCCACACTTGGGAGCTGCATACACACAAGCCGCCCGAGACCCAAGCGATATTATGCCTGTCTGTCTCAGAACCTGGCTGTCCCAACTTCCCAGTCACTGGTGCAAAGATCTCCCTTCCTCATTTTTATTTAATTTGAGATCTCAGCCTATGGAATGCTACCATTTACACTTATGGTAGATTGTCCCACCCTAGTTAACTCAATCTAGAGACTCCCTCATAGGTGTGTTCAAAGGTTAGTTTCTTGAAAGCTATCAAATTGATATTCAGGATTGACCTTCCATCACACTGCAGGATGAGTTTGAGACTCATGTAAGTCCACATATTTGTACTATGTGACCTTTCCTCTCCCACCCCTCTGACATACTCTCCTGTACACAGTAGGTGCTTCATGTGTTTATGATGACCATGTAGGATAGAGGTCTTAAATGGAAGGTTGAACCGTGAACTGTGGGAAGGAAACAGCATGGCAGATGGATAACATTGGTCTGGAGAGTTGATAATTTTGGTTTTGAGGGCAGAAATATAGATGAATGGAATTGTATATCACTTAAAAGCTTCAGCTCAGCCATGGAGACCCTCAGGAGAATAGGGAGACAACCAATGTTAGGGGAGAAAACATTCACAAAACACAATCTGAATGGGGTTACAATTTGGGGTACCTGAATAATTCAACTCCATGGGGAGAAAATACCTCAGTAGAGAAATGGGCAAAGGCAGGGACTTCTTCAAAGGAGACATGTCACTGCCTCAGTGGTGTATGACACAATGCTCTGAACTACCTATCATCAAGGAAATGCAGATTAAAGTCCATATTAGAGGTATCACCTTCCAGCTGCTAGGATGTCTGTTATCAAACAGCCAGTAGGAAAGTGTCAGAGAGGGTGTGTGGGTGGGAACCCTGGCCACTGATGGTAGGCATGGGCAATGGAACAGTCATTGTAGGAAAATGGCATGCATGGAGATTCCTCGAAATGTCACCCAGCAAGGCCACCTTGGGATTCCAAGGGAGTGGAGTAAATATACTGAAAATCCCTACACTCCTGTGAGCAGTATGACATTCATCACAGTAGCAGAGATGCAGAAGAGAAAAGGAGACCCTGTCACTTATAGCATGTATATATACTAAGGACTTGTCACAGGGAGTAAGCCAGGCACAAAAAACAATCAGTGTACATATCACTCAAATACTGAAACTGGAAAGTCAAGTGTAGAGGCACAGGGCAGGGTTGGGGCTACCAAGTGCTGGGATATGCTCTGGAAGATGTGGACCAAAGGCTTTAAAATCTCAAATATGTAGGAATAAGGTCAAGGTCTCTGTTGTATGGTAGGAAAAGTATAATCAATGATCATGAATTCTAAAAAACAAACCACAGAAAACAAACAAATGGAGAGGCATCATGCTTGAGTTGAGTCTGCCCAGTCAGATGCCAATTCGCTTAGTGAGGTGACGAAAGGGTTAACACAATCTCCATCAAAATCCAAGGAGGGCATTCTATAGGCACAAAGAAGCTTAAAATGTATCCTAAAATTTATGTGGTAAAACTCAGGCTGGAGAGTAGCTAGAATGGTTTTGAAAAAGGCTAAGGTGGGAGGAATCACTGCTTACAACACCTTGACATCTGTTGCTGTGGTATCCAGGCATGGCGCTTGGGGAGGGAGTAGACACACAGGTCAGTGAGACAGAACTGAGGACTTACAGAGGACCTGTAGGAATCTGTCCTGATGTCTGATGCATGTGCAAAAACAATTCAACAGAGGAAGGTTCCTTCTCAACAAAGCCGGCCTGGAGCAAGTGGACATCCACGGGTAAAAGGTAAACCTTGATCTACATCTGATGCTTATACAAAAGGGAAATCAAAGTGGATCCCGGCATCAAAGGGAGACATGAAACAGCTCAAGCTTTCTGTAAGGTAGAGAGAAGCAGAGCTTCTAGACTCAGCCCAGGATTCATGTGTGCTGGCTAGTCTCACATCAACTTGACACATGAACTAGAGTTATCTGAAAGTAGGGAAACTAAATTGAGAAGATGCCTACATAAGACACAGCTGTAAGGTGTTTTCTTAGTGATTGTTGGGGGAGGGCCCAGTCCACATTGGATGGGCTCAGTCCACATCCCTGGGCTGGCTGGTAGATCTGAGTTCTGTGGGAAAGAAGGTTGAGCAGACAGAGGAAGCAGGCAAGTAAGCAGCACCCCTCCATGGCCTCTGCATCAGCTCCTGCCTCCAGGCTCCTGCCCTGTTTGAGTTCCTGTCCTGACTTCCTTTGATGATAAATAGTGATGTGAAAGTGTGGAGTCCAGGAGCTCCGGGTGCACAGTCTCAGTTTCCCTGGTGATCTGTTCCTTGATTTCCTTATCCTCTATGCAGGGTTTCTCATGTACCTACCTACCTACCTACCTACCGAGGAGGTTGTTGTGTGGATTCATGGGGTGTAGAGAGTGGTCCTCAGCCACAGGGAGCTATCACATCACTGGAATCTCGGGAACAGGCTAGGAATCACAGCAACTGTAGACTGTGGAGTTCTGAGTCCTTGGGAGAACCAAGTCTCTCTGAGGGAGGTGGTCCCTGAAGCCAGGGACAGGATGGGTGGGGCATGGGGCTCCTGTATCCTGGCTGCATTGGAGTCTGGCCGACTTTTTTAGTCAGAGGCCTCTTTCTAGGACCATGTATGTCTGTGCTCACTGGGGAGTCTTTGGGCCACTTGCTTTGTCTCTTTTGTGAGTGGCCCAGGTGGTCTCTTTGAGTGCAGGAGATATGATTCAGTGCCCCACCCCTGAACCTCCCCCAGTGCCTCCCCTATGCCTTCTACCTACCCCCTTCCCTTCCCCAACCCCCCTCCCCCCACTATTCCTAATGTTTCCCAACAGAACACCCTGAAGCTCTAGGGGAAAATCCCTGCTTTTACTTACTTGCCCAATTCACCTCTCTCACTGAGGAAAGTTTGCTTTATACAATTTCCAGTTCCCCCTTACAAGTTTAGCTTGCCAATGAAGCCCCTGCTGGCACTAGCTGGTGTGTGTGTGTGTGTGTGTGTGTGTGTGTGTGTGTGTGTGTATGTGTGTGTGTGTGTGTGTGTGTGTGTGTGTGTGTATGTGTGTGTGTGTGTGTGTGTGTGTGTATGTGTGTGTGTGTGTGTGTGGTGTGTACCTCTCTGTGGGCTTCCTCCCTCCCCACCCTGCCTTGTCTCTGTGAGTGTCTATGATGTGATGCCCATCATTACATTTTGAGCTGGTAGCAGTGAACTGGGGAGATTGGCTCTACTCTGGGCTGGGCAGATTACCTGGATAGGGATGCACATGATTGTGATTATGAGAACATCCCTGACAACAAAGACACAGAGTTTCCAAAGCAACCATAGGCTATGAAGTAAAGACAGATTCTTTTCAAGCCTGGCTTGTCATCATGTGTCATGCATAGCTCCACAACTGTTACCGGGAAGGAAGCAGGTGCCCGGATGCCAGCCCTGCTCAGCCTGGTTTAATAGAGGGTGGGGCAGAACAGTTGTGAGAAGCACTCATTTGCCTTTCCTGAGCATCATGATTTTAGGAAGAGTGCAATTATTTTATTTCTAGAATTGGCAGCACGAATGTGAAAGGTATGGTTTACTTTCACATTACCCACTTTGCATCAGGGATTTTTTTTCCTAGCAATAACTTTCAATTTGCCAGCTCATTTATCATCTACTAATATTAGACATGATTCTGACCCATATGGACAGTGGCAAATGATCTTAAGGGTGTATTTGCACTCCCTATCTTAAAGGACAAATGCTATACATATTTCCCAGTACTATTTGGCTCAAGATAGTCCAATCGTGTGGACCATAACTCCTGTGATAATGGGAGGGTTGTCACTCTCTAATCGCTGGGTATGGCATGGGGTGGTTCCATGCCAGGCATATGTCGTGCCTGGAAATTGGAGAACACCATTTCTGAAATATTTCCTACCAGCATCTCGTACAAGTCAGCTAACCATGTTATTACAGCAGCTGTGTAAAATTATGAGCTGCTTGCCAAATGCCTTGGAAATCAAAGCCTAAAGACGCCTCCTACCTCACGTTTGCATATTTTTTTTAGACCCTGCAACAGAGGTATTTGATTGTGTGTCCTCATTGCTCTGCTGTGCAACTTGTTCACAAACTCCTGGCAGCCAAGGTCTCACACAACCCTCTTCCAGTAAGCTCAAGGTCCACAGATGGGCTTTGGGGACACAGCAAAGGCCCACACATGGCAAGCACCCATCTGGCTGCTGAAGGCGTTTTTGTCCGCCTTACACTCCATTCCACACAACCCTCCCACTCCCTTTCATCTGCTTCCACATCAAAGGCTTCTGATTTCTTTCCTGCCAACCATGGCTTCTCAGGTATTCTCTGCCATGACTTCACTCATAAACACTCTTTCCAGGGAGAGAATCGGCCAGGCCTAGTTCCTCCAAGCACACCTGCGTAGGCACCATGACTGCTCTTATTGGGCCCTAAGTTCCTGCTTTATCTTCCATGTCTGGCTCATTTTTTTTTATCCCCTGTAATCAAGGGTGATTTGCTTTCTCAGGGAGACCCAGACCTCTCCCTGAGGGTAACCGCCCTGTTTCCTGATGTCCGTGGTGGTTTTGCTCTGAGCACCAACACTGAGCTCTGACCTCAGTTCATATAGTAGATGCTCACAGTCACTGTGGTCTAGGTAGTGAGACCTTGCAAGTTCAGGGCATGCAGCTTTGTTTCTTTGCCTGGGTGACAGGTTGGAAGTGTCTAGAGCCAAGAGTTTAGTGGGCTTCAATTCCCAAGACAGAGAATTTCACAAATGAGAAGTCTCCTCTCACCTTTCCTTGGGGGAAACCTGCAAGCAGTTGTGTTTGAATGGGGCCTCCCCACAGGACCAGCTGAAAACTAATGACTCCTCAAAGATGTATTCTTTCTCTGAGGTTGAGTTAGTGTGATCCTGTGCATGGGCACTGGTCACCTGTGCTTCTGTCACCAGGGTCATTGCTGGGTCTACCTATGCTTCCAAGGCTGTGGCTAACACTGGGCCTCACAGACTCCAAAGTCAAACCTAGGTCACTATCTCTAGCTAGTTATTCAGATCCTCGGGCTTAATAGTTTAAAACAACCATTACTTTTCATCTCTGAGCTTCTGTGGGTATTTTGAGCAGGTTCCAGGTCACCTAGGGACTGTTGTCATTTCATATCATGGTCAACAAGCTTTAACCCTGTGCCTTTGGCAAAGACCTGTCACAAGGCAGGCTTGGGTTCTAGAAGGTTCAGTGATGAGAAGGATTCTTTTCTTTTCTTTTCCTTCCCTTCCCTTCCCTTCCCTTCCCTTCCCTTCCCTTCCCTTCCCTTCCCTTCCCTTCCCTTCCCTTCCCCTCCCTCCCTCCTTTCTTTCTTTCTTTCTTTCTTTCTTTCTTTCTTTCTTTCTTTCTTTCTTTCTTTCTTTCTTTCTTTCTTTCTTTCTTTCTTTCTTCACATTACATCCCAATGGTAGTCCCTCTTTTCTTCTCCCAGTCCTGCCCTTGCAAATACCGCTCCCCCCACTATCCTCTCCCCTTCTCAGAGGAGAAGAGGAACCCCCCCCTTGGGTACCACCTCACCCTGGGCTAAGCACATCCTCTCCCATTGAGGTCCAGACAGGCAGTCTAGATAGGAGAAGGGGATCCAGTGGCAGGCAATAGAGTCAGAGACAGCCCTCGCTCCAACTGTTAGGGAACCCACATGAAGACCAAGCTACACAGCTGATACAAATTTGTGTGTGTATGGGGGGGGGTAGGTCCAGCTGCTGCATGCTTTTTGGTTGGGGGTTTAGTCTCTGAGAGGTTCTATGCGCCCAGGTTAGTTGACTCTATAGGTCTTCTTGTGATGTTCTTGACCCTTCCAGGACGCTCAGTTCTATGGGTCTCTGTATTTGTTTTCATATGCTACTTGGATAAAGCCTCACAAGAAACAGTTATGATAAGTTTCTGTCTGAAAGCACAGCAGACTATCATTAATAGTGTCAGGGGTTGACTCTCTCCCATGGGGTGGGTCTCAAGTTGGGACAGTTATTAGGTGGTTGTTCCCTCAATCTCTGCTCCATCTTTATCCCTATGCATCTAGCTGAGATTTCTACAGTGGGGGATATAGAGACTGAAGTGGCTACTTGTAGCCAGGCAGGACTTCCAGTGGAAGGAGGGGGACATCAACCCACCCAAAAATCGTCAACCCAAAATTTTCCCTGCCTACAAGATGTGAAGGGATGAGGAGGCTTATAGTGATGTTATGAGTGTCTTGAAGACAGAGGGACAGTGGACAGGTTAGAGCCCACCTTGCCCTGGTTTTTCTGTTATAGGGTGGAGATATCATCAGAAAGCAGAGGAGGAAAGAGAAATTTCTTCAAGAAAGGAGGTTTATGTGAGGGAGAGGGAAAGAGAGGATCCTGTCATCATTTCCCCAGGATCTGGTTGAGACAAGGAGATAGCAGGGATGCAGGGTTTGCTTCGGTGTAAAGTGCTGTTGGGAGGACAGAAGGATGCATAAATTTGAAGAACATCTGTCACCCGCTTCTGGGACACATGGGCAGGTAAGAACAGAGACTGCTGTGCTCTGGGATCTGGGAACTCACATCTATGGGAGGTGAAGGACCAAGCTGGACGACAGCCCACAGGGAGGGCACAGCTTGATGGGACATTACAAAGGATACACTAACTGCGATGGTGCCCTCAGAGACCTGTGGATTGTTCAGGAGACAGGGTCCATGTGTGGGGTTGATTGGGATCAGCTCTAGGTCACAGGTGTTCTTTTGGGTCCTGAAAGGTTAAGTTCTTTGTGAACACCTCCATATAAATCCTGGCATTTTAAAGAGGAACCTATGGTATTGGAATTGATAAGACACAAGCAGCCTGCCAGGACTTGATGGGTACTCAAAAACACTGTGGCCAAAAGCAAGTTGGGAAGAAAGGGATCTATTTGGTTCATGGTTCCGCATCCATAGTCCATCACTGATGGAAGTTAGGACAGGAAGCAGGTTGGAAACCTGGACGCAGCAGCTGATGTAGAGGCCATGGAGGGGTGATGCTTACTGTTTTTCTCTTCATGGCTTGCTCATCCTGCTTTCTTATAGAACCCAGCTGTAGTGAGAGTTTTGCTTTCTTAGAAAACTCAGTTATGTTATGTGACTATGGTTTTTTTTCCTCTTTTTTTTTTTTACTGGATATTTTCTTTATTTATATTTCAAATGTTTTTCCATTTCCAGGTCTCCCCTTCGGAAACTCCCTATTCCATCCCCCCTCCCCCTGCCTCTATGAGGGTGTTCCCCCACTCACCTACCCACTCCCATCTTTCCATCCTGGCATTCCTCTACACTGGGGCATTGAACACCCTCAGGCCTAAGGGCCGCTCCTCCCACTGATGTCCAACAAGGCCATCCTCTGCCACATATGCAGCCAGAGCCATGGGTCCTCCATGTGTGCTCTTTGGTTGGTGGTCCAGTCCCCGGGAGCTCCGGGGGCTCTGGCCAATTGTCACTGTTGCTCACCCCATGGGGCTACAAACCCCCTTAGCTCCTTCAGTTCCTTCTCCAGCTCCTCTATTTGGGGACCCTGTGCTCAGTCCAATGGTGGGCTGCGAGCATCTGCCTCTGTATTTGTAAGGCTCTGGCATAGCCTCTAGGAGACAGCCATATCAGACTCCTGTCAGCAAACACTTCCTGGCATCCACAATATCGTCTGGGTTTGGTGACTGTATATGGGATGGATTTCTGGGTGGGGCAGTCTCTAGATGGCCTTTCCTTCGGTCTCTGCTCCACACTTTGTCTCCATATTTCCTCCTGTGAGTATTTTATTCCCCCTTTTAAGAAGCACTGAAGTGTCCACACTTTGGTCTTCCTTCTTGGGCTTCAAATGGTCTGTGAATTGAATCTTGGGTATTCTGAACTTTTGGACTTATATCCACTTATCAGCGAGTGCATACCATGTGTGTTCTTTTGTGATTGGGTTACCTCACTCACAATGATATTTTCTAGTTTCATCCATTTGCCTGAGAATTTCATGAAGTCATTGTTTTTAATAGCTGTGTAGTACACCATTGTGTAAATGTACCACAATTTCTGTATCCATTCCTCTGTTGAGGGACATCTGGGTTCTTTCCAGCTTCTGGCTATTATGAATAAGGCTGCTATGAACATCGTGGAGCATGTGTCCTTATTACATGTTGGAGCATCTTCTGGGTATATGTCCAAAAGTGGTATAACAGGGTCCTCAGGTGGTACTATGTCCAATTTTCTGAGAAGCCACCAAACTGATTTTCAGAGTGGTTGTACCAGCTTGCAATCCCACCAGCAGTGGAGGAGTGTTCCTTTTTCTCTGCATTTTTGCCATAATTTGCTGTCACCTGAGTTTTTGATATTAGCCATTCTGACTGATGTGAGGTGGAATTTCAGGGTTGTTTTGATTTGCATTTCCCTGATGACTAAGGATGTTGAACATTTCTTTAGGTGCTTCTCAGCCATTTGAGTTTCCTCCACTGAGAATTTTTTTTAATTTTTTTATTAGATACATTCTTTATTTACATTTCAAATGATTTCACCTTTCTTGGTTCCCCCCAGCCCTGAAAGTCCTATAAGCCATTTCCCCTCCCCCTGTTCCCCAATCAATCCCCTCCTGTTTCCCTGTCCTGGTATTCCCCTACACTGCTGCATCAAGCTTTTCCAGGACCAGGAGCCTCTCCTCCCTTTGATGTCCAACAAGACCATCCTCTGCTGCCTATGCGTCTGGAGCCATGGGTAACACCATGTGTACTATCTGGTTTATGTTTTTGTCCTTGGGAGCTCTGGGAGTACTGGGTGGCTCATATTGTTGTTCCTCCTATGGTGAGAATTCTTTGTTTAGCTCTGTTCCCCATTTCTTTTTTTTTTTTAACAACAATGATCTTTATATTTAAAAATTTAGATCACACTTGAATGATTCATCAACAAATTTTAAAATGACCAGTTTTGTGAGTCTAATAATTATGACATTTTTTTACTAATGCACACATACAAAATAATTACTAAGCTGAACATGTAACTATAGTACATCATTTCTAACTAAAAAAATATGCAACTCTAAGCACCCTAAATGCTAAACTTATGAATTAATAAAATAAAAGAATTTAAAGCAGTAAAATATTCTGAGGAACAAAATCATTTTGAAGAAGCAAATAGCTTTTTGTGGTATTAAAGAAAATGGGTGGGTTTAGAATAGAGAGGTCTTATGAGAGTCATATATATGTTTCGACCAGTTTTTAGTTTGTAAGTCAATCTTCCTACAGTGAAGCATGCATCTTTACAAAACTTCAGTGCAAGCATCTTACCGACTGTACTATTTACCTAGCCCACTCTTTTTTCCTTTGGCTTTTTATATGAAAATAACATAATCCCCTCACCTCAGACCTGTTTTTTTTTTAAATTTAATTTTATTTTATTTTTTTAATTTACATTCCAAATCACTTCCCCTTTCCCGTTTCCTCCCTCCCCGAAAGTCCCATAAGCCCCCTTCCCTCCCTCTTTTCTCCGTTCAACCCCCTCTCATTACTCTGTCCTGGCGTTCCCCTACATCCAGTCTTTCCAGGACCAGGGGTCTCTCCTTCCATCATTTTAGAAATCTATTGATATGCTGATTGTGTCTAGGGTATTCTGAGATTCTGGGTCAATATCCCCTTATCAGTGACTTCATACCATGTGTGATCTTTTGTGATTGGGTTACCTCACTAAGGATGATATTTTCAAGTTCTGACCATTTGCCTAGGAATTTCGTGAATTCATTGTTTTTAATTGCAGAGTAGTATTCCATTGTGTAAATATACCACATCTTCTGAATCCATTCCTCCGTTGAGGGACATCTGGGTTCTTTCCAGCTTCTGGCTATTATAAATAAGGCTGCTATGAACATAGTGGAGCATGTGTCCTTATTGCATGCAGGTAAAGTCTCTGGGTATATGCCCAGGAGTGGTATAGCCGGATCCTCCGGAAGTGTCATGCCCAGTTTTCTGAGGAGCCGCCAGACTGCTTTCCAGAGTGGTTGTATCAGCCTGCAATTCCACCAGCAGTGGAGGAGTGTTCCTCTTTCTCCACATCCTCGCCAACAACTGCTGTCTCCTGTGTTTTTGATCTTAGCCATCCTGACTGGTGTGAGATGGAATCTCAGGGTTGTTTTGATTTGCATTTCCCTAATGACTAAGGATGATGAACATCTCTTTAGGTGCTTCTCAGCCATTAGATATTCTTCAGGTGAGAACTCTTTGTTTAGCTCTGTACCCCATTTTTTAATAGGGTTACTTGCCTCTCTGGAGTTTAACTTCTTGAGTTCTTTGTATATCTTGGATATTAGCCCTCTGTCGGATGTAAGGTTGGTAAAGATCATTTCCCAGTTAGTTGGTTGCCGCTTTGTCTTTTTGACGGTGTCTTTTGCCTTGCAAAAACTTTGTAATTTAATGAGGTCCCATTTGTCTATTCTTGATCTTAGAGTATAAGCTATTGGAGTTCTGTTCAGGAAATTCTCCCCTGTGCCCATATGTTCAAGGTTCTTCCCTAGTTTCCCTTCTATTAGTTTCAGTGTGTCTGGTTTTATGTGGAGATCTTTGATCCACTTAGAATTGAGCTTAGTGCAAGGAGATAAGGATGGGTCAATTTGCATTCTTCTGCATGTTGACCTCCAGCTGAGCCAGCACCATTTGTTGAAAAGGCTATCTTTTTTCCACTGGATGGTTTTAGCTCCTTTGTCAAAGATCAAGTGACCATAGGAGTGTGGATTCATTTCTGGGTCTTCAATTCTGTTCCATTGATCTACATGTCTGTTACTGTACCAATACCATGCAGTTTTTAACACTATTGCTCTGTAGTACAGCTTGAGGTCCGGGATACTGATTCCCCCAGAGGTTCTTTTACTCTTGAGAATAGTTTTAGCTATTCTGGGTTTTCTGTTATTCCAGATGAATTTTTGAATTGCTCTTTCTAACTCTATGAAGAATTGAGTTGGGATTTTGATGGGGATTGCATTGAATCTGTGTATTACTTTTGGTAAGATGCTCATTTTTACTATATTAATCCTGCCAATCCATGAGCATGGCAGATTTTTCCATCTTCCGAGGTCTTCTTCAATTTCTTTCTTCAGAGACTTGAAGTTCTTGTCATACAGATCTTTCACTTGTTTGGTTAGCGTCACGCCAAGATACTTAATATGGTTTGTGGCTATCGTAAAGGGTATTATTTCTCTTACTTCTTTCTCAGCCTGCTTATCCTTTGAGTATAGGAAGGCTTCTGACTTGCTTGAGTTGATTTTATATCCGGCCACTTTGCTGAAGTCGTTTATCAGCTGTAGGAGTTCTCTGGTGGAGTTCTTTGGGTCGCTTATGTATACTATCATATCGTCTGCAAATAGTGATAGTTTGACTTCTTCCTTTCCAATTTGTATCCCTTTGACCTCTTTTTCTTGTCTAATTGCTCTAGCTAGAACTTCAAGTACTATATTGAAAAGATATGGAGAGAGAGGGCAGCCTTGTCTAGTCCCTGATTTTAGTGGAATTGCTTCAAGTTTCTCTCCGTTTAGATTGATGCTGGCTACTGGTTTGCTGTAAATTGCTTTTACTATGTTTAGATATGGGCCTTGAATTCCTGATCTTTCCAAGACCTTTAGCATGAAAGGATGCTGAATTTTGTCAAATGCTTTCTCAGCATCTAATGAGATGACCATGTGGTTTTTTTCTTTGAGATTGTTTATGTAGTGGATTACATTGATGGATTTCCTTATATTGAACCATCCCTGCATCCCTGGGATGAAGCCTACTTGATCGTGGTGAATGATCGTTTTGATGTGTTCTTGGATTCGGTTGGCAAGAATTTTATTGAGTATTTTTGCATCGATATTCATAAGAGAGATTGGCCTGAGATTCTCTTTCTTTGTCGGATCTTTGTGTGCTTTTGGTATTAGTGTAATTGTGGCTTCATAGAACGAGTTGGGTAGTGTTCCTTCTGTTTCTATTTTGTGGAACAGTTTGAAGAGTATTGGTGTTAGGTCTTCTTTGAAGGTCTGATAGAATTCTGCACTAAAACCATCTGGACCTGTGCTTTTTTTGGTTGGAAGACTTCCAATGACAACTTCTATTTCTTCAGGGCTTATAGGACGGTTTAGATGGTCTATTTGATCCTGATTTGATTTTGGTACTTGGTATCTGTCAAGGAAATTGTCCATTTCCTCAAGATTTTCTAGTTGTGTTGAATACAGGTTTTTGTAGTAGGATCTGATGATTTTTTGAATTTCCTCAGTTTCTGTTGTTATCTCTCCCTTTTCGTTTCTGATTTTATTAATTTGGATACTATCTCTGTGCCCTCTGGTTAGTCTGGCTAAGGGCTTATCTATCTTGTTGATTTTCTCAAAGAACCAACTCCTCGTTTTGTTGATTCTTTGTATGGTTTTATTTGTTTCTACTTGATTGATTTCAGCCCTGAGTTTGATGATTTCCTGCCTTCTACTCCTCTTTGGTGTATTTGCTTCTTTTTGTTCCAGGGCTTTCAGGTGTGCCATTAAGCTGTTAGTGTATGCTGTCTCCCGTTTCTTTTTGGCGGCACTCAGGGCTATGAATTTTCCTCTTAGCACTGCTTTCATTGTGTCCCATAAGTTAGGGTATGTTGTGCCTTCATTTTCATTAACTTTCAAAAAGTCTTTGATTTCTTTCTTTATTTCCACCTTGACCAAGTTATCATTGAGTAGAGCATTGTTCAGCCTCCATGTGTACGTGGGTTTTCTTTTGTTTTTGTTGCCATTGAAGACCACCCTTATTCCATAGTGATCTGATAGGAGGCATGGGATTATTTCTATCTTCTTGTATCTGTTGAGGTCTGATTTGTGACCAATTATATGGTCAATTTTGGAGAAGGTACCATGAGGAGCTGAGAAGAAGGTGTATTCTTTAGCTCTAGGATGAAATGTTCTATATATATCAGTTAGTTCCATTTGGTCCAAGGCTTCAATTAGATTCACTGTGTCCCTGTTTAGTTTCTGCTTTCCTGAACGATCCATTTCAGAGAGCGGGGTGTTGAAGTCACCCACTATTATTGTGTGCGGTGCGATGTGTGCTTTGAGTTTTAGTAAAGTTTCTTTTACGAATGAGGGTGCCCTTGCATTTGGAGCATAGATATTCAGGATTGAGAGTTCTTGATGGTGGATTTTTCCCTTGATCAGTATGTAGTGTCCTTCTGTGTCTTTTTTGATGACTTTGGGTTGAAAATCAATTTTATCCGATATTAGGATGGCTACTCCACCTCGTTTCTTGGGGCCATTTGCTTGTAAAATTGTTTTCCAGCCTTTTACTCTGAGGTAGTGTTTGTCTTTGACACTGAGGTGCGTTTCCTGCATGCAGCAAAATGCTGGGTCCTGTTTACGTATCCAGTCTGCTAGTCTATGTCTTTTAATTGGGGAATTGAGACCATTGATATTAAGAGAGATTAAGGCATAGTGATTATTGCCATCTGCCATTCTTGACGCTATCTTTATGTTTGAGTGGTTATCTACTTTTGGGTTTGATTCAAGAAGGTTATTATCTCATTTTTTCCAGGGTGTTGTTTCTCTCCCTGTATTGGAGGTTTCCACCTATTATCCGTTGCAGGGCTGGATTTGTGGAAAGATATTGTGAAAATTTGGTTTTATCATGGAATATCTTGGTCTCTCCATCTATGGTGATTGAGAGTTTTGCTGGGTATAGTAGTCTAGGCTGGCATTTGTGCTGTCTTAGTGTCTGCATGAGATCTGCCCAGGATCTTCTGGCTTTCATAGTCTCTGGTGAGAAGTCTGATGTGATTCAGATAGGTCTTCCTTTGTATGTTACTTGGCCCTTTTCTCTTACTGCATTTAGTATTCTTTCTTTGTTTAGAACATTCAGTGTTTTGATTATTATGTGACGGGAGGTATTTCTGTTCTGGTCCAGTCTGTTTGGAGTTCTGTAGGCTTCTTGTACGTTCATCGGCATCTCTCTCTTTAAGTTAGGGAAGTTTTCCTCCATAATTTTGTTGAAGATGTTTACTGGCCCTTTAAGTTGCAAATCTTCACTCTCATCTATACCTATAATCCTTAGGTTTGGTCTTCTCATTGTGTCCTGGATTTCCTGGATGTTTTGGGTTACGCGTTTTTTGCATTTTGCATTTTCTTTGACTGTTGAGTCGATGCTTTCTATGGAATCTTCAGCACCTGAGATTCTTTCTTCCATCTCTTGTATTCTATTGTTGATGTTTGCATCTATGACTCCTGATTTCTTCCCAAGGTTTTCTATCTCCAAAGTTGTCTCCCTTTGTGATTTCTTAGTTGTTTCTACTTCCTTTTTTAGTTCCTGGATGGATTTGCTGAGATCCTTCACTTGTTTGTTTGTATTTTCCTGTATTTCTTTAAGGTATTTTTGCATTACCTCTTTCAGGATTTCTTCCTGATGACCCACGTTCTCCTGCATTTCTCTGAGCGATTTTTGTGTTTCCTCCTCATGGGATTCCATCTGTTGATCCATCGTCTCCTGCATTTCTTTAAGCAGTTCTCGTGTTTCCTTTGTAAGGGCATCTAACCGTTGATTCATTTCTTTAAGCAATTTTTGTGTTGCCTCCTTATGGGCATCCGTCTGTTGACCCATATTCTTCTGCATTTCTTTATGCAAATTTTGTGATTCCTTTGTGAGTGCATCTACCCGTTGATTCATCTCGTTAAGCGATTTTTGTGTTGTCTCCTTGTGCGCCTCCATCTTTTGATCCATGTTCTCCCGCATTTCTCTAAGCGATTTTTGTGTTTCCTTTGTAAGGGCTTCTAACCGTTGATTCATGGTCTCCTGTAACTCTTTATGAGATTTATTTGTGTCCTTCTTGTGATCCTCTAATAGCATCATGAGAAGTGATTTTAAATCCAGATCTTGTCTTTCGGGTGTGGTGGGGTATCCAGGACTTGCTGCTGTTGGAGAGTTGGGTTCGGATGGTCCCACATTACTTTGATTACTGTTAGTAACATTCCTACGTTTGCCTTTTGCCATCTGGATACCTCTGGTGTTAGTTGGTCCTGCTGCCACTGGCTGTTGGTTGGACCTCCTGTGAGCCTGCAAAGCTATTTCTGCCCCCCCTGGATTACCAGGATTCCCCTGGCACCGATTTCTGGGGCCTGCCTGCTCCTGAGTGACTTTGGAGCCCTAATGTGCTTTGCCCCAAGTGATCTTATATTGGGGAGGCCTTGCACATCTAAAGGCTCAGCCTAGTGGATTCCTGGAGCAGAGGTCGCCAAAGGGAGGCTGGCAGGCTCCTGCCCTGTGCAGGGGTGTGTGATCTCTCCTGGGGGGGGGAGGGGGCGTCCCTCTGCCAGGCAGAAGTCCCACAGCAGATCTGGCGCGCTGGTCACTGCAGATCAGCCCAGCACCTGGGAGCAGGTTACACACAAGCTGCCTGAAACCGAAGCGATATTATGCCTGTCTGTCTCTGAGCCTGGCGGTCCCAACTACCTGGTCACTGGAGCAAAGATGGCGGAGGGCAGTCTCCGTGGCGCCGCTCACCCTGTGGTCACGATGGCCCGCCGATCTGGCACCCAGACGACCACAGCGCCAACCCGCCCTCGGGCACAGACGGAAGCCCCAACAGGCCGTGTCCCAAGTGATGTTATATCGGGGGGGAGAGCCTGGGTACCGGTCTCTCCAGCGCAGTCCGCGGGAACAGAGGTCGCGGAAGGGAAGCTGGCAGGCTCCCTCCCTGCGCGGGGATCTGTTCCCCATTTCTTAATAGGGTTATTTGGTTCTCTAGAGTCTAACTTCTTGAGTTCTTTGTATATATTGGATATTAGCCCTCTATTGGATGTAAGATTGGTAAAGATCTTTTCCCAATCTGCTGGTTGCCATTTTGTCTCATTGACAGTGTCCTTTGCCTTACACAAACTTTGCAATTTTATGAGGTCCTATTTGTTGATTCTTGATCTTAGAGCATAAGCCATTGGTGTTCTCTTCAGGAACTTTCCCCCTGTGCCCATGTGTTCAAGGCTTTTCCCCACTTTCTCTTCTATTAGAGATTCAGTGCATCTGGTTTTTATGTGGAGGTCCTTGATCCACTTGAACTTGAGCTTTGTACAGGGAGATAAGAATGGACCAATTTGCATTCTTCTACATGTCGACTGCCAGTTGAACCAGCACCATTTGTTGAAAATGCTGTCTTTTTTCCACTGGATGGTTTTAGCTCCTTTGTCAAAGATCAAGTGACCATAGATGTGTGGATTAATTTCTGGATCTTCAATTCTATTCCATTGATCTACCTGCCTGTCACTGTACCAATACCATGCAGTTTTTATCACAACAGTTCTATAGTACAGCTTGAGGTCAGGAATGGTGATTCCCACAGAAGTTCTTTTATTGTTGAGAATAGTTTTCACTATCCTGGGATTTTTGTTATTCCAAATGAATTTGAGAATTTGCTCTTTCTAACTCTATGAAGAATTGAGTTGGAATTTTGATGGGGTTTTATCGAATCTGTAGATTGCTCTCTGCAAGATGGCCATTTTTACTATATTAATCATTCCAATCCATGAGCATGGGAGATCTTTCCATCTCCTGAGGTCTTCTTCGATTTCTTTCTTCAGAGACTTGAAGTTCCTGTCATACAGATCTTTCACTTGTTTGGTTAGAGTCACACCAAGATATTGTATATTGTTTGTGGCTATTGTAAAGGGTGTCATTTCCCTAATTTTTTACTCAGTCCATTTATCCTTTGAGTATAGGAAGGCTACTGGTTTGTTTGAATTAATTTTATATCTGGCTACTTTGCCGAAGTTGTTTATCAGCTGTAGGAGTTCATAGTGGAATTTTTGGGGTCACTTAAGTATACGATAATATCATCTGCAAATAGTGATATTTTGACTTCTTCCTTTCCACTTTGTATTCCTTTGACCTCCTTTTGTTGTCTAATTGCTCTAGCTAGAACTTCAAGTACTATATTGAATAGATAGGGAGAGAGTGGGCAGCCTTGTCTAGTCCCTGATTTTAGTGGGATTGCTTCAAGTTTCTCTCCATTTAGTTTGATGTTGGCTACTGGTTTGCTGTACATTGCTTTTACTATGTTTAGATATGGGCCTTGAATTCCTGATCTTTCCAAGACTTTTAACATGAAGGGATGCTGAATTTTGTCAAATGCTATTTCAGCATCTAATGAAATGATCATTTTTTTTTTTTTTTACTTTGAGCTTGCTTATGTAGAGGATTACATCGATGGATTTCTGTATGTTGAACCATCCCTGCATCCCTGGGATGAAGCCTACTTGATGGTGATCAATGATCATTTTGATGTGTTCTTGGATTTGGTTTGTGAGAATTTTATTGAGTATTTTTGCATTGATATAAGGGAAATTGGTCTGAAGTTCTCTTTCTTTGTTGGGTCTTTGTGTGGTTTTGGTATCTGCATAACTGAATTCATAGAATGAATTGGGTAGTGTTCCTTCTGTTTCTATTTTATGGAATAATTTGAAGAGTTTTGGTATTAGGTCTTCTTTGAAGGTCTGATAGAATTCTGCACTAAACCCATCTGGTTCTGGGTTTTTTTTTTGTTTGTTTTTGATTTTTTGTTTGGGAGACTTTTAATGACTGCTTTTTATTTCTTTAGGGGTTATGGGACTATTTAGATGGTTTATCTGATCCTGATTTAACTTTGCTATTTGGTCTGTCTAGAAAATTGTCCATTTCATCCAGATTTTTGAGTTTTATTGAATATAGACTTTTGTAGTAGGATCTGAGTTTTTTTTTTAATTTCCTTAGTTTCCATTGTTATATCTCCCTTTTCATTTCTGATTTTGTTAATTTGGATACTGTCTCTTTGCTCCATGGTTAGTCTGGCTAAGGGTTTGTCTATCTTGTTGATTTTCTCAAAGAACCAGTTTCTTGTTTTGTTGATTCTTTGTATAGTTCTTTTTGTTTCTACTTGGTTGATTTCAGCCCTGAGTTTGATTATTTCCTGCTGTCTACTCCTCTTGGATGTATTTGCTTCTTTTTGTTCTAGAGTTTTCAGGTGTGCTGTCAAGCTGCTAGTGTGTGCTCTCTCCAGTTTCTTTTTGTAGGCACTCAGAGATATGAGTTTTCCTCTTAATCACTGCTTTCTTTGTGTCCCATAATTTTGGGTATGCTGTACCTTCATTTTCATTAAATTCTAAAAATTTTTTAATTTCTTTATTTCTTCTTTGACCAAGTTATCATTGAGTAGGGCTTTGTCCAGCTTCCATGTGTATGTGGACTTTCTGGGTTTTTTTTTTTTTTTGTTGCTATTGAAGATCAGCCTTAGTTCGTGGTGATCTGAAAGGATGCATGGGATTATTTCAATCTTCTTATATCTGTTGAAACCTGTTTTTTGACCAATTATATGGTCAGTTTTGGAGAAGGTACCATGAGGTGCTGAGAAGAAGGTATATTCTTCTGTTTTAGGATAAAATGTTCTATAGATATCTGTTAAGTCCGTTTGGTCCATAACTTCTGTTAGTTTCAATATGTCTCTGTTTGTTTCCATGATCTGTGTGTATTGATAGGAGTGGGGTGTTGAAGTCTCCCACTATTATTGTGTAAGGTACAATGTGTACTTTGAGCTTTAGTAAAGTTTTTTTATGAATGTGGGTGCCCTTGCATTTGGGGCATATTTGTTTATAACTGAGAGTTCTTCTTGGTAGATTTTTCCTTTGATGAGTATGAAGTGTCCTTCGTTATCTTTTTTGATAACTTTTGGTTGAAAGTTGATTTTATTCGATATTAGAATGACTACTTCAGCTTGTTTCTGGGGAACATTTGCTTGGAAAATTGTTTTCCAGCCCTTTAATCTTGGGTAGTGTCTGCCTTTGACACTGAGGTGCATTTCCTGTATGCAGCAAGATGCTGGGTCCTGTTTACATATCTGGTTTGTTAGTCTATGTCTTTTTATTGGGGAATTGAGTCCATTGATGTTAAGAGATATTAAGGAATAGTGATTGTTGCTTCCTGTTAGTTTTGATATTTTTATGTTTGAATGGTTATCTTCTTTTGGGTTTGTTAAAAGAAAATTACTATCTTGCTTTTTCTAGGGTGTAGTTGCCCTCCTTGTATTGGTGTTTTCCATCTATTATCATTTGTAGAGCTGGATTTGTGGAAAGATATTGCATACATTTGGTTTTATCATGGAATATCCTGGTTTCTCCATCTATGGTAATTGGGAATTTTGCTGGATATAGTAGTCTGGGCTGGCATTTGTGTTCTCTTAGGGTCTGTGTGACATCTGCCCAGAATCTTCTAGCTTTCATAGTCTTTGGTGAGAAGTATGGTAAAATTCTGACTTGCCTTTATATGTTACTTGACCCTTTTCCCTAACTGCTTTTAATATTCTTTGTTTGTTTAGTGCATTTGGTATTTTGATTATTATGTGATGGGATGAATTTCTTTTCTGGTCCAGTCTGTTTGGAGTTCTGGAGGCTTCTTGTATTTTATGGGCATCTCTTTCTTTAGGTTAGGGACGTTTTCTTCTATAATTTTGTTGAAGATATTTACTGGTCCTTTAAGTTAGGAATCTTTACTCTCTTCTAAACCTGTTATCCTTAAGTTTGATCTTCTCATTGTGTCCTGGATGTTTTGGGTTACAAGCTTTTTGCATTTTGCATTTTCTTTGACTGTAGAGTCAATGTTTTCTATGGTATCTTCTGCACCTGAGATTCTCTCTTCTGTCTCTTTTATTCTGTTGGTGATGCCTTGCATCTATGATTCCTGATCTCTTTCCTAGGATCTCTATATATCCAGGGTTGTCTCCCTTTGTGGTTTCTTTATTGTTTCTATTTCCACTTTTAGATCCTGGATGGTTTTGTTCAATTCCTTCACCTGTTTGGTTGTGTTTTCTTGCAATTCTTTAAAGGATTTTTTTTGGTGTTTCCTCTTTGAGGGCTTCTACCTGTTTACCTGTCTTCTCCTGTATTTCTTTAAGGAAGTTATTTATGTCCTTCTTAAAGTCCTCTATCATTATCATGAGATGTGACTTTAAATCAGAGTCTTGCTTTTCTGGTGTGTTGGGGTATCCAGGGCTTGCTGTGGAGGGAGAATTGGGTTCTTATGATGCCAAGTAGCCTTGGTTTCTGTTATTTATGTTCTTGCCCCTGCCTTTCTCCATCTGGTGTTAGCTGGCCTTGCTCTCTCTGACTGTGGCTTGTCCCTCCTGCAAGCCTGTATGTCAGTACTCCTGGGAGACCAGTTCTCTCTGGAAGGAATTTGGGTATGAACATCTGTGGTATTGGGTCAACTCCGGGTTGCAGACAGAAACTGGAAGGGTCCTCTCCCAGGCTACTCCTCAGTTCCTGTGTCCTGAGGGCTCTGGGCAGGTCCATCTGAGCAGAAGTGGTGATCCTACCCTGTGCTCACATTCGTGTCTGCACTCCTGGTAGACTAGCTCTCTCCTGGCGATATTTGGGTATGGAGCACTGTGGCACAGGTCAGCTCCAGAGACCTATGTTTTTGTTTTAATCCTAGGTGTGGAATAAGAATCTGCTTCACACCAGGTGACTATGAGTTGCCTTGTGCACTAGCAGGGGCTTGATTTTTTCCAGCTTCAGATAGTTTAATTCTGGGGACTCTGGAGAGGGTATAAATGGGAGAGTGTGAGTGGGCCTGTGGAGGGTGCTGCTCACCCTGCTGCTCCTGATTCTTGTTGTACAGTTTGTCAGTTGGTCATGAGCAGAGAGATGAGGAGAAGAAATTGGAAATCCTGATGACAAAGATTGGACTTGCCACAGGGAACCCAATGCTCCTAGTTAACAATGGAAGATGTCTGACTTCTTTCCCTACTAACCTTCTTTTTCTCCCACCTAGTGTTGGGGAGGCGTTGAAAGGAATTAGGTGCAATAAGGGTTGGAAGGGTGGTAGATATAAGAACCAAATAAAATAGCTAAACAAATACACCAGTACCCAAGACCACCAACTCAGGTATGGCACCACCCACAATTAGATGGGCCCTTCCACAACAATCACTAATCCAGAAAATGCCCTACACCTGGATCTTGTGGAAGAATGTTCTCAATGGACATTTCCTCTTTTTAGGTAGCCTCAGCTTGTGTCAGGTTTACATAAAAATAGCCAGCATATCTGGTTATTCTGGGACCTGAGGTGAGGCTAAGCAATCATGGTGGTCAGAGCATGTGAACAGAGCTTCTTACATCATAGAAGCTGTGATGAGGAGGTGAGGCAGAGACAGGAAATAAGATATATCTTTCCAGGGCACACTCCAGTGACCCACTTCCTCTAAAGAGGTCTTTTTGTTATGTCTCAATAATGCCACCAAGTGATGAATTCATCAAGGGGTCATTCCATCTGAGGGTTGCAGCACTTCCCATAAAACCATCAGCCGACAGTGGGGTTTCCAATACATGAGCCCTAGGGAATATATCAGAGTCAAACTGTGACAGTCCCTCACTGTCATTTCCCATGAAGGAGCCTGATTCCAGGTTCCACAGGAAACCTGCACAGTGAATCGGAATATGAGAAAAAGCCTCACAACTGTTTAGTGAAGTTCTCTCAGGGCACTGGATACTGCAGGACACACCAACTACAGATGCCTAAGTAACTCCTTCGTCATGGGAACCCCAGACCCAGATGTTCCATGGACAGAATAGACTTTAGCACATACATGCTTCACACAGAAGAAAATATTTTACTCACTAATGCTGTGCCTTCAGCAGAGACCTGCTAGAGCCTTTGAAAGGGTCATATGATGGGTAACAGTAGGCAAGGAAGGACAGGTGAAGAGACACAAGGGTTAAATGCACTGTACAGCTAATCACCAGGTCATCAGAGATAAAACAGAACAAAACTATTGAGAACATTCCTGGGACAGCGGGGACATTTCAACCAGGACTGTGCTTTAGGAACTTAACATTTGTGCCATGCTTGTCCCAGAGGTTCAGGTTCTGGGGAGGTAGAAGTGGGCTGTACGTCATGTAGGTCATGGTGTCTTCATTTAGCTCTCAAATGCACCTCTGAGCCCCACAGAGTTTTGTGGAGACCTGTGGCTCCCTGGCAGAGCATGTGTGAACACTCAGTTCTACAAGAAACAATATGGAGGTAGACTTGGGCGCTTGAGCTCTGTTTCCTTCCAGGTTGGATGAACCTAGAAGAAAATTGGTCTTCTGTGTGGTGTCTGGACATGCAGGTCAATGTGCCGGCTCTTCCGATCTTAGGGCTGTTAGGGGATGGTGAAAGTATAAGCCAGATGGCTGGTATGTCACACAGCCTCTTTGAACTCAGAGCCACATTTCTGGTGGTTTCCATGAGTCTCTTTTTACTGATGCTAGTAGTGTAGTCCGGGTATTGAGAGGCTTTCTCAAGGTCAGCTGAGCATGGCTGGGTGGCCCAGACAGAGAGTCAAAACAGCCCCTAGCTCTGCCACCCAGAACTGGGCACCTATGGAGTTGGGCAGATGCTAGGACATCAGTCTACCAGAACTGAGGACTGAAACCTCACAGCCCACAGGAGCCTCTAGTCAAGTGTGTATAAATGCCAGCCATGGTGGCTCATTCCACTTGGCGTCCTTCCCCTTAGCCCTGTCAGTACCTGCCCTCTGGTTTGGAAGTGTCTATTTTCAGCCTGATTGGGGAAGCAGCTCCTCATGGGGCCGGCGCAGCGTGTTCTTGAGTTTTGTTCTCCTGTTTCCTAACTGGATGGATTTGACCCTGAGGACATGGTCCACCCTCTTCCAGGCCTGTGTGACTGGGCAGCAGAATGTAGCCTTTAATCACAAAGCCAGGCAGCTGTCTGCCACTCGACGCTCTGCTGAGCTGAAATGGCCACAGTGAAAAATGCTTATGACTCCTTGTGGGAATAATTCATAAAAGTTTAAAAAACTTTCTTCTGGCACTCTCTATGCTTTCAATTTTATATGACGGCAGACAAAAAAAAATGACCTCTATTTTGCAGCCTCCACCCCCATCTAGAGTAGACTCAGTCCTCCATCATGAGCGTGTCCCAACAGAGCCATCTAGAAGACTAAGGAAAGATGGAGGCCTTCTTCCAGCTCCTGAACAATTCCCTCTGCAGTTTCATTAACTTAACGGTCAAGGACAATTTCATTAGCAGAAAGTTTCAGACTCAGAGGCCTCAGACTTCTCTGTTCATGGGCAAATTTATCAGAATAAACAAATGATAAGAACTTAAAGCACCCTATCCTCAGAGTGAATGCCACTGTCTCCACTGAGGGCCATGTCATGTGGAACAGGGACAAACAGCACAAAGCTGTAGGTAGCATGCGAGGGTCTTATGGTGGTTAATAGTTACCCAGAGGACAGATGGCAGTCATTTTTACTTCTGCATTTGAAATGGAGTCAGATGATGAGGCTCTGCTGGACCACCAAGACTTAAGCTCAAACTGAGTTCACAGGGGTGGGGTGGGGCAGTTTTCCCTACAGATTTCCAGGTCATATCTGGGTAGTTGGGGGTGATCTGTAAGAGTGAAGGTGCATCATCAGCTGAGGTCCTAATGTGAGCCATCCTGTAGCTGAGGTTATAGGATGATGTTTTCAAAGAGGCTATGAATGTCCCAGAGCTGCAACATTCCCTGTTTTACAAGGGAGATAAAAGCTTGTGGGTCAGTTGGTCTCAGCTTAGAGAGCTTGCTCTTCAACATCCAAATTCAGAGAGACATAGAGACTGAAGCTGGACTAGAAGCAGAGCTAGAGAAAGTTACCCATTGTCACCATCTTTAAAAGGAGAGGAAGGGGCTGAGAGCCAGGACAGCTGGGAGGTATGGGAGGCTGGAGAGCGAGGGAGATTCATGCATACCTTGCCTAGTGTCCTTAAAGGAGTCAGATCTGTCATAGTTTCTCTGAGTTCAGCGAGACCTCTTTCCACCCTGGTCCATATGACTCAAGCTTTAAAAAATTGGTCGTTTGCACCACTGGGTTGGTGTTCATTTGTACAAACCTCATTGGACCTTGGCAATGAGCCTTCATTGAACATTATCTATGTGTTGTGGGATCCTTAAGAGGAGACCTAATGACCAGCAGCTCACAAAAGCTGAAAGCAGAAAATAAGTGGAGGTTAAAGTCCGACAGGAGCAATAGTTGGGAATGAAGTGCCATGTGCTCTTAACAGCTTCATCTGTAAATAACACACTCAAAGTGTGGGTACTTAGTGTATATAACCAGTGGGTGGCTGTATGCACATGCCTTTGAAATCACCACAAGAACCAAGTAAGGACCCATTCGTCACCTCCCAATGCTGCCCTCAACCATATGAGTTCTAGTAAGAATATTTAATTTGAGACCTCCTCTCTTAAAATTATATAGTACCATATACAGAACATTTCCAGCTACATACACAGCTGTAGGCCTGTCTGTACACAGGTTTCCACAGAACTATGTGTTCATATTGATGGCAGCACTGTCCCCAGCACTGTAGATACAGAGGTAATCTGCCTGTGACTTTTTTTATTATTATTATTATTTATTTTATTTTATTTTTTTAATTTACATTCCAAATCATTTCCCTTTTCCCGTTTCCTCCCTCCCCGAAAGTCCCATAAGCCCCCTTCCCTCCCTCTTTTCTCCATTCAACCCCCTCTCGTTACTCTGTCCTGGCGTTCCCCTACATCCAGTCTTTCCAGGACCAGGGGTCTCTCCTTCCATCTTCTTAGAAATCTATTGATATGCGAATTGTGTCTAGGGTATTCCGAGATTCTGGGTCAATATCCCCTTATCAGTGACTGCATACCACGTGTGTTCTTTTGTGATTGGGTTACCTCACTAAGGATGATATTTTCAAGATCTGACCATTTGCCTAGGAATTTCGTGAATTCATTGTTTTTAATTGCAGAGTAGTATTCCATTGTGTAGATATACCACATCTTCTGAATCCATTCCTCCGTTGAGGGACATCTGGGTTCTTTCCAGCTTCTGGCTATTATAAATAAGGCTGCTATGAACATAGTGGAGCACGTGTCCTTATTGCATGCAGGTAAAGCCTCTGGGTATATGCCCAGGAGTGGTATAGTCGGATCCTTCGGGAGTGTCATGCCCAGTTTTCTGAGGAACCGCCAGACTGCTTTCCAGAGTGGTTGTACCAGCTTGCAGTTCCACCAGCAGTGGAGGAGTGTTCCTCTTTCTCCACATCCTCGCCAACAACTGCTGTCTCCTGTGTTTTTGATCTTAGCCATCCTGACTGGTGTGAGATGGAATCTCAGGGTTGTTTTGATTTGCATTTCCCTAATGACTAAGGATGATGAACATCTCTTTAGGTGCTTCTCAGCCATTAGATATTCTTCAGGTGAGAACTCTTTGTTTAGCTCTGTACCCCTTTTTTTAATAGGGTTACTTGCCTCTCTGGAGTTTAACTTCTTGAGTTCTTTGTATATCTTGGATATTAGCCCTCTGTCGGATGTAAGGTTGGTAAAGATAATTTCCCAGTTAGTTGGTTGCCGCTTTGTCTTTTTGACAGTGTCTTTTGCCTTGCAAAAACTTTGTAATTTAATGAGGTCCCATTTGTCTATTCTTGATCTTAGAGCATAAGCTATTGGAGTTCTGTTCAGGAAATTCTCCCCTGTGCCCATATGTTCAAGGTTCTTCCCTAGTTTCCCTTCTATTAGTTTCAGTGTGTCTGGTTTTATGTGGAGATCTTTGATCCACTTAGAATTGAGCTTAGTGCAAGGAGATAAGAATGGGTCAATTTGCATTCTTCTGCATGTTGACCTCCAGCTGAGCCAGCACCATTTGTAGAAAAGGCTATCTTTTTTCCACTGGATGGTTTTAGCTCCTTTGTCAAAGATCAAGTGACCATAGGAGTGTGGATTCATTTCTGGGTCTTCAATTCTGTTCCATTGATCTACATGTCTGTTACTGTACCAATACCATGCGGTTTTTAACACTATTGCTCTGTAGTACAGCTTGAGGTCCGGGATACTGATTCCCCCAGAGGTTCTTTTACTCTTGAGAATAGTTTTAGCTATTCTGGGTTTTCTGTTATTCCAGATGAATTTTTGAATTGCTCTTTCTAACTCTATGAAGAATTGAGTTGGGATTTTGATGGGGATTGCATTGAATCTGTGTATTACTTTTGGTAAGATGCTCATTTTTACTATATTAATCCTGCCAATCCATGAGCATGGCAGATTTTTTCATCTTCTGAGGTCTTCTTCAATTTCTCTCTTCAGAGACTTGAAGTTCTTGTCATACAGATCTTTCACTAGTTTGGTTAGAGTCACGCCAAGATACTTAATATGGTTTGTGGCTATTGTGAAGGGTATTATTTCTCTTACTTCTTTCTCAGCCTGCTTATCCTTTGAGTATAGGAAGGCTTCTGACTTGCTTGAGTTGATTTTATATCCGGCCACTTTGCTGAAGTTGTTTATCAGCTGTAGGAGTTCTCTGGTGGAGTTCTTTGGGTCGCTTAAGTATACTATCATATCGTCTTCAAATAGTGATAGTTTGACTTCTTCCTTTCCAATTTGTATCCCTTTGACCTCTTTTTGTTGTCTAATTGCTCTAGCTAGAACTTCAAGTACTATATTGAAAAGATATGGAGAGAGAGGGCAGCCTTGTCTAGTCCCTGATTTTAGTGGGATTGCTTCAAGTTTCTCTCCATTTAGATTGATGCTGGCTACTGGTTTGCTGTAAATTGCTTTTACTATGTTTAGATATGGGCCTTGAATTCCTGATCTTTCCAAGACCTTTAGCATGAAAGGATGCTGAATTTTGTCAAATGCTTTCTCAGCATCTAAAGAGATGACCATGTGTTTTTTTTCTTTGAGATTGTTTATGTAGTGGATTACATTGATGGATTTCTTTATATTGAACCATCCCTGCATCCCTGGGATGAAGCCTACTTGATCGTGGTGAATGATCGTTTTGATGTGTTCTTGGATTCGGTTGGCAAGAATTTTATTGAGTATTTTTGCATTGATATTCATAAGAGAGATTGGCCTGAGATTCTCTTTCTTTGTCGGATCTTTGTGTGCTTTTGGTATTAGTGTAATTGTGGCTTCATAGAACGAGTTGGGTAGTGTTCCTTCTGTTTCTATTTTGTGGAACAGTTTGAAGAGTATTGGTGTTAGGTCTTCTTTGAAGGTCTGATAGAATTCTGCACTAAAACCATCTGGACCTGTGCTTTTTTTGGTTGGAAGACTTCCAATGACAACTTCTATTTCTTCAGGGGTTATAGGACGGTTTAGATGGTCTATTTGATCCTGATTTAATTTTGGTACTTGGTATCTGTCAAGGAAATTGTCCATTTCCTCAAGATTTTCTAGTTGTGTTGAAAACAGGTTTTTGTAGTAGGATCTGATGATTTTTTGAATTTCCTCAGTTTCTGTTGTTATCTCTCCCTTTTTGTTTCTGATTTTATTAATTTGGATACTATCTCTGTGCCCTCTGGTTAGTCTGGCTAAGGGCTTATCTATCTTGTTGATTTTCTCAAAGAACCAACTCCTCGTTTTGTTGATTCTTTGTATGGTTTTCTTTGTTTCTACTTGATTGATTTCAGCCCTCAGTTTGATGATTTCCTGCCTTCTACTCCTCTTTGGTGTATTTGCTTCTTTTTGTTCCAGGGCTTTCAGGTGTGCCATTAAGCTGTAGTGTATGCTGTCTCCCGTTTCTTTTTGGCGGCACTCAGGGCTATGAATTTTCCTCTTAGCACTGCTTTCATTGTGTCCCATAAATTAGGGTATGTTGTGCCTTCATTTTCATTAACTTTCAAAAAGTCTTTGATTTCTTTCTTTATTTCCACCTTGACCAAGTTATCATTGAGTAGAGCATTGTTCAGCCTCCATGTGTACGTGGGTTTTCTTTTGTTTTTGTTGCCATTGAAGACCACCCTTATTCCATAGTGATCTGATAGGAGGCATGGGATTATTTCTATCTTCTTATATCTGTTGAGGTCTGATTTGTGACCAATTATATGGTCAATTTTGGAGAAGGTACCATGAGGAGCTGAGAAGAAGGTGTATTCTTTAGCTCTAGGATGAAATGTTCTATATATATCTGTTAGTTCCATTTGGTCCAAGGCTTCAATTAGATTCACTGTGTCCCTGTTTAGTTTCTGCTTTCCTGAACGATCCATTTCAGAGAGCAGGGTGTTGAAGTCACCCACTATTATTGTGTGCGGTGCGATGTGTGCTTTGAGTTTTTTTTTTTTTTTTTTTTTTTTAATTTTATTTTATTTTATTTTTTTTAATTTACATTCCAAATCACTTCCCCTTTCCCGTTTCCTCCCTCCCCGAAAGTCCCATAAGCCCCCTTCCCTCCCTCTTTTCTCCGTTCAACCCCCTCTCATTACTCTGTCCTGGCGTTCCCCTACATCCAGTCTTTCCAGGACCAGGGGTCTCTCCTTCCATCTTTTTAGAAATCTATTGATATGCTGATTGTGTCTAGGGTATTCTGAGATTCTGGGTCAATATCCCCTTATCAGTGACTTCATACCATGTGTGATCTTTTGTGATTGGGTTACCTCACTAAGGATGATATTTTCAAGTTCTGACCATTTGCCTAGGAATTTCGTGAATTCATTGTTTTTAATTGCAGAGTAGTATTCCATTGTGTAAATATACCACATCTTCTGAATCCATTCCTCCGTTGAGGGACATCTGGGTTCTTTCCAGCTTCTGGCTATTATAAATAAGGCTGCTATGAATATAGTGGAGCATGTGTCCTTATTGCATGCAGGTAAAGTCTCTGGGTATATGCCCAGGAGTGGTATAGCCGGATCCTCCGGAAGTGTCATGCCCAGTTTTCTGAGGAGCCGCCAGACTGCTTTCCAGAGTGGTTGTACCAGCCTGCAATTCCACCAGCAGTGGAGGAGTGTTCCTCTTTCTCCACATCCTCGCCAACAACTGCTGTCTCCTGTGTTTTTGATCTTAGCCATCCTGACTGGTGTGAGATGGAATCTCAGGGTTGTTTTGATTTGCATTTCCCTAATGACTAAGGATGATGAACATCTCTTTAGGTGCTTCTCAGCCATTAGATATTCTTCAGGTGAGAACTCTTTGTGGAGCTCTGTACCCCATTTTTTAATAGGGTTACTTGCCTCTCTGGAGTTTAACTTCTTGAGTTCTTTGTATATCTTGGATATTAGCCCTCTGTCGGATGTAAGGTTGGTAAAGATCATTTCCCAGTTAGTTGGTTGCCGCTTTGTCTTTTTGACGGTGTCTTTTGCCTTGCAAAAACTTTGTAATTTAATGAGGTCCCATTTGTCTATTCTTGATCTTAGAGTATAAGCTATTGGAGTTCTGTTCAGGAAATTCTCCCCTGTGCCCATATGTTCAAGGTTCTTCCCTAGTTTCCCTTCTATTAGTTTCAGTGTGTCTGGTTTTATGTGGAGATCTTTGATCCACTTAGAATTGAGCTTAGTGCAAGGAGATAAGGATGGGTCAATTTGCATTCTTCTGCATGTTGACCTCCAGCTGAGCCAGCACCATTTGTTGAAAAGGCTATCTTTTTTCCACTGGATGGTTTTAGCTCCTTTGTCAAAGATCAAGTGACCATAGGAGTGTGGATTCATTTCTGGGTCTTCAATTCTGTTCCATTGATCTACATGTCTGTTACTGTACCAATACCATGCAGTTTTTAACACTATTGCTCTGTAGTACAGCTTGAGGTCCGGGATACTGATTCCCCCAGAGGTTCTTTTACTCTTGAGAATAGTTTTAGCTATTCTGGGTTTTCTGTTATTCCAGATGAATTTTTGAATTGCTCTTTCTAACTCTATGAAGAATTGAGTTGGGATTTTGATGGGGATTGCATTGAATCTGTGTATTACTTTTGGTAAGATGCTCATTTTTACTATATTAATCCTGCCAATCCATGAGCATGGCAGATTTTTCCATCTTCCGAGGTCTTCTTCAATTTCTTTCTTCAGAGACTTGAAGTTCTTGTCATACAGATCTTTCACTTGTTTGGTTAGCGTCACGCCAAGATACTTAATATGGTTTGTGGCTATCGTAAAGGGTATTATTTCTCTTACTTCTTTCTCAGCCTGCTTATCCTTTGAGTATAGGAAGGCTTCTGACTTGCTTGAGTTGATTTTATATCCGGCCACTTTGCTGAAGTCGTTTATCAGCTGTAGGAGTTCTCTGGTGGAGTTCTTTGGGTCGCTTATGTATACTATCATATCGTCTGCAAATAGTGATAGTTTGACTTCTTCCTTTCCAATTTGTATCCCTTTGACCTCTTTTTCTTGTCTAATTGCTCTAGCTAGAACTTCAAGTACTATATTGAAAAGATATGGAGAGAGAGGGCAGCCTTGTCTAGTCCCTGATTTTAGTGGGATTGCTTCAAGTTTCTCTCCGTTTAGATTGATGCTGGCTACTGGTTTGCTGTAAATTGCTTTTACTATGTTTAGATATGGGCCTTGAATTCCTGATCTTTCCAAGACCTTTAGCATGAAAGGATGCTGAATTTTGTCAAATGCTTTCTCAGCATCTAATGAGATGACCATGTGGTTTTTTTCTTTGAGATTGTTTATGTAGTGGATTACATTGATGGATTTCCTTATATTGAACCATCCCTGCATCCCTGGGATGAAGCCTACTTGATCGTGGTGAATGATCGTTTTGATGTGTTCTTGGATTCGGTTGGCAAGAATTTTATTGAGTATTTTTGCATCGATATTCATAAGAGAGATTGGCCTGAGATTCTCTTTCTTTGTCGGATCTTTGTGTGCTTTTGGTATTAGTGTAATTGTGGCTTCATAGAACGAGTTGGGTAGTGTTCCTTCTGTTTCTATTTTGTGGAAGAGTTTGAAGAGTATTGGTGTTAGGTCTTCTTTGAAGGTCTGATAGAATTCTGCACTAAAACCATCTGGACCTGTGCTTTTTTTGGTTGGAAGACTTCCAATGACAACTTCTATTTCTTCAGGGGTTATAGGACGGTTTAGATGGTCTATTTGATCCTGATTTAATTTTGGTACTTGGTATCTGTCAAGGAAATTGTCCATTTCCTCAAGATTTTCTAGTTGTGTTGAATACAGGTTTTTGTAGTAGGATCTGATGATTTTTTGAATTTCCTCAGTTTCTGTTGTTATCTCTCCCTTTTCGTTTCTGATTTTATTAATTTGGATACTATCTCTGTGCCCTCTGGTTAGTCTGGCTAAGGGCTTATCTATCTTGTTGATTTTCTCAAAGAACCAACTCCTCGTTTTGTTGATTCTTTGTATGGTTTTATTTGTTTCTACTTGATTGATTTCAGCCCTGAGTTTGATGATTTCCTGCCTTCTACTCCTCTTTGGTGTATTTGCTTCTTTTTGTTCCAGGGCTTTCAGGTGTGCCATTAAGCTGTTAGTGTATGCTGTCTCCCGTTTCTTTTTGGCGGCACTCAGGGCTATGAATTTTCCTCTTAGCACTGCTTTCATTGTGTCCCATAAGTTAGGGTATGTTGTGCCTTCATTTTCATTAACTTTCAAAAAGTCTTTGATTTCTTTCTTTATTTCCACCTTGACCAAGTTATCATTGAGTAGAGCATTGTTCAGCCTCCATGTGTACGTGGGTTTTCTTTTGTTTTTGTTGCCATTGAAGACCACCCTTATTCCATAGTGATCTGATAGGAGGCATGGGATTATTTCTATCTTCTTGTATCTGTTGAGGTCTGATTTGTGACCAATTATATGGTCAATTTTGGAGAAGGTACCATGAGGAGCTGAGAAGAAGGTGTATTCTTTAGCTCTAGGATGAAATGTTCTATATATATCAGTTAGTTCCATTTGGTCCAAGGCTTCAATTAGATTCACTGTGTCCCTGTTTAGTTTCTGCTTTCCTGAACGATCCATTTCAGAGAGCGGGGTGTTGAAGTCACCCACTATTATTGTGTGCGGTGCGATGTGTGCTTTGAGTTTTAGTAAAGTTTCTTTTACGAATGAGGGTGCCCTTGCATTTGGAGCATAGATATTCAGGATTGAGAGTTCTTGATGGTGGATTTTTCCCTTGATCAGTATGTAGTGTCCTTCTGTGTCTTTTTTGATGACTTTGGGTTGAAAATCAATTTTATCCGATATTAGGATGGCTACTCCACCTCGTTTCTTGGGGCCATTTGCTTGTAAAATTGTTTTCCAGCCTTTTACTCTGAGGTAGTGTTTGTCTTTGACACTGAGGTGCGTTTCCTGCATGCAGAAAAATGCTGGGTCCGGTTTACGTATCCAGTCTGCTAGTCTATGTCTTTTAATTGGGGAATTGAGACCATTGATATTAAGAGAGATTAAGGCATAGTGATTATTGCCATCTGCCATTCTTGACGCTATCTTTATGTTTGAGTGGTTATCTACTTTTGGGTTTGATTCAAGAAGGTTATTATCTCATTTTTTCCAGGGTGTTGTTTCTCTCCCTGTATTGGAGGTTTCCACCTATTATCCGTTGCAGGGCTGGATTTGTGGAAAGATATTGTGAAAATTTGGTTTTATCATGGAATATCTTGGTCTCTCCATCTATGGTGATTGAGAGTTTTGCTGGGTATAGTAGTCTAAGCTGGCATTTGTGCTGTCTTAGTGTCTGCATGAGATCTGCCCAGGATCTTCTGGCTTTCATAGTCTCTGGTGAGAAGTCTGATGTGATTCAGATAGGTCTTCCTTTGTATGTTACTTGGCCCTTTTCTCTTCCTGCTTTTAGTATTCTTTCTTTGTTTAGAACATTCGGTGTTTTGATTATTATGTGACGGGAGGTATTTCTGTTCTGGTCCAGTCTGTTTGGAGTTCTGTAGGCTTCTTGTACGTTCATCGGCATCTCTCTCTTTAGGTTAGGGAAGTTTTCCTCCATAATTTTGTTGAAGATGTTTACTGGCCCTTTAAGTTGCAAATCTTCACTCTCATCTATACCTATAATCCTTAGGTTTGGTTTTCTCATTGTGTCCTGGATTTCCTGGATGTTTTGGGTTACACGTTTTTTGCATTTTGCATTTTCTTTGACTGTTGAGTCGATGCTTTCTATGGAATCTTCAGCACCTGAGATTCTTTCTTCCATCTCTTGTATTCTATTGTTGATGTTTGCATCTATGACTCCTGATTTCTTCCCAAGGTTTTCTATCTCCAAAGTTGTCTCTCTTTGTGATTTCTTAGTTGTTTCTACTTCCTTTTTTAGTTCCTGGATGGATTTGCTGAGATCCTTCACTTGTTTGTTTGTATTTTCCTGTATTTCTTTAAGGTATTTTTGCATTGCCTCTTTCAGGATTTCTTCCTGATGACCCACGTTCTCCTGCATTTCTCTGAGTGATTTTTGTGTTTCCTCCTCATGGGAATCCATCTGTTGATCCATCGTCTCCTGCATTTCTTTAAGCAGTTCTCGTGTTTCCTTTGTAAGGGCATCTAACCGTTGATTCATTTCTTTAAGCAATTTTTGTGTTGCCTCCTTATGGGCATCCGTCTGTTGATCCATATTCTTCTGCATTTCTTTATGCAATTTTTGTGATTCCTTTGTGAGTGCATCTACCTGTTGATTCATCTCGTTAAGCGATTTTTGTGTTTTCTCCTTGTGCGCCTCCATCTTTTGATCCATGTTCTCCCGCATTTCTCTAAGCGATTTTTGTGTTTCCTTTGTAAGGGCTTCTAACCGTTGATTCATGGTCTCCTGTAATTCTTTATGAGATTTATTTGTGTCCTTCTTGTGATCCTCTAATAGCATCATGAGAAGTGATTTTTAAATCCAGATCTTGTCTTTCGGGTGTGGTGGGGTATCCAGGACTTGCTGCTGTTGGAGAGTTGGGTTCGGATGGTCCCATATTACTTTGATTTCTGTTAGTAACATTCCTACGTTTGCCTTTTGCCATCTGGATACCTCTGATGTTAGTTGGTCCTGCTGCCACTGGCTGTTGGTTGGACCTCCTGTGAGCCTGCAAAGCTATTTCTGCCTCCCCTGGATTACCAGGATTCTCCTGGCACCGATTTCTGGGGCCTGCCTGCTCCTGAGTGACTTTGGAGCCCTGATGTGCCTTGCCCCAAGTGTTCTTATGTTGGGGAGTCCTTGCACATCCAAAGGCTCAGCCTAGTGGATTCCTGGAGCCGAGGTGGCCAAAGGGAGTCTGGTAGGCTCCTGCCCTGTGCAGGGGTGTGTGATCTCTCCTGGGGGGGGGAGGGGGCGTCCCTCTGCCAGGCAGAAGTCCCAGAGCAGAGCTAGCACGCTGGTTACTGCAGATCCGCCCAGCTCTTGGGAGCCACATGCACACAATCCGCCCAAGACCCAAGTGATATTATGCCTGTCTGTCTCAGAGCCTGGCTGTCCCAACTTCCCGGTCACTGGAGCAAAGATGGCGGAGTGCACTCTGCACACTCTTCGTGGCGCTGCTCACCCTGCAGACGCAATGGCCTGCAGATCTGGCACCCAGAGGACCACAGCGCTTACCTGTTCTTGGGCGCAGACGGAAGCCCCAACAGGCCGTGTCCCAAGTGATGTTATATTGGGGAGAGAGCCTGTGTACCTGTCTCTTCAGTGCAGTCTGCGGGAACAGAGGTCGCGGAAGGAAAGCTGGTAGGCTCCCACCCAGTGCGGAGTCCCTCTGCCAGGCAGAAGTCCCACAGCAGAGCTGGCGCGCTGGTTACTGCAGATCAGCCCAGCACTTGGGAGCCGCATACACACAAGCCGCCCGAGACCCAAGCGATATTATGCCTGTCTGTCTCAGAACCTGGCTGTCCCAACTTCCCGGTCACTGGAGCAAAGATGGCGGAGTGCACTCCGCACACTCTCCTGCCTGTAACTTTTGAGAAACCCACCTAGAGGAGAACCAGCATGAGGGGCTTGTTAAGATAGTAGGCCATTTCCTGTGTCTCTTACATATTTTACCCTACAAACAAACCTGCAGTGATATATATATATATATATATATGTATATGTATATATGTATATATATTAAGGAAAGGTCTCTTTAGTGGTTCCTAGGGTGGACTTTGAATGCAGGCAGGGCAGATGTGATCCTTAAATATGGGTGTATCTCAGTCTTGCATTGTGAATGTGTTATCTTACATGGGCAGAAGGGAGTTTGCAGAGTTAAGATCTCCAAATGAGATGTCATCTCATATTACATAGATAGGCTCCATGTCACCAGATGATGGAAAAGAGCCCAGAGAGACAGGACAAAAAGAAGACTTGGGAGGAGAGGGAGGGAGAGGGGGAAGAGGAGGGGATAAAGACAGGGAGAGAGAGAGAGAGTGAGACAGAGAGAGAGGAGGAGGGAGAGACAGAGAAACAGAGAGATACAGAGAGAGAGAGAGAGAGAGACAGACAGACAGACAGAGACAGGAAGAGTGAGAGACAGAGAGTGGGACAGAGTTGACAGAGTGAGAGAGAGACACAGAGAGGAAGAGAGAGACAGGAAGACTGAGAGAATGAGAGAGAGACAGGAAGACAGTGAGAGAGAGACAGGGACACACACACACACACACAGAGAAAAAGAGAGAGAGAGAGAGAGAGAGAGAGAGAGAGAGAGAGAGAGAGAGAGAGAGAGAGAGGTTGTAGGATATTTGATCACTAGAGATTGTGTTATTTACTGAAAATTTTTTTCTAGTTGTGTAGCTCAGCTCTTAGTGCACATCTTTAATCCCTCTGGCTAGAATACAAACAGGATCTCCATACACAGCTTTAATCCCAAACAATGGAGGTAAAGTTAGTTCGTAGAAGGATGTACCAAAGTTTGAAAGTGATGTCTAATTGAGTGTCAGAAAGTGATGAATCAGAGAACGATTTGACAGAATAGGTTATGCTCAGCTCTCATGAGAAGAGAGAGGAAAGGGAAGTTACTTGAGGGGCAGTGCAGAGAAGGAGAGAGGGTAGTTTTACTGGGAGAGTTTTACAGAGACAGGTTGAAGAGAGAACAAGTCAGAACCGGGTAAAGACAGAATGAGCCAGAGAATGAAGAGGAGCCAGAAGATCAGAGCAGATTGCTAGAGTTAGTTTGAGGCCAAATAGAGCAAAATGTCAGAGGCCAAGAGAGAGAAGCCAGACGGAATGAGTCAGCTTGGAGAGGAGTTTGAGCCAGAACAGCTGAGTTGAACCAGCCAGCCAGAGTTCAGAAAGAACAGGAAAGGGTGAGCTTATTCAGCAGTAAGTCACAGAGTCTGGAAACATTCTAGGCCTAGATAAGGTCGTGTAGAGGCTAGAAGCTTCCAGGACTAGGCCTAGGTTAGCAGACGGAGGCAGTAAGCCTTGGAGATGACAATTGCATCAGGAGAGTAGAAGTTACTTTTACAGAAAGGCAAGTGGGGAGAGTAGAGACATATGGAAGAGGGAGGGGCAGGTGGGTACACTACCTGTTTGCTCTCTAGCTTATGAGGCCATAGGTCAGAGACACAAACTAATAGTGGAACATGATGTTTGGACAAATCTATTTTTCTATGTAATCCAAAATCTGTAAGAGCCTGCCTGCTGGGAGCTAATACAAGGGAAGCCTTAAGACTGGTTTAGGATAACTGTTTACAAGTGTCTCGGTGATGATTCATACATCAAAATTCTCTGTTGTTTTGTCCAGATAAGAATCTAATGAGAAAGCCAAACACTGGTAGAGGTGAGAGAGATGTGAAAATTACACAAATCCCCAAAGCGTGTCGTGAGTATTAAACATACGAGTTTATTTTAAAAGGCAATTGTGTCTATTATTTGTTCAATGTTTATTACAATTTTTAATCTATATTCATTACAGGGTGTGCTTGGAACAACAGTCTCCAGTGTCCTGAGTCCTCATTCCTACCAGGGAAGAGCTGGAGGGAGGACTCTGAGATCGCAGAGTCGGGTTCAGCCTTTAAAGGGTCTCAAAAACCCTGGAGTGCTGTATGTAGCCCGTTCTTCTCCCTTGGGAAAAGTATTTGTTGTTGACGGTTGTGTAGTCAACAAGAATAGCATCCGGCATGTCCTGCCTGTGGGTCAGGTGGGAGACTAAGAACTGGGTCTTGGATTGGGAACGTAGCTCAGGGCTACAGAGATGTCCTCTTGGCCGGAGCAGTGTGTCTTTACAGTGGGCTGATGTGTGACCCTGACAGTCCTGATGGTTATGATGAGGTCTTCAAGGGGTTTGGAGGCTTTGACAGCTCTATACAGCAGCTGGCTTCTTCCAGTGCATGTTTTTGCCTCCTCTTTGGCTCAGATATTCTGATGAGTACATCTGCATGGAAAACCATTACCACTATTCTCTCTGGAGGTCCCACTGGTGAACCATGGTACAGACCCCAGAGAGGGCTTATCTGTGTTTGGTCTTTCCTGAAGATGTGTATGCTAGTGTTTCCCAAGGATGTGCTGTAGAAAGCCAGAGAGAAGGCAGGCTTACATGACTTCTGGAGCCCAAAGAATGCAGCACGCTACAGAATGGTACTTACTGCCCCAAGTTTGTCTTGACTTCAGGCACAGTGTATGACTGGTGGTCATTAGAATCTTATACCAGGGCCCAGCATCCAAGGGCAGCCTCAGCCGCTGGGTGGAGCCTGTCCAGGGAAATCTACAGAAGCTGGCACATGAACCACAGTACTGGGTTGGGAGGCATCTTTTAACATGGCACCAGTGTTGCCATGGTGATGCTTGGACCTTTGCCATGTTTCTGCCTCTAGTCCAGTGGTTCTCAACCTTCCTAATGCTTCAACCCTTTAACATAATTTCTCATGTTGTGGTGACCCCAACCATAAAATTATTTTGTTGCTATTTTATAACTGAAATTCTGTTACTGTTATGAATCTTAATGTAAATATCTGACATGCAGGATATCTGATATGCAAGTCCTCTGAAAGGATCATTTGATCTCCAAAGGGGTCTCAACCCACAGGTTGAGAACCACTGCTCTAGTCAGTTTTTATTTATTTATTTATTTATTTATTTATTTATTTATTTATTTATTTTTTAGTCATGAGCAGGACCAGATGTCCCAGAGGAAAAATAAAAACAAACTCATTCTGAAATGATTCAGTCCTCCCCAGGAAAAGATTGGAATTTCTGTGCATGCCAGTGACCAACCCAAGCCATCAAATGTGGAATGTTTCCCACAAGCTTTTTTTTTAAGTTTTCCATACTTGGCACCCCAATGGTGGCACTGTTTGGGAAGATTCTGAATAAGAGTTGGAGCCCTCCTGAAGGAATTGGGTCACTGGGTCAGGGGAGTATGTGTGTGGTGCGGGTAGGGGACTGGATGTTTCGCATAGCTGGGCCACATCCTGTGTTTTCTCTTTGCTTCCTGGGTGTGGATGCAGCTTCCTGCTCCTGCCAGGCCTTCCCTCCAGTGACACACTGTACCCCCTCAAACTGTGAGCCAGAATAAGCTGCTTGTTATCAGGTATTTTGTTATATCAACAAGAGAAGTAGTCAGCATACACATGCCTAAATCCTTCAAGCCTCTGGAAACTGAGTGGCTGAAATTCATAACCAAAGCTAGCAAACTGACATAAGATTATTTGTAAGATTAGGTGCCCAGACAGAGCTATAGACCTGTTGCTGTGCTATGCCCCCTTGTTTCGTTTCCTGAAAATCTCCTAAACTCAGTTCCTGTAGAGCCAACCTACAGGGCAGGGCAGGAAGCCTTTGGCTCAGGTAGGGAAGGGTCCTAGAAGACAGCTCAATCCTGGGCTGATGCTTCTTCCCTAAGCTTCTGACCTTCTCTTTGGATTACAACTGTGGGTTGTTTGGGGGGAGTTCTTCATGACACCTGAGCATGGCCCTCAGGGCTCCTTTGCCAGGACTTATGAAGCGACCTGGCTGATTTGTGAGGGAAAGCACACCGACATGAAGAATGGATAGGAATTTGATGGTGCCTGTCTTTAGTCTAATCCATTATAGCTACAGAATGGGGTGTGGTTGCCAATTTCTGATGTTTCCCAAACCTCTGGTGCTATACTTAGCAAGTGAGATCTGATTCTTCCTGGGAAGATGTTTAAAATGCAAATTGAATCTTCTCCAAAAAGGCAGAAACAGGCCAGCCTCCAGGTGCCTCAGGGGCTAGGCTATATTGTCACTTCAGGACCAGGGCAGGATGCAGTATCTGCATGGGGAGAAAGAGAACTTCTCCAGCCTGAGCACATGGTTATCTAGAACTGAGACAAGAGAATATCTGAGATGTATAAGAGCAGGCAGGTATGGATGCCTCTGTCCGTGCCAGGGCTTCTGAGGGCCGTGTTCCTGTTGAGGAGGCAGGAAGAGTGTGCAGGGATGAGGGATGCTCCATGACCACATCACAACATGCATCTTAAGAGATGAGCTGATTGACTCCCAATCTGCAGCTTCCCTCTGTCCCCACAGTCTTACAGTGGAGAGACAAGCCAGAAAATAACAAAAGAATGGGGAACAGCCTCCAGCCATGGAAGGCTGTACACATGCCATGGAGAGATGTGTAGTGGAAGGAGGAGTGGGTGGTGGGTGGTGGGTGGTGTTAGTCAAAGTCTCAAACATCATAAGAAGTTAGGGCCGAAGAGGACAGATGTTCCAGTCTGGAGAGAGCCTAAGGCCAGCAGTGTTCATGGAGGGCGTGAGGCCAAAGAGCAGGACAAGTCTTAGGTCTTGCAGCTGGCGAGAAGAGGAGTGTGAAGCCAGACCAGGTTCAAGACTGGCTGTTCTTAAGGGACACTGGCCAGGACTTCCTGGGTCCATGGAGAGTGTTCTCTGAGTGGACAGAGATATAGCATGCCACTTGTCAATGGAAATAGTAGGGGGAAGGGACAAAAAGGGACAGAGCAAGCAGATATCTCCTGCAGGGAACATTCCAGATTATGACTGTAACAGATACCCACTGTAGTGACTTAGGTGCTGTGACAACTTGGTTGTCAACTTGACTGCATTTGGAATGAAGTAAAACCCAAGTTGCTGGGCACTCCTGTGAGGAACTATCTTAATCAGATTGATTGGAGCAAGAGGACACACCCTAAATCTTGGTGGCATCTTTAGATTGCAGCCCAGATACAAGGACACAGAAGAAGGAAACCTCTTTTTGCCTGTTTCTCCTCACTCTCACTGGCAAGTCCATCTGCCCTATTTCTGAGACATCTTCACTGAGATTAGAACCCACTTCTTTGGGATTCTAGCATAGAAGATTAACAGCTCTTCAGGAATCCTTCAGGTTTTCATCACCAGATTGGAGTGACTGAGATATCCAGCCTCGTGGACTGAACAACTACGAATTCCCAGCCTCTCCAAGGTGAGGCAGCCAATGTGGGATTACTCACACTGCATTTTGTAAGTCAATCTAGTAACCCCTCCACCACCTCTATCCATCCTATTAATTCTGTTCCTTTAAAAAACCCTTCCCAATGTAGGTGTCATTTATGGT
Organism: Tokudaia tokunoshimensis; assembly: GCA_036184795.1. NCBI lineage: Eukaryota > Metazoa > Chordata > Mammalia > Rodentia > Muridae > Tokudaia > Tokudaia tokunoshimensis. The sequence continues at coordinate 114,601,869 of BTHU01000001.1, read as the reverse complement.
TACATCCTGAGCAGGCAGATCTCAGGCCTGTGATATGCAGTGGGAGTGACACAACTACTAGCTACCTGTAACCACCTAAATGTAATCCAATAAGTCATATAAAGATTGCCTGGCCACTGAGATGCAGCTGACCTGGGCTACCATGCTGGATCATGTACATCTGGCTACTGGAGAAGGAGGTGCAGTTTTGGGGTTCTGGTGCAAAGGAGCCATACACATGGGCTTGCCGAGTGAGCTGCGATTCTGTATAATTCAATTATGATAAGAGTTGGGATGTAGTGTGATTAAGAATCAGACCGTGGAGGTATAGGAGAAAATTAAAACAGCTGTTAATTTAATTTGAGTCCATATTCTTGGAGAACTGATAGTAAATTGAGAATCCTAATTAATCTCACTTCTCACATTTTTCACATGAGCAAACTGACAGTAGTTTAATAGTGGCTAGAATCCGGCGCTTCCTCTTGGCTGGGGGCCCAACAGCTCTTGTGCTCTAGGTGTGGAACCTGTAGGGATTTTTCATTGCACATGTCCAGGTGGGGATATCTCTAGATCTTCTCAGATGTGTCTCTGTCCCTCCCTCTTGGCATCATCCTGTCCCATGCCCAGACTGTCTAAATTTTGGAGGGACTTTGTGACTGCTGTATCAGTTTCCAGCGTCTCTTCACAAATCTTGTTCCCTTAGCTACTTGGCAGCCTGCATGTTTTTCATCAAACAGTAGACAATGGTTGCATACTGTAGCCAATGTGATAAGACAGGAAACAGAAAAGACAATGCCACCAAGTGGTAGAAAAACAACATGTTTGTGGGTGCTACGATGGAACACCTAGAAAGTTCTGGGTAATTAGGTGAAAATTTATCCCAGACACTGGAGTTCAGCTCAGCCTTTTGGCCCAACTCTTTCCTATCTTCCTGTCTAGCACTTCTCAGCGGTAGCAATTTATCCAGCACTGCCTAGAGCTGAGTTCAGGATCCCCTTGGCCACGTTTCCTGGAATGCCATCACAGGTTCAGGTGCCTGAACAGTAGTGTACCTTGCATCTCCAGAGGCAGTTAGCTCTCTCTTGTTCTGACTTTCCACTCTGCATTTTGGGTCTATGCCAACCCAGAAGGCAGCTGCTTCTGGTCCCCTCTTCTTATACAGGAGCCTGTCATGTTAGCAAACCTGAGATATTCTCCTTTGCCTTATACTACCCCCACTTTCAGTCCCTTTACAAGGCAGGTCAGTGAGGACTTTTCATGTCTGTCCACCCTTTGCTTATCCTTACCTCCCTTGATTGGCCCACAGGAGTAGATCCCACTGACCAGGACCATCTCTCAGTGTCCTAGGTCATAAAGCAATGGACACAGGGTCTGGTCCAGAGTAAGCACTAGACCCCAAAGCCCCATAGATGTGATGTCCCTGGATACAGAGCTCCATGACTGGGACTCTGTATCCCAGTCAGTTGTTGCTTCCTTTCATAGATGAACAGTTGGGGTACAGAGGACAGGAGACAGAAGTGTGCAGCTTCTGGCTTCTGACACTTCCTGGATTCAGGTTGGGTTTGGACATAGTGCAAACACATCCAGGCCTGCAGGCATGACGTATGAAGACTAGAACCTCCCTAGCAGAAGCTGAAGGCTACTTTTCCTGGGCTATGCTCTGAAGGAGAAGGATCTGCACTTAGATGAACTAATCAGTTCTTACAGTTTAAACAGGTATCTTCTAAACGCAACCAGCTGCCTGACCTAGCCATTCTGGCACAAGCCCCCACTACTTCCTCACTGGTGTCAGATCCACAGCCAGAAGATTTAGTAATATGTGCACGTAAATTACTTTGCTCTTGGAGTGATTCTAGCTTCAGAGCTGTCTGTCTTCTAGAGCTGCAGGAGCCATTAACAAGTTCCCTAGTTTGTGTGAGTCCATAGTTCACAGCCCTCTTCACAGCCTTCTTTTTCTCTGTGTTGGGGTGGAGAGAGAAATTCGGTGTAGACAATATCTATGGAAGAACTCAGACACTGGGCAGATCTCCCAGCTGGAGCTGCGGCTCTGCCTGTGACTGGCTCCGAGGCTGGCCACAGGTCCTTGAATCACAGAATTGGCTAAATGGTTCCCGACTGTTACTCATTGCATTTTAATAGCTTAATATCTTTGTTTAGGCAATGGAGTTCTGAAGGCCAGGGCTGGCTGAGACAAGCCTTGGCTGGATTGAGTGTACTCTAGGCAAGGAAACAGAAATTATTTAGAACCCAAGGGCCACAGATGCCTGCTGATAACTTATCACAAATGGACCAGGATGAGCTAAGGACTGTGACATTTCTTTCGCTCAAAAGCAAGGAAACATTCAGAAACCACTGAACATTAGAATAAAACACCATCTAGCTAAATGGCCTACAGGCAAGCAGCTCTCACTCACCTTTGAAGCTCATGGCCTCAGTTTCTGTGGTCCTCATGAATTCACCCAACCCTAGCTCCAAAGACATTTTTCCACTGTGTGCAATATGTCTCCTGATATTTCAAAAGCAGCATCCTGAAGTACACACAACACACCTGTGTTTATGCAGCAGTGAATCTTGTTTGCAAATGAGATTTTGCAGTTCTCAGTGTACTGTTCAGCACTGTACTTCCTTACTCCTTACTTCCTGACACAGCCTCCTCCTCTCCCTCCTCCCTGGACACCTACAGTAAGAATGGTCAGGCCCTGAGCACTGGGTTCCCTGGCTTCCTTCCATTTTATCAGCACTTTCTTCTCTCCCTTTAACGAAGAATCTCCTCCTCAGGTGAAAGATTTGAAATCATGCACACAGTAACTGCAACTATTTTAATCAGAAGTCATAAAAATAATGTTAAAAAAATGGTGTTGAAATTTTCAGCTGACATACGAATGTTCTGGGATCTCAGCACAAGATGGCAGGTGGATTTCTAATTTTGCCTCCATGTCTTGGATGGGCAGCCTAGCTTTGGCTGGTGGCTGGCATGCCTTGTGGGTGGCTTTGGTTGGGGCCTATCTTTGGGTGCCCTGTGGCTGTCCCTCTTTGGGACCTGGCTTTCTATCTTCAGTTGCCATATTCTTCCCGCTCCTGCTGTCTAGGTGGAATTACAGAGGTCAGTGTCCAGGTCCCTTCTGACTAGTGATTCACTTTATCTTGCTAAGTAACAGTTTCCATGTCTATTTTGAAATTTCAAAGAGTGAGAAAAGCCCTGAATATTTACAGGGCTGGGACCCACGTGAAGGATTGTTTAGGAAGCCTGGTTCACTTCTTTTAGCAGGCCATGCTGGCAGCTACCCGCAGCCTTGAGACTTCCATGGAGCGCTTGGCATCTGTGTTCACTGATGCCGTGGTAGCTAGAGCTGGACAACTGCAAGAGGTTGGCATGGATCCCTTTAGGTCCTATGGCCACCTCCTTCCTCCTGCCTAAATTCACCATACTTTTAAAATAGTGAGTGAGGATGTATTATTTCATCTGCAGGGTTGAGGTCCTAGCTGGTGGGTGGAGGAGCCCTGTAGGACATAGATATGGCTTCCACAGGCAGTGTTTGGCTAGAAGGCTAGGAGAGGCCAGGCAGAGCCATGGCCACAGATCAGGCTGGATGACTTGGTTTGGGAAGCTGGTTCTCAGCATATGCAGGAAGTAGATGGGAAAGGAGATTTTGCCCCAAGTAACTGTTGAATGAGAACAGCTGTAATGGCGGGTTAAGAGATGTGCCAGTGGGCAGCCTTAGGTGGGAGGACATGGTCAGCATGCTGTCCAAGTATGCCCCACACCAGGTGTGGTCTGTCCGTCCCCTAGATAATCTGTGAGGAGCAGAACACAGACTGGGAGGCAGTTCCCAGAGCATTTACCACCTCCATCTCCTTCCTGGCTCGCATGGCAGAATGATGTTCCCCACCCTGAAATTTCTATTTCCCATCTTCAGGTTCTTATGTTTATATTTTACAACTATGGTAATTAACTTGTAATATTTATAATAGCTGTTTCAGAACCTCATTGCTGTAGTTCATTTTAAATTCTTTTCATGTGTACTACACTATGTTTGCCCCATACCCTGTGTACCTGAGGCCCTGTTCTAATGGGAACACTACCCATCCCATTCCTATGGGAGTTGTTGGAGCTACAGCATTCTGGTGGATCTTCAGACTCAGGGGGCACTAACCATGCACATTCAGCTCTCTCCCCAGCCTACCTGGGTAACCTGCACTTTCCACTACCCTCCTGAAGTTCTACTCTATGCTTCCGTCTGAGCTGCCTCTTTCAAAGCCAGATGGCTGGACTTGTGTGAGATCCCTTGGCTCTGCTCCCTAGAACAGTCCCTGGGCTATGAGTTGGGAACACATAGGCCTCCCACTGCAGAGGCTTCCAGCTGTGAGCTGAGGAACCCCAGGGCTCCCCATCAAAACTTTACTTCTTCCCAGGATCGCATTGATTTAATACCTGTTGTCCAGTACTTTGAGAGCTGTTATTTCATATATTTAATTGGGTTTTCTACTGGTTTCCACAAGGAGGTCAGTTCCCATAGCAATTGATCCCTTAAGGCTAAGGAAGAAGCTGAGTGAGGCTTTATTATTTAGTTTATGGCTGTCCATTTTGCTTTTTTGGGGGAAGGGGGAATGGAAGAATCTCATGTAGCTTAGACTGGCTTGGAACCCGATATATCCCTACTATGTGCTGTCCTGAAAAACTATGTACAACATTATAACCTGGGTGTCAGCCAGCATGGGTAAAATCAACCAATCTTATTCAACCTCGTGTGTGTGTGTGTGTGTGTGTGTGTGTGTGTGTGTGTGTGTGTGTGCGTGCGCGTGCATGTATACTTCTCATTTTTTCTTCTTGTTTTTGGAGACAGGAAGTTATCCCAGGGTGGCTTCAAACTCAGTACATAACTGAAGAAGATCTTAAACCAATTTTCCTGCCTCCATCTACCATTACAGACATGTGTTAACATGCCTGGTTTTATGTGATGCTGGGATAGAACCCAGAGCTGCAAGAATGTTAGGCAAGCAGTGTATTAACTGAGCTACATCCCTAGCCCTACTATGTGCTCATGTTAAAGGACAAAGAACTCAGTGCCAAGGGTACTGGCTTCTGCTGAGTTTCTCTTCCTGCAGTAGATAGCCTGCTTCCTTGTGGGTGGAAAAGGTCTTGCACCAGGTGGCTAGACCTTATTGTCATTGTACTAGGTCACATTGGCTGAATGAGTTCTTGGTGGTACACAGGAGTGTGTAAATGCACGTGTGTGTGTGTGTGTGTGTGTATGTGTAATGTACACAAATGTGCATGTATGTGTGCATCTCTGTGTGAGTGGGGTATGATCTAAGGTATGGGTATTTGTTTAGATATACCTAGCCTGAGGTAGGACTCACACAGAACAAATATACTACTTCTTGTGAAGCCTCTTCCCTCCCAGGGCATCTCAACTTATCTCCTAGATGCCCCTCAAGCAGCTGAATGACTGCACAAGCTTTCTGCCCCTTGAGTGTTTTTCAGCAAAGGAGGACTCTTAGAGGAGGAGATTAGCGTCACTGTAGGAACACAGAGCTCTTTATTGGAAGACTGCCTTGCCAATAAGGGAGACTTTAAGTTTAGTGGGTTGGTGCCATGACCTACATAAGGAAGTCCCAGCTCCTCACTGTGATTGTGCGGCTTCAAGGCTGTGAGAATTGCAAGGGAAGTTTAAAGTAGGACTTCCACCTGCAATCACCTCCCACAGATAGGTCGGACTGCAGAGTATGGGCGTTTGTAGCCACTAAACAGTAGGGTGATAAACGGGTAAGCCCAAGGAGCCTGGCAGCGTTTGGTGGGGTCGTGGGTACCTGGGGAGAGGCTGGCTGTTCTTAGGCAGGAGAGTGCCAATCACCAGGATAAGTGAGGAGTCAGCAGCAACCAGCAATCTCTCATTTCTATTAGTGTCAAATAAAATGCTGAGATTAGCTTTAGACAGTTGATATAGCCATGTGCATTGTGCATCATGCTGTCTCACAGCCTGGCAGACCGGGGCTGTGCTTGGCCAGGAAAGAGTATGCAAAACAGAGACAGATGCTGGCGCCCAGCTTTAAGGAGACTTCTGTTTCTTCCAAACACTGCCAGCATCCCTAAAGTCATGTGGTACATGGCTGGTGGAAGTGTTATGGTGAGCTCACAGATGAGAGCTGCATGTGGCTTGGGCTGTGATGGGATACTCCATGTTGACAAGTAAGAGTCTGGGGTCCGTGGGGGCTAGACTTTGGTGAGGTCCTTGGGTAAGGACAAGGTCCACAGTCGTGCTTTGGGTTCTTGGGTAAGAAAAGATGGGTATTTAGAGCAGCTGTGAACTTTCCTGGTACTCTGTGTGAGACAAGAGTGAGAGGGATATGAAAATTATATCCATTCATCCATCCACCCACCCAAACACCCACCTATCCATCCATACATCCATCCTCTCACCTACCCGTCCATCCATCCATCCATCCATCCATCCATCCATCCATCCATCCATCCATCTATCCATCAATCCACCCACCCACCCACCCATCCTTCCATCCACTCACCCACCTACCCACCCAGCTACCCACCAATCATCCACCCACCCATTTATCCATCATCCATCCATCTATCTACCTACCCACTCATCTACTTTCTTACCCACCTAGCTACACATCCATCCATTTGCTCACCCACCCATCCACATAGCCATCTATCCCCTGACGATCCTATCAACCTACCCAAGTCCTCACCCATGTACCCATTCTCCCATCAGTCTACCACCTTCTCATCATGTACTGATCCACCTACCTACCCATCTACTCATCTCCTCACTTATTCACCAGTCTGCCTACCCACCCACCCACTCACCCATACACCTACCCTACACCTATTTATCCATCTTCACTCATCTATCCATCTTCCTACCTACACACATAGCCATTCATCTACCCCCTCATCCATCTACCTATATACATCTACCCACTCATCCATCCACTCACACATCCTCTAGATTTTCATGATTTTCTTTACAATGCTGTGGACTGAGCTAGGGCCTTTCAAAGCCCTGTACTCTATCACTGAATCACTCTAGACCTTTTCATGAGTCTTCCTGGATCTCTGCATGTAGCAAGTGTGTGCTACTCCCCAGGACCGAACATGTAACCAAAAGGAGTTAAACAGGAAAGAGTGGGTTTCTCGCTCTACAAGAGCAATGATTTTTGTCTTTTCACAGCAAATAAACACAAAACAATTGTCCAAAGGCCAATGTGATGGGACTAGGCAGGGCCTGAGTAGTGACTAGAGTTAGATGAGTTCAGGAGGTGATGCCTGTGTGTCCTTAAGGAAAGGTGCACCAAGAGCATCTCCTCCCACCCCCACAAGAGGTCAGTGGCATACAGTGGGAAGGTGGGAACTTATAAATTAAGAGAAAGAGTGCCCAGAGTGACACCTACCTTCCAGGTACCTTGGTTTTGGACTTACCAGGCTCCAGAGCAGTTAGGTATTTAAGCATCCTATCTGTGGCTTGTCACCATAGCCAAGACAGAATGATATGACCAAATCCAGGACAAAGTATGAAGGATTTCTGTTTCCTGGAGCAAAACTTAGTGGTGCAGTCTGGCAAAGGCCTTTGTCGACAGGTGAATGTGCAGCTCAGTTTGAAATCAGATTTCAAACAGCATCAAAGAGATAAACCTGTGGCTTTTATCTTGTTAGTGAGCTTTCTAGCTAGTCATTCAAGTACACAGAAGCACGGCCCCATCTTTCATGGAACAGGGCACCTCCCCAATGCCTCCTGCGTTTATGGCCACCCAGTCCTGTTGTGAAAGTTCTTGAGCCTCATTTCAGAGCCTATCTGGCTTCACTTGTCTTTCCATGTAGGTTTTCTCTTTCTGTTTATCATTCACAGATCAGTGGTTTCCTAATGAGGAGAATGGGGCGATCTCACTCTGGATGCTGAAATGACCATACTCACCCCCCAGATTCTGACAGCACCAGCAGCTCCAGCACAGAACTTTAAGTTTCGATAATACTACTCTGCAGATTCAGGGAGGAGAAAGGCTCACAGAGGTCAGCTAGCCCTGCACCTCCTGTTAGCAGTGAGGAGACAATCTTTGAGGGAGAAGCTTCTCAAGGGATCCAGGAAGGTCTTCTGGCCCTGGAATTCTGCAGGTGGGACACCCCAGACTTTGACTCAGACCTTCAGTGCTAGGGCATGGGTAGAGGGAAGCAGGGTGCCAGGCCTGGCTCTATTTCTAAGGAAAGAAGTCCCCGTGTGGCTCCTGGGTGTTCCAGGGCCAGTGACTGAACACCTGCAGCCTGTTTGTTGCAGCTCTTTCTGAAAATGCCAGATTTCACTGGTGTCTGCTCCCATCACGTTGCACTGTGGGAAGGCTGCACCTCCCTGAAGCTCTCTGTGCTGGTGCACCAATGCTGACCCAGAGGATAAAGCATTCACTGAGCCCCACCTACAGCAGGCTGTTGGCTACAGAAGGGAAGGAGACTCTCTGCTCTTCCTTTCTTCTAGAAATCACTTAAAGACGTGCAAGCTTAAGCCCTGCATTTCATGCTCTAAATAAAACTCTCATTTAACATTTTCTTCATCTAAGTCTAGCACTAATGATGCTGGAGCCAGGGATTTAAGCATGCCAGTTATCTGCCAACTGTGTATCTTCCTCTTTATTATTCAATCGTCTGATGACTTCTGAAGATGGATGGCTTACAGGGGGACAAGAAAAAGGTAGAAGGCGAAGCTCCCCATTTCTTCATAGTTACATGCAGTAAAGGGATGGTAGAAACCCAGGGTGGCCAGGGTCATGAGGAGTCCCTGAGCTCTAGTGAGAATGATGCTGGGCAGGCATAATAAGCTGGGCCTCCTGAGGCTCTGAGAACATCTCTGGACAGCCAGTGTCTGGCCCCCTAGCCCCAGGACTCTGTTTGGGTGGAGTTCCTTGTTGTTTTATCCTTTTAATTTATTTTGGTTATTTTTCACCCAGTGTAGATCTCTGGAGATCCATTAAGAGTCTTATTTGTTATTAGTAAATGACACTAGCTGGTATCAGGTCTACAGACAGGAACTGTGAACACAATTTCTCTGTTTCTCATTGCCCTGGGATAAATATCTCCAAGGTACAATTGCTAGGCTATGGGGTGATAGGAATCGTATTTCTAGGAAACTGGCAGGGTTCCCCCTTCACAGTCATACCAGCAATGCTGAAATGACCCAGTGTCTCAGCATCCTTCCAAACACTGACTATTGTAGTCATTCCTGCAAGCCACAGTTTACTGTGGATTTCATGCGCACCCCTGCATTAGTCACCCACCTCTACGTGTATTATTTGCTCTGGGACCTTTTGGCTGCCATGTGCCCTCTCATCTTCGTTGGTAAAGTGACCATTCATATCTGAAGCCCTCTGCCAGTGGGGGTTTTAGGTTTCAAGTGGTTCAGTTCTGAGCATTTTCTGTAAATGTCTAGAGAGGAATCTCTCTCTCTCTCTCTCTCTCTCTCTCTCTCTCTCTCTCTCTCTCTCTCTCTCTCTCTCTGTCTGTCTCTCTCCCTCTCTCTCATGTGTGTGTGTGTGTGTGTGTAGCCCAGAAGTTGAAGCTGGGTAGCTTGCTCATTTGCTCACTACCTTATGTTTTAAAACCAAGATCTCTCACTAAACACTGAACTCGTCCATTTGTCTAGACTATCTGGGTGGTGAGCTCTGGGGATCTGTGTGTCTCAGCTTCCCCAGTGTTGGGACTACAGGTGTACCTTACTTGACCCAGCTTTTTATGTGGGTGCTGGGGATCTTAGATTAGGCCTTCATCCTTGCACCACATGCAGTTTACTGACTGAACCATCTTCCCAGCTCCCCAGATTGTGATTTAGATGTAATGTCAAACAGCTGTGCTTGAGGGGCTGGAAAGTTGGCTCAGCAGTTCTGGTATATACTGTTCTGGCAGAGGGCCCAAGCTTGGTTCCTAGCACACATATTGGGCAGCTCATAATTGCCATTAACTCCATCTCCAGGAGACTTCAATGCCCTTGTTTCAACTCTGTGGCCACGTATACTTACATATATGCACATATTCACTCAACATATATGCACAATTTAAAAAGAATTCATTGCTTGGCTTTAGATCCTTTAAAATGTCTTCTATGTTAAATATAGTTTTTTTTTTTAGTTTTACATCCAGGTTGAGCATCTATTTTTAGTTAAGCCAGAATCTGACTTTGTCTCTGTCTCTGTCTCTCTCTGTCTCTCTGTCTCTCTCTCTCTCGCTCTCACTCTCTCCTTCCCATCCTCCTTTCTCAGTTGCTCCAGTGGTTTGTTGAAAAGTTCTTTCTTTCACTGAATTGCTTTTGGTCCTTTGTTAAAAATCAGTAGAACATGTACTTGTGGATTGGATTCCTTCCTGAGTTATGTATTTGTTCCTTTGACCTACGCATCCATCCCTCTGTAGGCACCACAAACTCTTGGCTGCTGTAGCTACATAAAAGTTTTAACATTGGTGGGCTGAATTCTGTCATTTAATTCAGTTTTTTAAAAAAACTATTTTAGTTCCTTATATATTTTTCCGTACATTTTAAATGGATGTGTTTAAATCTACAAAAATAGCTATGATTTTTAAAAATAGAAATTGTGTTAAATGTATTAACTTAAAGAGAAGTGACATATTTATTGCTGAGTGTTTGAATCCCAGAGCATGAATGCTTCCTCTTATTTACATCTCCGTTGACTTTTTTTTTGTAGGCTTTTTGTTTTATTTTGTTTGTTTTTGTTTTTGTTTGGAGACGAGGTCTCTCTGTGTAGCTTTGGCAGTTCTGGAACTTTCTATGTAGACTATGCTGACTTTGAACCTCCTGCCTCTGCCTCCACCACCATGCCAGACAGTATTTTGAAGTTTTTGACACTATAAAGATGTATATGCTTTTGAAGGCATGTTCAGTGTAGTGTTTCGTTTTTGTAATATTTGACATACGTGGTGACCCTGTGGTTTTAGTCACATTGTCCACGGTATCACATGTGTCAGTGGAAATACAATGGAGTTTTGTGTGTCGGTTTTGTATTTTCACTGAATCACCAATTAGGCCTGATTGTTTTTTGCTTTAGTATAATTTGTGACATTTTTTTATACAAGCAATCATGGCACTGTGCAAGCAGAGATATCGCTATTTCTTCCTCTCTACTCTGCATTTCAAAATCATGTTCTTGGACTGACTAGATGGCCTGGTGGGTGAAGGTGCCTGTTGCTAAGCCAGGTGGCCTGAGTTCAAGTCTCAGCCTCCTCCAGGTAGAAGGCAAGAACTGACTCATTTAAGATGTTCTATGACTTCCCCCTGAATGCTCTGGCTTGCACACAGATGTGGCTTGGAATGCTGGCACTGTGTTGTGTCCCCATGGTGAGGGGACACAGGCTTTGCTCCTCCTATGAGCCTTGACTTGTTAGAAGTAGATTTATTTTTACTAGTATTCCGGAAGCTAATTCTCTCTTATCTTTAACTTGCTCTTGTTGAGAGCTCTCCTTCTCTTCTGCACCCTACCCATTCCAATCTTGGGTGAATTTTAGATTTTTTCAAATGTTTTTTTCCTGCATCAAGTGATGCAATCATATGGTTTTCTGTCTTTATTTTGTCAACACAGTATTACATTTACTGATCTCTAAAGTCGGGCCAGTGGTTTTTGCTTTCATTCTGGTTTCTATTTAGCTCCACCTCTGTGTCACTGAGTGGCACACATTCAGTGATAGGGCTGCCCCTTCCTGAGGCAAGTTCTGTCTCCATGCTCTTTTGAATCTGGGATTTTTGTTGTTTCTGGTATTGAAAAGCTCTCAGAGTTGGTAACAGGCAACTGTTAGGTGTTCCACTCTGTGAGGGATGAGCCCCTGGTCAAGGGAGGGTCAAGACCTTTTTGTTTTAGCACTTGGACATCTTTGCCACTATGGGAAACCCAGAAAGGACAGCTCTAGAATCTTCTACCCAGGGAGAATATTATGTATAGTGGAAATGACCTGTCTCCCTTTGGTAAGATTCTGGAGAGTTCTTTGACACAGATGGATGTACTTACATATTGTCCAGCTCCATTTCTTTCATCCTTGGTTCTAGATCTTGAGAGACTGGAGGAAGATCTCCATCCATCTGAGGTACCGAGCATTGTCTTCTAGTCTAAACTGTGTCCATGGAAGTACTGCTCAAGTCTCTGCACTTTGGTGTTCTGGGTTATTCTCCTGAACATTTTGCTCTTACCATGCCCCCACAGCCTGGTACCTCTCTGGGTATTGGTGGATCTTACCTTCTTCTCTGGTTTCTGGTTTTCTACACACTCTGTTCCTGTGATCCAGAATGCTACTGTGGTGACCATATTCGGCCATCTCCCTCCCAAGCTGCAGTTTTTAGCTCAGTGTCAGTATCAACCTCGGGTAGTCCACTTCTTCTATGTAGGTGCCGTACTGTAATCCTGACCTGGGGAGTCCTTGTCACATCCTGGATGCTGTGCCTCCTCGTCTCTGTGAGTGTATGAGGTACTGATGTTTTGGGTAAAGTCCTGGGATCTAGTGCATGAGACCCACAGATGGCCTTAGAGGACTAGAGGATAGGGGCTATTCATGATTCCCATATACACTAACTGAAGTGCCAAGTGGGTTAACCTCTCCTCCTCTCATTAACAGAGGTCACAGTGCCATCTTTATAGAATATTTGAGAGCAAAGTATAACGTGAGTTTCGGGGGTTGTTTAAAAGGAAATTATGTATTAAAAAAGGAAAGTAACTTTTGAGGAGAAACACCCACTGGGGAAAAGCAGTTCTTAAGAGCCTAAGAAGTAATTGAGCCGCAAATTACACCTTCCAGATGGTGTGAGCACACAGCAAATTCAGAGCAGAATCGACCCCAGAAAAGAAAAGGAGGCCCTAACTGGAGAAAGCTACAGAGCTAGATGAGTAATTATCCATAAACATGGTCAGAGGTGACCAGGAAGCTGCAGGTTTACCTAATCTGAGAAATGTTCAAAACAAGGACCAAGCACTTATCTGCCATGGTTCTGTTCCTACAAGACATGAATATTCATGGACAAATCTGTTTTTTAAACCAGGCCACTTTCCCCAGTCACACATGAGCTAACGCAGACACATGTCATCCTGACTGGGCTGGAAATGGGGGAGGGGTGGCGTGGAGCCCCTCCCCTACCAAGCACATGTAAAGTAGCCTCTGAGAGTGGAGTGTCTAGAGAATGATGTGCCTTGTGATTCAGGTTACTTTCTGATGTTTGGCCCTAAGTGTGCTAACTGCCTCTGTCTGTGTTAACTGATGACGTGTGCTAACTGCCTCAGTTTCCTCCTATAGAACACATGAAGTGCTGGGTGCACAAGCTGGACTCCAGGACTCAGGGAGGAAAAAACAACCCACCATAGTTGACCAAGTTGGGTCTCCTGCTGGCTAGATCTTTACAGAATCTTGATTGGTATCATATAGCCTTGGTCATTCTGTATCACTGTCCTGAGTGGCCTCTGTCCTGCATTCCCTCCTGCACCCTGGGCTTGGGACACAGTGAACTGGTGAGTATCACCTGGTGAGAGAAGCTAGGCTAGGAGCAAAAAGGAGAAACACATACATACAGCATAGTATGTACACACATACAAAAGCACACACACACACACACAAACACACACACACCTACACACAATGCACACACATTTATACACACACACACACACACACATATACACACAGAGCATAGTACATATACTCTCACACAAGAGCACATGAGCCCCGCCACCATTTGTACTAGGGAGCCAGGCAGCTCCACAGCCTTCTTTGCACAGCCCACCAGGAGAGAGTGATCTCCCAGCAGCGATTTCACTTCTGAGCAGAGGTGAGATCTCTACCTTCTCTCTGGAGGGGAACAGCTAGGAGCACACAGGGCATACAATCAGTGTTGCTGCTGGGATAAGAGTCTTCCTGCCACCATCTTCAGCAGGGAACCGAGCAGCTCCACAACTTTCTGTGCACAGACCCCATCAGAAGAGAGTTGGTCTCCCAGTAGTACAGACACAGGCTTACAGGCCCACAGAAGGGACAAGCTCCAGCCAGAGACAGCAAGACCAACTAACACCCCAGATAACCAGATGGCGAAAGGCAAGCACAACCCTACAAACAGAAACCAAGGCTACTTGGCAACATCAGAGCCCAGTTCTCCCACCACAGCAAGCATCGGATACCCCAACACACCGGAAAAGCAGGAGTTGGATTTAAAGTCTCATCTCACGATGCTGATAGAGGACATCAAGAAGGACATAAGTAACTCCCTTAAAGAAATACAGGAGAACATGGGTCAAATGGTAAAAGTCCTTAAAGAGGAAACACAAAAATCCCTGAAAGAAACACAGGGGAGCATGGGTGAACAGGTAGAGGCCCTTCAAGAGGAAATGCAAAAATCCCTTAAAGAATTACAGGAAAACACAAACAAACAAGTTAAGGAACTGAACAAAACCATCCAGGATCTAAAAATGGAAGTAGAAACAATGAAGAAATCCCAAAGTGAGACATCTCTGGAGATAGAAAATCTTGGAAAGAATTCAGGAGTCATAGATGCAAGCATCAACAACAGAATACAAGAGATAGAAGAAAGAATCTCAGGGGCTGAAGATACCATAGAAAACATTGACTCAATGGTCAAAGAAAATGCAAAATGCAAAAAGCTCTGGAGCCAAAACATCCAGGAAATCCAGGATACAATGAGAAGACCAAACCTAAGGATTATAGGTATAGAAGAGAGTGAAGATTTCCATCTTAAAGGGCCAGTAAATTTCTTCAATGAAATTATAGAAGAAAACTTCCCTAACCTAAAGAAAGAGATGCCCATGAGCATACAAGTAGCCTACAGAACTCCAAATAGGCTGAACCAGACCAGAAAGTCCTCCTGGCACATAAAAATCAAAACACCAAATGCACTAAACAAAGAAAGAATATTAAAAGCAGTAAGGGAAAAAGGTCAAGTAACTTATAAAGGCAGGCCTATCAAAATTACACCAGACTTCTCATCTGAGACGAAGAAAGCTAGAAGATCCTGGCCAGATCTCATACAGACCCGAAGAGAACATAAATGCCAGCTCAGACTACTATACCCAGCAAAACTCTCAATCACCATAGATGGAGAAACCAAGATATTCCATGATAAAACCAAATTTACACAATATCTTTCCACAAATCCAGCCCTACAAAGGATAATAGATGGAAAATGCCAACACAAGGAGGGAACCTACACCCTAGAAAAAGCAAGAAAGTAATCTTCTTCCAACAAACCCAAAAGAAGATAACCACACAAACATAAAAATAACATCAAAAATAACAGGAAGCAACAATAACTATTCCTTAATATCTCTTAACATCAATGGACTACAAAAAACATAGACTAACAGAAATATTTCTCATATAAATCTTCAATTTTATCAGAAAATGTTTGTAATTTCTCTTTCAATTAATTTAGTAATGTTTTATATGTCTACTATTTTATCTGTATAATTTTCCATGAAATAGTCAATTTTAATGTGTTTTTCTATATATTTCTTGAATTTTATCAGAAGTATTTTCATTGTAGTTCTTCAATTTTATCAGAAAATGTTTATACTTCCACTTTCAATCAACTTAGGAACATTTTTATGCCTACCATTTTATCTGTATAATTTTCCATGATAATCTCCAATTTTAATGTTTTTCTATATATTTTTTTCAATTTTATCAGAAATATTTTCCATGTAAATCTTCAATTTATCAGAAAATATTTATACTTCCACTTTCAATCAACTTAGGATCATTTTTATGCCTACCATTTTATCTGTATAATTTTCCATGAAATAGTCAATCTTAATGTGTTTTTCTATATATTTCTTGAATTTTATCAGAAATATTTTCCTTGTAGATCTTCAATTTTATCAGAAAATGTTTATAATTCCACTTTCAATCAACTTAGAAATATTATTTTTAAATTAGATATATTCTTTATTTACATTTCAAATGATTTCCCCCTTCCTGGATCTCCCCTCCCGGAAAGTCCCATAGGCCTCTTCTGTCCACCTGTTCCCCAATCAACACCTTCCCGCTTTCCTGTCCTGGTATTCCCCTACACTGCTGCATTGAGCCTTGCCAGGACCAGGGACCTCTCCTTCCTTCTTCTTGGGCATCATTTGATATGTGAATTGTTTCTTGAGTATTCCAAGCTTCTGGGCTAATATCTGCTTATCAGTGAGTGCATACCAAGTGTGTTCTTTTGTGATTGGGTCACCTCACTCAGGATGACATTCTTCAGTTCCACCCACTTGCCTACGAATTTCATGAATTCATTGTTTTTAATAGCTGAGTAGTATTCCATAGTGTAAATATACTGCATTTTCTGTATCCATTCCTCTGTTGAGGGTCATCTGGGTTCTTTCCAGCTTCTGGTTATTATAAATAGGGCTACTATGAACATAGTGGAGCATGTGTCCTTATTGCATGCTGGAGAATCCTCTGGGTATATGCTCAGGAGAGGTATAGCAGGGTCCTCCGGTAGTATTATGCCAAGTTTTCTGAGGAACTGCCAGACTGATTTCCAGAGTGGTTGTACCAGCTTGCAATCCCACCAGCAGTGGAAGAGTGTTCCTCTTTCTCCACATCCTCACCAGCACCTGCTGTCTCCTGAGTTTTTGATCTTAGCCATTCTGACTGGTGTGAGGTGAAATCTCAGGGTTGTTTTGATTTGCATTTTCCTAGTGACTAAGGATGATGAACATCTCTTTAGGTGCTTCTCAGCCATTTGATACTCCTCAGGTGAAAATTCTTTGTTTAGCTCTGTACTCCATTTTTTAATAGGTTATCTGGCTCTCTGGAGTCTAACTTCTTGAGATCTTTGTATATATTGAATATTAGTCCTCTGCCGGATGTAGGGTTGGTAAAGATCTTTTCTCAATTTGTTGGTTGCTGTTTTGTCCTTTTGACAGTGTCCTTTGCCTTACAGAGACTCTGTAATTTTATGAGGTCCCATTTGTCAATTCTTGATCTTAGAGCACAAGCTATTGGTGTTCTGTTCAGGAAATTTTCCCCTGTGCCCATGTGCTCAAGGATCTTCCACAGTTTCTTTTCCATTGGTACTGTACCAATACCATGCAGTTTTTAACACTATTGTTCTGTAGTACTGCTTGAGGTTGGGGCTACTGATTCCCCCAGAAGTTCTTTTACTGTTAAGAATAGTTTTAGCTGTCATGGGTTTTTTGTTATTCCAGATGAATTTGAGAATTGCTCTTTCTAACTCTATGAAGAATTGAGTGGGGATTTTGATGGGGATTGCATTGAATCTGTATATTGCTTTTGGCAGGATAGCCATTTTTACTATATTAATCCTGCCAATCCATGAGCATGGAAGAGTTTTCCATCTTCTGAAGTCTTCTTCGGTTTCTTTCTTCAGAACTTAGAAATATTTTTATGCCTACCATTTTATCTGTAATTTCCCATGATAAACTTCAATTTTAACATGTTATTTTCTATTTTTCTACAATTTTATCAGAAATATTTTCCATGTAAATATTCAATTATATCATAAAATGTTTCTACTTCATTTTTTCAATTAATTTGGCAATGTTTTTTTATGTCTACCATTTTACTCTTTAATTTTCCATGAAAATTGTCAATCTTAATGTGTTTTTCTATATATTTCTTCAATTTTGTCAGAAACATTTTCCATGTAAATCTTCAATTTTATCATAAAAATGTTACTTCTTTTTTCAATAAAAAAATAAAAAACAAAAGCACATGAGCACATATTTGTGACACAGCACTCATCCCAACACACACACACACACACACACACACACACACACATAGTAGGCCTGAGATCTGGGTCTCATGAGGGGTCTTCGATTGCTTGCCTGTGATATAGGGTCAGAGATGGGCTCTGTGATGGCGGATCTTGGTTGTCAACTTGATACACATCTGGAAAAAGGGAACCCCAGTTGAAGAATTGCCTCCATCAAATGGCCTGTGGGCATGTTTTTGGGACATTTTCTTGATTGCTAACTGATATAAATGGGTGGTACCATCCTTAGGGCTGGGGCTTTATAAAAAAGGTAGCAAAATGTCAGCCTGAGAGCAAGCCAGTAAACAGCCTTTCTTTGTGTGTTTCTGCATCAAGCTCTAGCATGGAGTTCCTGCTTTGCTTCCTTCAATGATGGACTGTAACCTGGAAGATGAAATAAACCATTTCCTCCCTGATTCTCTTTTGTTCCTGATGTTTGTCACAGCAACAGAAAGCAAATGATAACAGAGTTGGCACATGAAAACACACAAGGTCTGCAGAACATGTAGGACTTTAGCTGGAGAGCTGGGTACCATTGTGCCTCCACCCCAGGGACTCAGTCCAGTAAGGGAGAAAGGCATTTCATGTGAGGGGCTAATGCTATGCCTCCTCCTGCCCTGCTTCCTCTCCAAGAAACTGAGCTCAGTTGACCCTCAGAACATCTGCATGAAGTGGCTTCCCAAAGTTATCATCTGGCTCAACTCAGAGTGGAATGGTCCTGGGCTGCTATTTCCTGGTTTCCCTCTTCTGGCCTCCCTAGGCATCAGTCATAAAACATGGGCACCTGCCTTGGCTTTCCAGCCTCTTGGACCCTCTTCCCTGAGAGCAACAGCTCAGGTAATGAAGTGTTCATGTGCAGTTCCCTGTAATGTCCACAGAGCCCAAGGACAGCATGTCCTCTGCTGACTTCCTGGTTCTATATCCCTGTGTGCTCTAGGATTCCTGGGACCACAGCCTCAGCACAGCTCCACCACCCCAGAACTGCCATGAGAGGTTCAAGAGAGAAAGTAGATAGCGTCCCAGAACGGTCCCCAGTGACCACAGTGATTGGCTCCTCTCCTAACGGGTCCCCGTGCAGCTGAGTCTGATAAGAGCAATGGGGCTCAGGCTGTGAACTTCCAGTGGATTCTGATGAGAGCTGTGCATGTGCTTGTGAACATGTGTGGGTGCTGTTTGCAGACGCATGGACATGCTCTGGTGGGTGTGTATGTGCTGTGCTGATGTATGTTTGTAAGCACTATGTACACAAGCATATGCATGCTCCAGTGGGCACATATGGGTTATGAAGATATGTGTGTCTATGTTAGTGTGAGTGCTGTGTGCATAAGTACTTTTGTGTGTGTACATGCTATGCTGTGTGAATATGCCATGTGCAAAAGTGTGGGTTTATTTGCTTTTGTGTGTGTGTGTGTGTGTGTGTGTGTTCGCACACACATGTGCTGTGCGTCTTTGGATGTTTGCTCTTCTATGAGGGACTATGTATGTGCTTGTTGTGTCCGTGTTGTGTGCATCATTAGCAAGCCTCTCTGTATGAAAGGGTATGATCACTGTAGCAGCCAGAGTCCCTGGTCTACTTATAGACCTCTGATATGGCCTTTTCACTGTAGACTGGGGGTCCCAGGATGATGCTATTTAGGGAGGGACTATAGTGAGCTTGGCATCTCTGCGTTCACTGGTATGTGCATGTCTATCTGCTCATCTGATTCCAAAATCCAGAACACATAATCTTTGCCAGAATACATGTAATCACCATTTCATAGATTATAGGGGGTACCTGGAAAGGCCAGCAAATGTGATCAAACAAGACACCCACTGGATACTTGCCAATGCCCAGGGCATCATTAACTGGTCTCCTTGATGGGAGGTTGAAGGTTAATTTCATGTCATCCTCAGCTAAAATAAAGTCAGTATAAAAGAACAACAAAGCTGTGTCCTCTGAATCCAAAGTCTGACCCTGTCCAGGCTCTCTTCTGGAGTTCACTGATCTGAGTGAGCAAGGCTTTCTATCACTTATTGGTCCAGGACCCTGGTACTAGTGATGCAAGGCTCAGCTGCAACATGTTAGGCATAGGCATCACAACTGACTCCTGCCGATGACCTTTTAAGGGTTCCAAGGCTTTGCTTGCTCAGGATTTGACACACCTTAGCTCCTTAAGTCTATAGTAGTCCAATCCATGGGTGGCCCAGAGTCACTCTACATGGGTCAAGTTTCAGTCCTGAAGTTGCCTTGCTGAGAAATGAAGTTTCAGGACCCAAGAGGTGATTGAAAGCTTTGTTTGGATTAGTGAATGTCAGAGGGAGCCTGGCATCCCTCCGGCTAACTGGTGAATGGTGGGCTCTGCTTTGGAAGACAGGGCCACGGATGCTGCCCTTGCTCTGATGTTAGTGGGGGTGGGAGGACTCTGAGTTTCTTAGCACACTGTCTGGAATGAGACAGGCAAGTGCTCACATTCACTTTCTGGAGTAGATGAGAAACAACATGCAAATTGAGATGAGGCTGTGTTCCTGAAAAATAGGCAGTTTATCTCTGAGTGGGGAGGTGTATAAGTGGAGGAGACAGTCTGAGCCTTGGGATTATGGTCAAACAGACTCCAAGAAGTTGGCACCAGCCACTGCTGTCACTGTCTTTACTGTCAGACACTGGATTCCAACTATGAAAATGAGCAGACCTCTCTCCCTGTGTTGGTAAGCTGCTTTTCAGGTATTTGTGCCCTAAGGCACCCTGAGGCCATTCCTTGAACCTGGGTCCCTTAAGGCTGCCTCCCCCAAAGGCTGCTCCTCCATATAGCTGCCTTCTCCGTAGAGCTTCACAAAGGCAGTTTCCAACACTTGGGTTTATAGAAGCCTAAATGAGGGCCCAAATAATAGCCAGGGAGGAGCACGGAATGAACCTTGAACCTTGTTTTCAAAGCTGGGATTCAAATCAGGCTCAATTTGAAGGGTATTGTGCATGGCGTCATAATTCCAAATTGTGATGAAGGGAGAACAGGCAGGGAGATGGATGCCCCTGCGGACAAAGTAAAGCACGCTGATTGGCCCAGCGGAGAAGAATAGGGGTTTTTATCTCCTCCTTACAGCAAACAGCCCATTAATAGAGAAGCGTTTACTGTCACTTCCTGAGGAATAAAGACATTAAAGATGCTTGATACTTAAAATTATGTTTACGTTGTCTGTGAAAATGTGATAAGTACACCCCATAAAAGCAGCAGAGAACTCGCCTTCCACTAAGTTGCAAATTCAGAGCTTCATCTGGAAGGAGCCCCTCCTGTGTAGTCAAGATGTGTTTCCCTGGAAATGGCTCCAGCCAGTCCGTAGAGCTGGTGCCCTGGCAGGGGCACTGGGGCCACTGTCCTAGTGATGACTGGCTGGTTGCTGTCCATGTCAGAGGGGACCCTGTCTTCAGTTCTGCCTCCCTCACCAGTGTGTGTTCTGGTCAGCAGAGTAGAAGAAAGAGTCTAGCCTTGTCCTTATGCTGCCAGCTGCAGCCTAATTACTGGGTCTAATTTGGTAACAGGCAAGTGCAAACTGATGCCAGGCATTGACAAGGGTCAGGAAGGAGGCACTGATGGTAGCTGGAGAGCAGAAGCTGGAGGTGGCTTTGCCATCTGTATGCAGATTTGCTGATGCAGATGAGTCAGAGGGAGAGAAGGGACCTTGGCTGTCTCCTTTGAGTCTCCTTCAAGTCTCAAGTGATCAAAATGCAAATTGCTATAAACAAGGAGATAGACGTACCCCCTCCCCCCCTCCTACACATTCCTGCTGCAGGAGCCAAGGCTGTGCATTGGCTCCTCTCTGTTCCAGGACATCAGGAAGCCTATATCCAGAGTGCAGCTGAAGAGAAACAGCGATCTAGGCTGTCACTGAAAGGGGACATAGGCTCTAAGATACCATTCATGGTCACAGGCTCTGTAAGCTAACTACACCTTTCCACTGTCCACTTCCTTTTTTATTCCTAAGAGGCTTAGCCAAGCTTCTCTTTAGAGTAATAACATTATCAGTCCCCTGTATTTGCTCGTTCCCCCTTAAGTGAAGCTATCAAATTATGAAACAAGATGACACGTGGTCTAGGCTGCTAGGGTGAACACAGCATCCTGTCTGCACACTTGGAGTGCCCATCTGCATAGGATTGGGGTTAAGGCATACCATAATTTACCAGTCTGATATTGCCTTGCACCTGCCATCTGCTCCCATGCCCATAGTGCATGAGTATAGAGGGAATCTACTCCTCTTTGAGAAGCATTTGAAGGTGCTGTATACCTTGGCCTTTCTCTGAGGTCTGATGGGTATATGTTCTCTGAGATGCTACCCCATGAGATGACCCTGGCTGAAGGTTGGCCTATGATTCTGAGAAGCCACTGAAAGTCTGATGGTCCTGAAGTCTGTGGGGATTGGGAACATGTTAAAGAACTCTTTAGACCCCTGGTGAACAGT
Organism: Tokudaia tokunoshimensis; assembly: GCA_036184795.1. Taxonomy (NCBI): domain Eukaryota; kingdom Metazoa; phylum Chordata; class Mammalia; order Rodentia; family Muridae; genus Tokudaia; species Tokudaia tokunoshimensis. The sequence continues at coordinate 114,579,691 of BTHU01000001.1, read as the reverse complement.
GAAGCCTCAGGGGAGGCAGGTCTGGAAACAGGTGTTATATGCCACCTCCTTACCTGTGAGCACTGATTTGTTGAAACACAGCAGCTGGCCTAGGGCAGTTGTCATTCGAGGCTTGCTCCTGTTGGTTCTGGGAGCCCAGGTCTTACCATCCCCATAGGGTGCAGACTCAGTCGCTGATAAAGTGTAGGCACTGGGGTAGAGGCCCAGAAAGGAGGCTTCATCTAGCTCTAGAACACTCTGGGGAGGCAAGGCTCAAGGAGAAAGGAGTGGAGTGAGGTGCTCAGTGACAGTCCAGAGGCACCCACTAACTTCTGACCTTGCCTCCTGGAAGCAGGCACCTCTGAGACACAGGGGCAGGGCAAAGATGGGGATATGCTTTCCTCTGGCATCTCATTCTTTGTAGGGCTACTAGGGTGTGACTTATTGATCTTTTCCTCGAATTAATCTTTATAAAGACAATATTTAAATAAAAATCCTAAATGTACAATGACAAGTGATAAAGCTAATTGAGCATAATAAGAAGGCCTTTTATTAGCCACTGAGACGGTCTGGGTAACTTCTCAGATAGGAAAATAATGAAAGATCAATACTGCTGGTGGACAAAACCCGATGTGACTATATAAATCAAGGGGACTTCCTGAAAGGAGGGTATTTTACATGTGTGAGGTGAATTAATCTAAGTGTCAATAAGGAAAACAATTACAAAATGGGAACTAGCCAGCCCATCCTGCAGGAGAGGGGTGCACACAGGCTTTGAGGAGTTTCTTTTCTCCTCGTGCAGGTACAAGTGTCTCAAAGTGGACATCCCAGCCAAGGTCTGGGATGTAGCAGTAACAAACTAATTATTGCATGTGCTCAGGAAACTTACCCCCCTATCTTAGTCATTGCCACTGTCCCTAACAAACAACAGTGCACGGGAAGTTTAAAAATCCCTGTGGTTTTCCATGTAAATGGCTGATAATTAGTGCTCACTTAGAGATTTCAAAGATGTTTCAAGTGGTAATTATTCGAGATCTGGGCTACTTGACATGCGGTCATATGTTACTCTGTTGATTTATAGTTTACTAGCACTTATGTTGTATTAATATTCCAAGTATGAGAGTCATCAAGCATATACAAATCCTAATTTGTAATGTGTAGAAAGAAAAACACCACCCAAGAGGCTCAGCAATAACCCAGATGTAGCATCCAGGCTTGGAGATATACTGTGGGCAGAGAGGTCTACCACATGCCATGGGGCTGAAAAATCAAACCTGAAATTGACGACCAGAATGGGGGACGGCTAGGGACACTTCAGGATGATCTTACAGTGGGCAGCAAAGAGCTGGAGTCACTTCCTTGGATGGTCAGATGCTGCTCCTGTTTTGAAGGGAGAGCCATTCAGAAAATCTCCAGTGTCATTCCTGATGCAGCTCACTTGATGACAGTTGGCCAAGCAATGGTCGCCAGGGCATTTCCAACATGTTTCTTCCCTTTGTGAAAGTAGGGCAGTCCTAATAGTAGGATCCTGGCCTTAATCTAATAAGAACAAAAATTGCCTGGGTGTACCTCTCTGATTAGCCTTTTCTAATTTCTCTACTTGATTTTAAGAGACCATTAAGGGCAGGAAAGCGTGACCTGGAAAGGAGAATGCTGTACTGACACTGGTAGCCTGTGGATGCTCAGTGCCCAGGTTTTCTTGTTACCGTGATAAAAATACCTTAACGGAAGTCACCTAAGGTAGAAAGGGTTTATTTTGGCTCACAGGTCTAGGTTATAGTGTGCTCCTGGGGAGAAGTCAGAGCAGCAGGAGCCTGAAGAAGCTAATCATGTTCTATCCACAGTCAAGGAGCCGAGTGATGCGTGCACGCTGCGGCTCAGCTCTTTCCTACTTAGTCAGGGATCTCAGCCAGGACATGGTGCTGCTTACGGTGAGCAGATCTTCTCATGACAGTTCACTCAGTTAAGACAACCCTCCTCAGTCCCTAGGCACCCAGAGAGGACCAGCTCCCAGGAGATTCTAGAGCTGACAGCTAACATTAGCCATCACACCATCTGAAAGTGTGTGCACATTCACACACATGCTAACACCGAGATGTCTTCCTGTGCAAGCATGGGGGTATTTGTTGCAGATAGATGTCATCCACTTGTGTGGGGGCAGTTTACAAAAGGAGAGGATAGGGACAGAGGCAGATTCACAGCTATTGCACATGACATGACGCCCTGTCTCTAATTCCTACAAGGATAAACTGTCCTTTATGCCACTCATCCTTAGAGGACTGGTGGTCCTCCTCATCACCGAGTCCCCAAAGACTCTCCTTTTGGATTCTCTCTGCCTCCACCCCCTTGAGCTGTCACCATCTTACATCAAGCTGTCTATCAAATGCCAAGGTCACTACATTTTGAGATGGACCGTTGATAAAGTTACACAAAGGTAGTTACAGAAACAGCCACTGTGTCTCCATGGGCTGGAGAACTGTGATATTTGAATATTGCGTTTATTCTGTGAAAGTTTCGCAGTGCTGTTGTGTTTTCTGAAGGCGTAGTGTGCTGCTGAGCGCATACTTTAGTCAAATGAAAGCAGAGGGCTTGCTTTCCCCCTTATTCTTACTCTTGTCAAGCATTTATGACATGTCAGTGAGATTCCTCAAAGTCTTTGCCATGGAAAATGAATAGAAAGTTGTTCTCTGCTTTTCTGGGGGAATGACTCGGTCAGTGTGGACAAGGGTATAGCTGTGACATTGACCGTGAGACACCCAAGAAGATATGCAGGGAAGGCACTTGGCAGAGGCTCACTGCCTCCTCCAAGGGAGACTCTGGGAGGAAGCTTTCCAGATGACCATTGCTCCCTGGCACACCTTGGAGGTGGGGAGCCCCAAGGTGGCAAAACAGAATAAAAGTAGTTCCCATGTCCATCCTGAGTTCATGGGCCTCACGGACAACAGGTCTGTGCACAGGGTGCTCATCCAGGGGAAGGAAGCCATCTCAAAATTAAAGATGAATTGTTAGTATATTTCATATTCTGTGGAAACCTCAGGCTCATGCATGTACATGGTCTTGTCATTTTGAGTGATTATACAGTCGTCTTCAGATAAATGAACATTTCTCTCATTGAAAACATTACATGTAATATGTAGAACTCCTTTTGTTTTTTAAAATTTGAGAAAGGGTCTAACTATATACCTTGAACTTCTGACCATCTTCTGCCTCAACCTCCTGAGTACTGAGATTATAGGTGTGTACCATGATGCTGGGGTCTGCTCTGGAAATTTCAAGCATGTTGAAAGGAAGGATAAAACTGCCAGGGACCCTGGGTCTTCTTATTAGTAACAACCGGGTTGACCTCTGGAACATCCCAGAAGTTCCAGCTCACTTTCAGGGAAGAATATGGAAGGAAATCCTTCAAATGCAAGGCACACTTATGTTTTACCCCAAAGACACTGTCATATCAGGGTCACGGGAAATGCTTCTAAGGACACACAGTTGGATCAGAGCCCAGTGTTATGCTGTTCTGTCCACTGCCAGTCTCAAATGGATCGGTGGACAAGCTGGGACAGACCCATCTGAGATAAGTCCTGCAACACAAGTCTTCTGATGTGTAACTAGGCAGAACGAACTATCAGCTAAGTAGGTGATCATGCAGTTCACTTCCTGTCGGGGCACGGGATGGGCACCTAATAGCAAAGCAGCTTCCTCTCTGTCCTTGCTGCTCACCTCAGCCTTACCCTGTCAAAGTTCCCAGGGTCAAATAATCATTTGTTCAGTGCAAGCGACAGATACCACCAGGCCATGAAAGTATATGCCATAGATGCCCTGCCTCTAAGCCCTGCAAGGACATGTCACCCTTTACCCCACCCCCAAAGCAAAACAGTACCCATCCTTAGAGGACAGGATTCTGGATGGAAAAAGGCATTCCATCTCTCAGGAGCCCTGTGCTCCTGATTGTCTCCACCAAGGTCGAGCTGCCATCACCACAAGCTGAAGAGGTATGTGTTTACTGATCTCAGGAGTGGAACATGTGGCATCCTATCTGCCTTGTCTAATGAATGTCCTCTGATTTCCTTTTCCAAACAGCCTTACAAGTAGAGGTGCTGTAGCTGGCTAAAGCACGAAATGTGTGCTTTGTAAAGCAACAGCATCAAGGATGATCTGAAGAGGAAAGTAGGTTTCTGACCCATTAAAGAGATAGATGAGGACTGAGTGGCTTCCTTCTTCCCATTGCAGTCCATGGGTGGGTAAGTCCACACAAGTAGTCCATGGGTGCAGTCCACAGGTGTAGTCCAAGGGTGCAGTTCACAGGTGTAATCCATGGGTGCAGTCCCAAATGTAGGCCACTGGCGAAGTCCACAGGTGTAGGTCACTGGTGCAGTCCACAGGTGCAATCCACTGGTGCAGTCCACAGGTGCAATCCACTGGTGCAGTCCACTGGTGCAGTCCACAGGTACAGTCCATAGGTACAGTCCATAGGTGCAGCCCACAGGTACAGTCCACTGGTGCAGTCCACAGGTACAGTCCACTGGTGCAGTCCACAGGTACAGTCCACTGGTGCAGTCCACAGGTACAGTCCATAGGTGCAGCCCACAGGTACAGTCCACTGGTGCAGTCCATAGGTACAGTCCATAGGTACAATCCATGGGTGCTGTCCATAGATGTAGTCCTCTGATAAAATCCATGGTGTCAAGTTTTGCACAATCTGCGTATCTGCTTCCAGTGTTCTGACGTTCCCTCCCAATTGCAGCTTTTTCACTGGGGGTTGTCTGTGGGAGTTGTCAAGTGAGGATGTGTAGGATGCCTAGGGGGTGATTTAGCTTTGTGGCTGTGTTCAATTAAAGTGTTTAGAATAGTTCACCTTCACTTTTATTTTATAAAAGTTCTACGTCTTCTACATGGCCTGCACTTACTTTCTCCTAAGAACACAGTGCAGTCCCTAAGCAGACCTCCTTCACATCAGAGGCCCTGTGGAGTCCACCGAGGACAGTGGATCTGCCTCCTGCTGTTGTTCTTATAAGAAAGTCTGGGCACCAAAAGGGTGAAGCCCAGGAAAAATTGTGGCAACAAGACTGTGCAGGTGGGTCTGGCGTTTTGCTGGCTCGGGGCTCAGGATCTTTTGAGGGCACTGTTAGCTTCACTCTGAGGGCAGGCATGACTCATGGGTGGCTAGAAAAGTGAGGCCAGAGGTCAGATGAGATGTTCAGGGTGACTATCCTTTCTTTAATTTTTTTAGAGCAGTTCAACCTTTCAGAAGTTTTCCAGCCTCTCATCCCTTTAACTCGAAGGCCTGGCTGGAGGCCAGGAGCAGTGACTTGTCTCTGCTAAGCATGCAGAAATGCTGAGTCAGGGGGTGCTGGTGGCTCGCCAATCATGTAGGTCAGCACTGCCCACTCTCTGTCTCAGGTGGGTTGGTGGACCATGACCTGTTTAGCCACTGGAACCTGCCAGACCCGTGGCTCTGTCCTCTGAGAATACCCCCAAAAGAAAGCTCCTACATACCCTGCTCCCTGTCATCTGAAATGTAGCTGTACCGGTATACAAGCCTGTATCATGCTGTCAGAGCCTAAAATGCAGCACAATGCCCAGTATAATAAGAGAATTATACAGATGACTGAAGGAGCACCAGCACACACTTTATAGCTATGGAGGTGGACCGCATAACTATGTCTCCATTGGCATGGAAAGGCAACCTCCACATGTGGTTAGCACTTCAGGGGAAACCAGGCATGGCAGTTAGCACCTGAAAATAGTACTCAGGAGACAGAGGGAAAAGAACTTAAGTTCCAGACCAGTCTAGTCTTCAAGACTCTGTTTTTAAAAGTTATGAATTTTAGTTTATTATTGTTACCTGTGTGGGGTTTGTCTGCATGTATGTCTGTGTATCCTGTGCATGCTTGGAGCCTGTGAAGGTCAGGAGAGGCTGTTAGATCCACTGGGACTAGAATTATAAGCTGTTGTAAGCTGCCTGTTGAACCTCAGTCCACTGGAAGAGCAGCTAATGCTCATGACTGTGGATACACACACACACACACACACACACACACACACTCATACATGTACACACACATACACATACATGTACACACATACACTCATACATGTACACACATACACACACATACACAGTCACACACAGACACACACACATACACTCATATATGTACACACACACACACACCACACACACATGCACATGCACACCCAAAAATCAATTGAATAAAATGTCTTTGTAATCCTAATATTATGTTTTCCATTGGGAAAAAAATTTAGGCCAGTCTTTATGTGGGACAGAAGCCTGGTTTATTTCTTATTTTATAACAGAGCAGGTAAAATTATCCAATAAATACTCACTGAATTGAATCAAAGGATACCCAAGCATCACCACCCAGCCTCTGTACCCTGAATACAATTTTAAAAATTATCCAGTCAACAGATTTTTGTGAAAAATACACACATCACATGCGCCCTTTACAATTCCCAAAATAGCTTAGTCAGCAAACACTGAAGCGTCCGCAGAGTAGGGGATACAGTGTGTTTCTTCCACTTTTGTCTCTGCTTACAGAGGCATCCTCGCTGATTGATCTAAGGCAAGAGGTTGTTTTAGTCTCATGGTGGAGTCTCTTAGTGATCGGTGCTTCAGTCTGGCACCATTTAGGCAGAGGGACATGTGATCTCACTTGTACAGTGAGATTGTGTTGTGGGCTGTAAGGGGGCTGAGAGTCTGTGACAAAGCCAGGGTGCTCCAAGCAAAATCTCTCATGCATCCTGGTCCAGGAAGACCTGTCTGTGATTGCTAGTTTCTTTAACACAGCAAACAAAATGTTTACAATTCATAAATGGTGACAGGAAAATAAATGATTGCATATTTCTATTTTCTGGGCAGACTGTTATTTTTAATTTTTTTTGAGAGCAAGTTTTTTTTATTTGTTTGCTTTTTCCTCTATGAAGACAACATGTATAGCAGTGCACTCCTTTCATCTCTATGGGGACATAAGCCATTGTGAGGTAATCAGGCTTATACCTTTTGAGAAAATCTAGAACATGTAGACTCATTCTATCTAGAGCTAGAGGCAGGCTGTGATGATCCTCACACACCCGTTGGATATGGTCTCGAGGAAGATGCTCTTAAGCTTCCAGTGAGCCTGCAGGAGCCTTTGAAGGATACTGAGGCCGATATTGTACTCCAGGCATAGGTTACACATTTCAAGTGCTAGTGGTATTTGGAAAGTGACAGTTGTTCAGCAACTACAGGGCAAAGGAGTCTTGAGGAAATAAGGAAACAGGTGTGTCTGCAGAATGTTGACGCTGACATCCCCCACCCCTGTGTTGTGCAGGGAAATAGGATGCTTGTGGAACGGTGGACGGTGGTGTTTGAAAGGTGAAGGTGGTGCATAGGGCCCTTTTGGGTACCTGGCCACATAGGATCCTTGGACTCCTTACGGAGCATGCTAAGATTGATGCAGACATGCACTTTCTAAGGCACATGTTCATTTCATTACTTCAGTTCTCGTGAAACTGCTTTTCTGCATAGGCAGGTAAGTTCAGGTCTTTGGTTTTCACCTTGGGTTTGAATCTACATCTACCTGCTGTCTTTCTCTGGCTGCTTTTTATCTCAGCCTCTTTGGGTCTCTGGGCAGTATCCATGACTGATCTTTTGTTTGTTCTCACATGGGTTGTGACTTTTTGCAACATTGTTAACACAGTTTATTGGAAAGCAGTTGATGTGGCGCTGAAGGCCATTGAATGCTTTGGCAGTGAGGGTGGGTTTATTTTCCTTCAGTCAGTCAATGCTGCTGTTTCTTCATACTTGCCTGGGTGTCACAGGGTCACAGGGATGCTCTGAGGACTGAGGCGGTTCAACCATCTTCTATGTTAGGAAAAGCAGCTGGAGACTCCAAGTGTATGTGTGAACTGCAGAGGGCTTGCCTGCACTGAATGAACTGCACACCCGTACTGCATAGGTGATCCCCAAAGAGGAAGAGAACTCTCCAACTACCTTGCTGGGTACCATGCTTCAAGGATCTATAGGGAGCCAAGTCGGAGGATGCAAAGGGACTCACCTGAGATCTATGTTCCTAGATTGTGCTAGACCCATGAACCACCCTGAGAGAAACCCCTGTGTTGGGTCAGCATGTTCCAGGGAGGATGGAGAGTGTGATTAAAGCCTGTGTTCTCATCCCATGAGTCTTCCTTGGTCATAGAGTACTTGATCAGTCTCTTAGAAACATGATATCACAATTGGTCTTTTCATGCATGATTGTCAGTCTCAACAACCAGTGGGAATCCTTTCTTCTTGCAACTCCTCTTCTCTGGTTCTCAGGGCTTTCCCTGCTGAGGGGACAGAAAAAAGTTGGTTGCTGAAGATATGGTAGCTGCACTCCAAAGTAAAAAGCTGTGTCTGCAAAGACTGACGGGTTAGAATCCTAGTGAGGTTTGTGTGTGTTGGGGGGGAGGATTTAGAAGGTGGCAGGTTCAGAGTCTAATTATCTTTAATGCTCCTCCCCCACCCAATAGCCAGCCAGTCCTTGTTCACCTCTGTGTCAGAATCGACACACTGCAACTATTAGATAAAAACCTTTTTGGAATCTAGTAACTTAGCAGACCACTAGTTTCCACTAATCCAAAAGCTAAGAATGTCAATATGTAGCATCTGAGGTCTATAGTTCTTGCTCTAACTGCCTCTCTGATGATTCCTCTGATATATTTTAAAACTGCCTTGATTATGACTTTATGTGGTCTTTTATTATACAACTTCATTAAACTGCTTCCATGTGGGACATGGAACCTGGGATAATCTAGCTCTGTCTCCTAGGCCACAGTCACCCACATTTGGCTTCATAATAAACTATCTTTTATTCTCTCTGGGACAAGAGCCACGTTTTTGTGTTGACACTTGAAATACCGCCCCCAGCTGCTACAGGGAAAACAGAAACACTGCTCAGAGGTAAGACACAGCCATATTAGGTTTCCATATCTGTGGTTTCTATAAACGGTACATAGGATTGACATAGTTGATTATAAAAGAAGTGATTATCCAAATGATTAATATTTCAAAAAGTCACAAATACTCTCTAAAATAAGTAAATCTGTTAAATTCTGATTTATAATTTTTGGGGAAAGTTTCCTCTGTTGTCCAGCATCAGATCTTTGGTAGTGGGTGGTGGGGAGGCAGTGATGGAGACAGGCTAGAGCTGGGCACTGGGCCGGTCTGTGTTGATTAGCTTTGCAGATCTCTGGAGTCCAGGAAACGGGACTCTCAGTAAGCGGTAACGTGCGTTATTTTCTCTTCCAGCTCTGTCTCTTGGAAAGAGTCTCTAGAGCTCCCCTCCCTTTCTCAGACCAGCTTAGCCAAGCTCTGTGGTTGTGACTGTTTATGTGACTGTTTACGGTGCTCACTGTCCAAAGAGATTAATTAAAAATGTGCAGACTTCACATCTCCCACACTGGGAAGGCATTTTTGCATTCATTGTCTGTTTCCTTTCAGCACTTGCCCAAGGTCTCCCCCTCCACATGTGTCTGAGGCGAGGCGGGGGCACTCACAGGTAGGAGGGGAGCAGCAGGGTGAGTAGCTTCTGTTTCCACCCCAAGCAGTGGACTGGGGCTCTCTTAGCACCACCCACTAATCTTGCCTGAATAGGTGTGTGGGTGTCATTGGCAGCCACAGGAGCACAATGATTTCTTCACAGGCCTGGGTGAGGACTCCATTATTATTCTGTAGCTGTGAAGAGAATTTTGTGTCCAGTGTGGCGGCACATGTTTTTAATCCCAGTATTAGGAAAGCAGAGGCAAGTGGATCTCTGAGTTCAAGGTTAGCCTGGTCTACATAGTTAGTTCTAGATCAGCCAAAATGAGATCCTGGGGAGGGGAAGAGAACTTTGTGCTATGGTCTGCATGTAGCCCAGGAATGCAGAGAAATGACTGCTTATGAAAAGTAAAATTGTCCTGTGTTTTGCATACACTGCCTGTGCATTTTAAATGTTGACTCCATGAAAATGTCCATCGTTGAAAATAAAGTGAGCCCTGATTCTAACAGTTTCCACCGGGCAGTTTCACTGAGATGATTCCTACCTGGGTTGCAAGGTTTCACCTTTCCTTTAGGAGCAGGCAGCGCCTGTCCTGGACTCTGAACATCTTCTCTGTGCTTCTTGACCTTGCCTAGATATTCGAAGGGATCTCAGCTTTACTGATAGCCAGAAGCCTGTGGTAAACAGATTCGACGGAGCCCTGAACTCATATTGTGGCGCCCATCCTTTGTGTTACTGGCCCTCTCCCTGCCCTGTGACCTGTTTCCAGCCTACAGAGTTGGGTGGAGTTGTTGGGAGGAGCTGCACAGCTATCATATTGTGTGAGAGGCCCTCTGATAGAAGTTCTGAGATTTTCCTGCAGACTTGGTGACAGTGGGCATGAAGGAGAACCAATGGCAGGAACCTGAGGAAGGATTTTGGGAAATGGGACTGGCTTCAGCCAGCAGAGGATGGATGTGGAAGCTCTTGGTGAGGAAGTAGGAACCTGAGCACTCTTGAGTCTGGAAGGCCATTCCTCTGACAAGTCTGGAGAACACCTGCCCAAGGTTAACTCCAGCAAGATCCACATGAGTGGGTAGCCAGACATGCTGAGTGAGACCAGGCTCCTGGCCAACTGCAGGGCAGATGCTGTTTCAGGCTGCCAAGTGTGGTAATTCTGTTTGGCCTGGGAAGTCAGCACTCCTCCCTGAGGGAGCTTTATTACAGATAGGGGACAGTGCACCTTGCAACCAGACTGAGGTATTGTTGAGCAGGCTTTTTGTTCATCCACTAGACAATGGAGCTTTCCCAGTGCCACATGGGTAGGCCTCTGGGTCCCAGCTTCACTGCTAGGGGAGAGTCACTGCATCTCTTCCATAGCTTAGTTCATTGTCATGTAATGGAGCTGCTGAGACCCTGAGCCACAGAAAGGTAGAGGCACCTGAAGTTTCCAGTACCTAGCTGCCATCAGTTTGTCTCAGGTATCTCTGGAATCTACTGGGCAGCAAGGTAAGGTAAGTGCAGGGAAAATGTCCCTTCCTGCAAAAGAGCAAACCACTCACAGGGTTCTTCAACCATGCCCTGCTCTTCTAGGCTAACTCAATCCTGACTATGGGGGAGAGGTTAGCCTTCCTCACTGGTCACCCTCTACCTCCAAGCTGATTTCCCAGCAGGCCTTTCACTAGGCTAAGGCGACTTGAGGCAATGGAACTGTAGAATTAGATATTTAGCTCACGCTGAGGAGTCTCGTGCCAAACATTGGTTGACATTTATTTCTCTGCATGGAGGGCGAATTGAGAGTCAGTGTCCCTGCGTGACGGACTGCCTTCTGCCTTTCCTCACATCCACTTTAGGCTGACCTCTGAGGACATCACCGAGGGTGGGTTTGAAGGCTTTTCTTACTGTGGATTAAGATACCAGCATCACAGTTTCCGCATAGCACTCTAGTGATTGGTTTTGACCAGGCATAAGGCTCACAGGTGCTACTTTTGATATTGTAGAAAGAACAAATGGGAATGGGCCCTAGGCTCTTTGCCTGGACAGAGATGAAGGTCGCAGGAGTTGGGACTTATTTGTAAGTATGTGGCATTCTAGGGACATGGGGACAGAGTTTGTGTGCAAACACTAGCCTATGCAATCAGGGCCAGCAATTCACAGTAACCAATGTCTAAGACCCTTCCTTAGTAGCTAGTGGGACTTGTGCAGGCCTAGTAGAGCTGGGTGAATACACATGTGTTTGCCAAATGTCCATGTCACAGTGAACTGAATTTAGGACACCATCACTAGACTCACCCTTGTGACCCATTCTGCTTGGATTTTGGGAACATGGTTCTTGATGTTGCTAAGGTGACAAGGGCATTATACCTGGCTTCTGACTCCCAGTGGAGTGGCTCACATTCTACATGCAGCCCCCTCGCCTTGTATCCACTGCTTGCTAGACACAGTGAAGTTGCCCATGGCGCAGTCCTGTGGACTACTTGATCACTGGTAATGCAGGGACACGTGCTTCCTGCACAGTCCTGTCAGTTATCATCCAACTCCTAGTGACAGAGAAAAGTCACACCAGAAATCCACCTCTCAAAACATTTCAAAGCGAGGAGCTTTCAGCCTTCACCATAATCCTCACTGGTGGTGAGTGGAGTAGAGAAAGAGACACACAGCTCTCATTGGTTCTCCTACAACAGTGGGGGATGCACACAGAATGGGTACTATTTATTAAGTCAAAAATCATCCCCCAGAATAGTGTCCAAAAGGAACGAACAGTGCAGAGTACCTCTCTCTGAATGGCTTCTTACTGGTAACCAGACCCCATGGGTGAAGACCTGGGCTGGGATGGAAGTGGGGCATGGATATCTTGGCAGGGAGGCTGATCTGGGATGTAATTGTTCTGATTGGGTGACTGGACTAGTAGTGAGTGTTCTGGTGTTATGGGGATGGGGTGAGGGCATCCTGGTAGAGTGACTGGGATGGGTCTGTCCCCATTAGAGTCATATGTCTTATTAGATTCAGCATTCCTCTGCTCCTAGGATTATCTCTTCCAAGAGTGGGAGCTATCGCCAGGAAGCCTTCCCATGTGATATCTTTAGATAGTTGGTGTCCCATTAATAGCTATTTCAGGAGCCAGCTGTGAAGATGAACTGCAGATCTGATGATAACTAGGGAGGTATATTCTTCCCCTAGGCAGCTACCATGAGGAGTCTTTCTGGGCAAGCATAACAAACACCCACAGAGCGGGCTCCTCTCACTCACTTGCTGATGCTTATACCTCTTGAAAGAAGTGGAGTCACAGTGAGCAGCAGTTGATGTCCTCTATCCCCACCCAAAAGGCACTGGATCCAATTCTCTAGTTCTCAAGCAGCCAGAAGGTGGCTGAGGGTTCATGTTACCTCCTGAGCTGTGGGTATGAATTTCTGGAATGTGAGGGCTCCAGGAGAGCTAGTGGATGTCCACTGGAAAGTTTTGGATACAGTCTTTGTGTTGGGGGGGTTGGTCCGACTTGGGAAGTTTCAAGTACTGCTCAGGAGCACACAACTCATTACTTTCCTTCTACCAGTAAGGCTATGGTCAGTGGCCAATCCAGCAAATTCTCTCCACCTTGCTCTGTGACATCTTCTCCAGCTGTGGGGAAGGAAGGGCAGCTAGTAGGTCCAGGGTCTCCAGGTTAAAAAAAAATAAGCTGGGATCTGGAAAGACCAAGGCACAGGTGGTCACAGGCAGGATACTGGAGAGGAAATAGCTAACCACAGGAAGATGGCAGGGGCTTCTAGAGGAGACCCTCAGGTCTTTAGCTGACTATCAACCAATGTACATATACACCAGGAAACCACCCAGGTCAGAGAACACTGCAACAAAGGGAGAGACTCTCATTGCATTGTAGTATCCATCCTTACCCTCCAGAACAGATCCTTTCTTGTTGCACAAGTCATCTTGGAACCTCGGCAAATCAGCTTTAGGTAGAATGCTGCTGTTGCTGCCTGGCAAGGCTTAAAATCAAGAATTGAAAGGACAAAATTGTTTCCAAGCCGCTGAGCTTCCTCTCTCACCAGGCAGCTAGGTTATCTGCAAGAACACAGGCACATGTTGACCCAAGAAATGAATGTTCCATATGAGGTAAGGATTGTCATCCATACACAGAAACAGGAAAAATGGCCCTACATGATGAAAACATCAACAAAAAGGCTGTCTCATAAATGACACATGGCATAATTGGCAGACAGACATTAAAATAGTCATTACAACTCTGCTTTGTGTCCGTGAAGCAAGGGGAACTTTGAACACATTAAGTAGGGGCATGAAAGACATGAAATGTCCCAATGCAAAGCTCTAGGGTGAAGACTGCAGGTTCACGTAAAAATTAGTGGGGAGTGTTATGGAAGATGATGTTTCCCTGAATAGTAAGACACTGTGTCCCAGACAGTCATTAATTAAGAGACACCAGTGTCTAGTAACAGCAGGCAGTGCATTTCTGAACTTGAAATTTATCAATAGAAATTATAAAAAATGACACAGATTAGAGCCATGATAAGCATGCCAAACAATCTAACAAACTTGTAATTAGAATGGCAATGGGGTGGAGAGGCACAGAAAAGGGGTAAACTAACAGATCCAAGAAACTCAACAAACTGCAACCACAAGAGATACAAAGAGACACAGAAAATGCATGACAGTAGGCATGCAATAATAAAATAGTGCAAATCAGTGATGAATAAACTTAAAAGTACGCAGAGGAACAATCTAAGAGCAATAGCAGAGTTCTCATCAGAAACAATGGAAGCAGAAAACAGTGGAAGGGACAGTTAAAGTACCATGTAAAAGAGAAATGCTGACTAAGAATTCTTCACTAATGGATACATTGTTCAAAGAATTTTCCAGATGCAAAAGTTGGCTATTCTGGGAATAGGGTGGGTGGAGGAACACCCTCACAGAAGCAGGGGGAGGGAGGACGGGATAGGGGGTTTTGGGGAGGAGGGGAACTGGGAAAGGGGATAACATTTGAAACATAAATAAAGAAAATATCCAATAAAAAAAAGTTGGCTGTTCATCATCACCAGAAGAGATAGGCAATGATAAACAGTAAAAGGAAGAAAGACAATAATGCCAGAAGGCAGAAGGAAACCTCAATTTCCAGAGTCCTAAAGATGGATAAAAATGCAAAGACATTTTATGCATTTTAGTTAAATACCTTTAAAGGGCAGTTGATTGCTTAAAGCAAAAGACATACACTCCAGGAGTTTATAGGCTATATAGGAACAACAACGACAATGACAGCAACAACAACAACAACAACAACACTACCAACACACACACACACACACACACACTGATGAAGAGGCCAGAAAGGTGTGCTGTTATTCATGGCTTGCTCTTCACGGCTTGCTCAGTCTGCTTTCTTAGAGAACTCATGACTAGCCTAGAAAAGGCACTTCCCATCATGGCCTGGGCATTGCCTCAACAATCACTAAGCAAGAAAATGCCCTACGCCTGAATCATATGGAGACAATTTCTCAGTTGATATTTACCGTCAAAGAAAATAGTGAATCAAAAACAGCATCACATCCCTGAGGAATTTGCAGATATTAGTGGTACCATCAAGAACTTGAAAGATGTAGGGGTGGTGTTTCCCACCATATCTCCCTTTAACTCTCCTGTCTGGCCAGTGCAGAAGACAGATGGATTCTGGAGAATTAAAGCTGACTATTGAAAACTCAATCAGATAGTGATTGCAGCTGCTATAACAGATATAGTGCCTTTACTTGAACTAATTAATACATCTCCTGGTACACATACTGAATCTCTCTCTCTCTCTCTCTCTCTCTCTCTCTCTCTCTCTCTCTCTCTCTCACACACACACACACACAAATAATTTAACCAAGAAGTAATTTAAAAATCACTTAAAAATAAAGAAGTAAAATCTAGAAGAGACATTTGCTTTGAGGTGGGATAGGCATTTCCCTCATGTTGATTTTGGTGTTGTGGGTCTATAAACATTTGAAAGCTTATTAAATCATACCTTTAAGTATGAGCAATCCATGGATTGCCAATTATACTACAGGACACCAGGGACTTGTGAGGTTTGCTTATTAATTTATAAAAAAAATGAAAATCAATATGTGGCCAGTTCCTTCCGACACAAATTCTTCTATCCAAACTGTTTACATATCCCAGAGGTGAAGGAACCCAGGACTTGGGACTCTGCTCTCTCTTGGAGCAGCTGACAACAGCAGAGTGGTAGGGATGTGTCTTGAGTAAGAGGGCCCTTGGTTAGTTAACAGTGTGGCACAGCCCCAAGACTGGTCAGAAGCATGCTTGACTACTTATCGCTCTTGCTGCTCTGTAATCCATTAATGGTGAACACCATCCTGGCCTGTCCATCACTGCATAGGTCACCCTGGAACTGAAGGGAGAAATAGGAAGGCTCGCCAGACAATTTACGTAGAAATTGCTGTCTGTGATTTATGGTTTTAATTAAGAGCTTTTTAAGCTTTAATTAAAAAGGTACATGAACATTCAGTATTTAAGAAAAATGCCTTTGTGTTTGGGTCGATAGAAAAACATAAAATAAAATGAGATACATATTTCTAGTCAGAAGCTTCACATAAGAAAGCTATGTACATAATTAAGAAGTAAATTTAAACTGATTTGGGCATAAAGGCCTTATAATGGGGGAAGGTGGCTGAGGGGATATTTTATCCTTTATTGCAATATAGCTGGCTATCAGATTCCATGCATTAGTGAGGTTACTTCCCGGGATGGGATCAAATTGAACATGTGACCAGTGCATGAGGGTATTATCAATGACAAGCTGTAAGCCCTTGGTGGGTGTAGCTCTCTGTATGCTGGGGGCCAGGGACTTTGCATCGTCCTCACCTTTGTTTTCCTGTACTTAAGCTGGCTTCTCAGGTAGGAGAGCTCCAGGAGCACACCAGGGCAAAGTCTACCTATGCATTTACATAGAGTCCTGAGTATCTACTGTGCAGAAAACCCCATGGATGTGGGGCTCAGGAATAAGAAGCAGCAATGCTGGGGAAAGGCACTCATCATGCATTTAGCCATTGGCGAACTTTGCAGAGGTCGGTTCTCTAGGACTAACGGATGCTACAACCTTGTTTGATATGGAGCGAGGCGTGTCACCATGGGGCCACATGCCCTAGACTGCAGAGTGCAGAACTGTGGGACAATGGCATGAGACAGAGAGATTCTGTTTGTGGAAATACCTGTACTCTGGACTATAGGCATACATTTTTTTGCAGCCTACTTTAATAAACATTCAACCCATCAGAGGTAGTGGAAGAGAAAAGTTATTAGGATATGGGGAAGTGGACCTGTTTAGCAATAGTTCTTTGGGGGTGAGCTTGATCTTCTTTGTCAGCAGTTCGGTTCTGTAGCAAACACCAAATACAAATCAGTAGCTACAATCCAGTCTTCTTGGCAGGCAGACACCACAAATGAACCAGTAGTTTCAGTCCAGTCTTCTTGGTGGGCAAGGCTTGTCAACTAACCTGAGGCCACAGAAGCAGCAAGAAACCACAAGAACCTCATGAGCAGTTCTTTGGCAAGTTTCTTTCAATGGCAGTATTGCCACAAGTGGAGCTCAGTAATGCTATGTAAGGTGAACCAATGCATGTGTGTTGTTAGCAAAGAATAGTGAGGTGGAGCAAACCAAACCAATGTTCCCTCTTCTACTGTCTGTGTGGTCATGTTTATACTCCTTTATTGTGTGTCCTTTCACGTGTTTCCTTTAGCAAAAACATACTTTCACCTGTGTTTGCTTCAGGAAAACATTTTTCACGTGTCTACTTTAGCAATGTTTTCTTTCCTGGAAGGGCTCAGGCTCTCAGCCCATCCACTCCACCACGATACTTTGTCACTCTAAAACAACATGAGTAGAAAAGAGAAGAACCATGACAAGCCCTCATGTATCTCAAGATCGGTCTAAATGTCTCTTTGCAAGCTAGTTTCTGAGACCTCACCCTGGCACCTAGCCTCACTATGGGAACTTGCCTCACTGTGGGACCTTGCCTCAATACAGGGCCATTTTGAAACATAACATAGCTTGTTCTTGAATCGTTCGTTTCCTGAGTCTGTATTACAGTTTAAAGCCACTTAAGAGGGGTTGTCATGTAACTCAATGGCCATTTGGGGGTGTTCATCTCAAATTCCCCCCAAAGGCATCTCTGATGAAAACTCAAGGGCATCCTGAAGAGGCAGAGGACATCACCTAGCTCAGAAATGTGGAAGGACATATTCGTTGCAGTTCTCACTTCCCAGGCCACACATCAAATGGGAGACATAAACTGTCAGGCGCTTTAATCACGGAGCAGCTGGGAACTTGGTTTATTTTTCAAATCAAACTTGTGATGATGGGTAGACGATAAACAGCAGCTCCTAAACAGAACTGTGGTGTGGCAACAGTGTGTTCTTCTGTGTTTTGTGCTATAGTACACCAGACGCTCTGGGTTTTAGCAATTTCAGCTATTCCTCGTCTGTCTGATGGGATGGAAACCACAGACCCTTCTTTTCATGGGTGTTCTGGGGCAGCGGCAGCAGACACTGGGCTGGCCACCATGTTTAGTCATCTCAGGAATGTGACTTCACATGTTAGCATGACCCCCAATCTCTCTCCTTTTCCCTTGTTAAGACCTGAAGTTTCAAACCTAGTGGGACCCCCTCCTGACTCAGGACATGGGAGAGAGAGTCTGCATGCCATGCAAACCAGCTGACCATCAGTCACATGTTCCTGTTTGGATCAAGCCAAACATGATCACAACCTCAGAGATTCAGTGAGCTGCCTCACCTCAGCCACTTGCTTCCCTCACCATGTGGGAATCTTGATTTCTTTCAGGCTGGAGTCCCTGGGGTTAATGAGACTTAGAGTTTCACAGCAAGTGATCTGCCCGTCATGGTCTGTTTCCAGAGGCTAACAGGACAAGGGTTCATGAAGGTGGTGGCCATGGGGGGTGAGGCCTGAGGTAAGTTTCCAAATCAGAGTTTTATCTCACTGGAGCATAGGCTGGACATATTGGTTTCTCAACCTGTGTTGAGGCCCCCTGGGAACTCACATATCAGATATCCTGTATATCAGATATTTACATTACAAGTTATAATGGATAGCAAAATCACTGTTATGAGCTATCAGTGAAATAATTTTTTGGTTGTGGATCACCACATCATGAGAAGGCATATTAAAGGATCACAGCATTAGGAAGGTTGAGAACCACTGGGCTAGAGAGACAAGCCTGACCCTATGACCCACAAGGCACCAAAGCTCTTTCTAGAACCATGTGTGTAAGATCTCATTTGTGTTCACAGTTAGGTCACATGTTGCCCACGAGAGTGACAAATTTTTGTGAGGTTGGTTATAACACTGCTCAGGTGGCCCCAGGTGTGGCATGTTTTTACTTCCCAAGTCTTAGTCTTAGCCTGTGTTGTCTCCACCTGTGAGCTCATGACATGAATATCTACCCTGTAGCAGGCAGAAATGCACTGCCTGAGGATTTCTGGCTGCTGGCCACCTCTCCAACCTGTTCCAACCAGATCTTCTTGCCAGCAGCATCTTGTGTGTCTCCACCCCCAGGCAGGAGTCTCATTCATCCCCAGATCTTAGCTCACCAGGCTCCACAGCAGGGAAGTGAGCCCCCTCCCAGTTCCCTGTCCCCCTTCCCTGGCGATGTCCTGCCTGCTTGTCCATACTTATACTATAACTGTCCACCATAGAAGATGGGTTCCCATGGGCAGAGCTTTAGCTCTTCCTTCTTGTGTCCCTAACCCTGAGGGGCCTGGCTCTGGCTTTTTCTCTTCTTTCAAATCTGCTCAAGACTTCTTCATGTTCACCCACAATCTAGTCATTAGATGTTGCTTTCTGGTTCCTTCAGTTTCTTTCTTTGTCTAGAATGTGTCTTCCCCAGAATCCCCACCCTCTGCTCCTTTCCGGAGTGGCCCTGCCCAGCCTGTACTCTCTAAGAGGACAAACTCCCTCCTCCTGTCACCTTAGAGGTTTCCACACAGCCTACAGGAAATAACTTCTGCCTGGACAAGAAGCATTCATTGGTCAAGGTCATGGAAAGTCTCCCATAGTCAGCATAGAATTTTCTAGAAGTGGGAACAGACTGGGGATTAAGAACCCAGGTAACTGAATGAAAAAAAAAAAGAGCCCTTGTTCCTCTGCTGCTGGCTGCCACCCAGTTCCCATGGCAACAACAATAGCTGAGGAAGAGGTGGATATGAGAGCTGGTGGCTGTACCCCTACCCATCACAGGACACAATGCAGCAGTTTCTACATTTGGAAGAGGGACCCTCCTCTTTAGAAGCAATGAAAATCTGCTCATAAATAAAAGTTTTAATTTCTAAGATAGCAGTAGTAGCACTATACTTTAATTTAAAATGTACCAGGCTCTTTGCCTGGTTCTCTGATGGGATGTGGAATGTGCTTGCTGTTCAGAAAGCACCCCTGAACCCTGCTCCCTTGAGTCCTAGCAGGACAGGACTCTACACTTTACAGGATGTGCTCAAGCTCTTGAGTCATCTTTCCAGCCCTTTCTCTGTCTGTCTTCCTTCTTTTCACAGCTATAAGGTTTCTATTGCCTAGCATTGTGCTCTTGACCTGCATTCATCCTCTGGCTTCCTGACTTCTCTGTTTTCTCCTTCATACGCCCTTGCCTTCCCTCCTTTTTAGAGGAGGGAAGAGATGACAGAGGACATATGTTTTTAGATGGCACAGCTGTGCGAGCAGGAATGTCCTGTGCAACTCATGCATGGGGACTTGGAGGAAACCTGATCTTTCTAGGGTATGGACATCTCCACTTTTGTCCAGCTTTGTGTCCAGTTTGTGCTGGTCCATCTGGCTGGCTGCCTCCTGTGCAGTAATGGGATGAGGGGGTGGGTAAGAGCTCAAGAAACCCAATGGGCTAGGGCATCCCCTCCTCCAGTGGCTTCAGACCCTGAGGATGCACCTCTAAACTCTCATCAGGTGCCATGGGAAAATGTGCCCATGTAGAGAAATGATGAAAACTAGGGAAGCTAATACCTGTTGATTCTTCCAAAAGATGCCCCTTCACACCTCTAATTATAGAATACATCACAAATGACGAAATGGTCACTCTTAACTGTTGTAACATATTTTATACATGTGTGAAGCATTTCCCCATTTCTAAAGACTTCTATTGGGAAATGAGTAGAGGTCAGTCCATGTTATCCTGACTGGAGCCTGTTAACTTTTCTCAGGTTTCCCACCTCTTTATTCATCTCTGTTCTTCATTTGTGGATTATTCTGGCTTTTATTTTCTAAGTTCATGGTGTCTCCCTTCACCAGTGTCAAGTTCACCACTTCATTGGTCTTGTGAACTCCATTTGGAGCTCAGTTTTCATGTGTTGAATTCATACCTAAGCCTTTTCAGACTTGATTTGCCTTTTTCCTCTTTGCATTTGATCAATTCCTATTTTCATATCACTCTTTTCAGAGAAATCAGTCAAGATGGTTTTGAGGAATGGTGTGGATTTCATTTCTTTAGTAGACATGAAATATCCATGTTCACCATCCCAAGAACTAATATATCAGCAGACAGATCATGGAGCAAACTTCTTTGACCTGAAATCAACCCATGCTTACGTTAGAATTTGGCCTTAGTACCCAGTGGATGAAAAGACAGTGTCATCTAGGCATTTTTTTCAGTGGTCAGGTTGGGGGAGAGAGAATTAGTGATTTACACAGACAAAGCAGACTCTTATTTTACTTTGTAAGGCTGAAAGAAATTATTACACTCTAAACATGAAGGTGTCATGCTACAAGACTGTCTTGAGGGCACAGTGTTGAGAAAAGCACAAAGAATTTGAGAAATATGAATGTCTCCTTTACCCACCCATCCTCAACCCACACCAACTAAACCACAGGGGTAGAGAAAGGAAAACATTTCTGAATGGAAAAATCATAATGCATCCTGTGCATGTGTAATGGCTGACAAAGAGTATAGACTACAGGAGAAAAAGGTCTTTTGTAAGGATAAACCATGCAAAAACCATGAATAATTTTTACCACATTGTGGAATCAGTGGTTGGAAATCAAGAGACATCTGGAAGCTGTGGACGGGTGAGACCTGCTAGGGTTCTGAAGGGAATTCTGAAGGTATAGCATCCACGTTTGCTTAAGCACCCCTCCCAGGTATCACCAAAGGTTCTGCCTAGGTGTGTGATTCAAGACTCTTATCATGTAGTCCCAAGATTCTAAGCAGGTGAGGCCCACCTCCAATACTCTGCTCAGGCTATGATCCACTTAACTGGGGTCCAGGACTATTTGGTCAGTGTTGTCTGGGTTTCTACCACATGAAGGCCAGGGCTTTGCATAGTTGACGACAAGGGTTCCACCATATGTGGTTCAGCTCCTTTTCCAGGACATGACCAGGGATTCACAGGAGTATAGAAAATCAGAACTGAAAAGGCCTGGAACAAATGAAGGCCAAGGACACTCTGTGTCTGTGTCCGCTTAGATGAGATACCTTCAAGTGCCTGGGGCATGGTGTCAGCCTTTGTGGATAATCTCAAGTTGAGTTGAAAATTGATATGGAAATATAAGGACCTAGAAGGGCCAAAACAATTTTGAAAAAAGAGCAAATTTGATGAGTTACAGTGGCTGAAATCAAACTTAATATGAAACTTATCAGTAGTGTGGGTGGTATTAGCATAAGAATAGAGACAGACGCATGGAATAAGATGAAGGGTCTGAAAATAGAATTACACATGTATGGCTTTGTGGCTTTCCTACAAAGGCATGGAGGCAATTCATTGGAGAAAATGTTCTTTTTAACAATTGCTTTTGAAAAAATCAGAATATCTATATGAAAATGGAAACTCAAGGCTTACCTTATACTGTGTATAAAATTTAACTCAAAATAGATCATAGATTAAATTAAAACTTCTTGAAGAATCTGTAGAAAAAAATAATTGCCATGTTTGGGTTAAGAAATGATTTCTTAAATTGAAGGAAAGACTAAACCAGAAGTGCAGAAGAAATAGGAAAATTGGACTTCCCAAACAATAAAGTGTTCACTACTTAAAATACTCTAGGAAGAACAATGGCAAGGCCAGCCGTGGCTGGGTCGAGGCTACATCAGAACATGTGTCTGATAAAGAGACAGCATGCAGGGTCAATGAAGAGCTTTTGCAAGTCAGTAATAACGATAGAGATGCTCTGATAAAGTTGGAAAAGGACTTGAAGAGCAAACCTGTGCACATGTAGCCAGCAAGTGTGTGGGTGATGCCTGGTGTCATCACATAAGCTCAAATTAATGCAAATTATTCATGAATACAAATTAGTGATGTCGTTTACTCATCCACATCAGTGGATCAACAGACAGATGAAATGAACCCACTGTACTTCAGATTCCGTGCAGCAGCAGCAGAGGTGAGGGTCACCCCAGATGACTGCTGAGTATAATGGCTGACTTCATGCCCTCAGGCTAAGGTGAAAGGGACGCTAATAAATACACAGTGGTGTTTGTTAGCAAGTAGAAAATGTTTGAATGTGTTTTATGGAAATGTACAAATAAAAAATATATGTGAGGATGGGGAGATGGCTCCATTGGTAAAGTGCTTAGCCTTACAGGCACAAGAAGCTAAGTTGGATCCCCAGAACCCATGTAATGAAATCCAGGTGCAGTGACACATGCTTGTCAACTCAGATGGCGATGAGAAATCTCTGGGGCTCATGGCCAGGCAGTCTGCCCCATTCACTCAGCTCCATGCTAGTGAGAGACCCTCTCTTAAAATAACCAAGTGAGCAGGGTCTGAGGAATGCTAACTGAGGTTCCTTTCTGTTCTCTATGAGCACATGAGCATACATATACACTCACCTGCACACATTTGTGTATCTGAGTGTACACACACGCGTGCACACACACACACGCACACACACAGACACATGCACTGACATAAATACACACAGACACACAGTGACGTTAGTAATGTCTCTTTCTTTGAGACAAATAAAAAAAGTCATAGGATATTTTTTAACTGCAGAAGACAACAAAGAAAAGGCCTTGGCAGTGGAGAAACCTGATGGATACCACTGTGAGCAAGGAGCAAGGCACATCACCTGCACAGGTGCAGGTAGCCATCATGTGTCATGTGCCTCTCATTAGTGTACACCAAGGGCACATGGCACTTCCTGGTGTCTCTTCCAAAATTATACCACACAAGGAAACATGAGATGGACTCTAACTGGGCAAGGGTATCTTACAAAATAAATGGACTGTACTTTTCCAAAATGTCAAGGTCAAGAGAACAAAACAGATGATGAGGTAGCCTTCATTAATGAAACCAGAGTGATGGGACAGTAAACACACCATATGATGCAGGGTTAGATTCCGGGAAGATTTTCTTATGGTATATATAACATTAGTGTGAGAATCACTAGATTTTGAGTAAGATCTGGAAATTAGATAATAATACTGTAGCAACATCAGTTTCCTGATCCCGATCCTTGTGCTGTGGTTACACAAGCAGATATGCTTTTACTTCAGGAAATACACACTGAGTTATTTATGGCCGAAAAGACACTATTCAAAAAATCTATTCTCTTACAGGTGAGAAAAAAATATTGTGAGAGAGAACAACGAGGCAAATATGGTAATTTGGAACATTTGGGGAGATTTGAATGAAGGCAAACAGGAAGTCGCTTTATTGATTGGGCAACTAAGTTTGAAGCTATTTCAAAAGAAAATATAAATAAGATAAAAAATGTAGGCAGATTAAAGTGTACAGATGTATCTTTCCTTCTTCATTTATCTTTTAAAAACCCTTAACACCTGATGGTGTTACTGCTCCAGATGAGGCTGAAGGTAGAGCTGCCCTGCTGTGATCATCAGTTCCATTCTGTGGGTACCATGCTCCGTGAGCCTTCTGAACACACCTATGGGGTGCGTCAAGACTGTTTTGGGTGATGTTTAATAATGGCAAAGACTTGGTGGTAATTAAGTGTCCAGTTGGGTGGGATCACACATTCTTTTCTTTTTTTTTGAAAAGCATCTTTTTTTATTAACAAAGGAAGTAAAAACATTTTATGATAAAATTGAAGATTTACATGGAAAATATTTCTGATAAAATGAATATAGAAAAACACTTTAAAATTGACAATTTTCTTGGAAAATTGAAGAGTAAAATGGGAGACATAAAAACATTGCTAAATTAATTGAAAAAAGAAGTAAAAACTTTTTATGATAGAATTGGAGATTTTGGTGGAAAGTATTTCTGACAAAATTGTAGAAAAATGTAGAAAAGCATGTTAAAATTGAAGATTTTCATGGAAAATTTTATATAGATATAATAATGGTAGGCATAAAAGTATTCCTAAGTTGATTGAAAGTGGAATTATAAACATTTTCTGATAAAGTTGAAGAATTACATGGAAAATATTTCTGACAAAATTGTAGAAAAATGTAGAAAAACATGTTAAAATTGAAGATTATCATGGAAAATTATACAGATAAAATGGTAGGCATAAAAATAATTCTAAGTTGATTGAAAGTGGAATTATAAATATTTTCAGGTAAAATTGAAGAGTCACATGGAAAATATTTCTGATAAAATACAAGAAATATATAGAAAGACATATTAAATTTGACTAATTCATGAAAAATTATACAGACAAAATGGTAGACATAAAATACCTTTCTAAATTAATTGAAGGTGGAATTAAAAACATTTTGTGATAAAATAAGAGATTTACATGAAAAACATTTCTGATAAAATAGAGGAAATATATAGAAAAACATGTTAAAATTGAAGATTATCATGAAAAATAATGCAGATAAAATAGTAGACATAAAAAATTACTAAATTAATTGAAAGAGAAATTACAAACATTTTCTTTTCTTTTTTTTTTTTAAAGATTTATTCACTTATTTTATGTATGTGAGTACACTGTAGCTGTCTTCAGACAGACCAGAAGAGGGCATTGGATCCCATTTCAGATGGTTGTGAGCCACCATGTGGTTGCTGGGAATTGAACTCAGGACCTCTGGAAGAGCAGTCAGTGCTCTTAACCGCTGAGCCATCTCTCCAGCCCCTACAAACATTTTCTGATAAAATTAAAGATTTACATGAGAAATATTTCTTTTAGTCTATGTCTTATTATTGGGGAATTGAGTCCATTGATGTTAAGAGATATTAAGGAATAGTGATTGTTGCTTCCTGTTATTTTTGATGTTATTTTTATGTTTATGTGGTTATCTTCTTTTGGGCTTGCTGGGAGAAGATTACTTTCTTGCTTTTTCTAGGGTGTAGTTTTCCTCCTCATGTTGGCGTTTTCCATCTATCATCCTTTGTAGGGCTAGATTTGTGGAAAGATATTGTGTAAATTTGGTTTTATCATGGAATATCTTCGTTTCTCCTTCTATGGTAATTGAGAGTTTTGCTGGGTATAGTAGTCTGGGCTAGCATTTGTGTTCTCTTAGGGTCTGTATGAAATCTGCCCAGGATCTTCTAGCTCTCATTGTCTCTGGTGAGAAGTCTGGTGTAATTTTGATAGGTCTGCCTTTATAAGTTACTTGCCCTGTTTCCCTTACTGCTTTTAATATTCTTTCTTTGTTTAGTGCATTTGGTGTTTTGATTATTATGAACTGGGAGGACTTTCTGGTCTGGTCCAGTCTGTTTGGAGTTCTGAAGGCTTCTTGTATGTTCATGGGCATCTCTTTCTTTAGGTTAGGGAAGTTTTCTTCTATAATTTCGTTGAAGATATTTACTGACCCTTTAAGATGGAAATCTTCGCTCTCTTCTATACCTATAATCCTTAGGTTTGGTCTTCTCATTGTGTCCTGGATTTCCTGGATGTTTTGGGTTACAAGCTTTGTGCATTTTTCATTTTCTTTGACTGTAGAGTCAATGTTTTCTATGGTATCTTCAGCCCCTGAGATTCTTTCTTCTATCTCTTGTATTCTGTTGTTGATGCTTGCATCTATGACTCCTGAATTCTTTCCAAGGTTTTCTATCTCCAGAGATGTCTCCTTTTGTGATTTCTTTATTGTTTCTATTTCCACTTTTAGATCCTGGATGGTTTTGTTCAGTTCCTTCACTTGATTGTGTTTTCCTGTATTTCTTTAAGGGATTTTTGTGTTTCCTCTTTAAGGGCTTTTACCTATTGACCCATGTTCTCCTGTATTTCTTTAAGGGAGTTATTTAAGTCCTTTTTGAAGCCCTCTATCAGCATCATGAGATACGATTTTAAATCCAGTACTTGCTTTTCTGGTGTGTTGGGGTATCCTGATCTTTCTGCAGTGGGAGAACTGTGTTCTGATGTTGCCAAGTAGCCTTGGTTTCTTTTGGTAGGGTTCTTGTGCTTGCCTTTCACCATCTGGTTATCTCTGGTGTTAGTTAGTCTTGTTGTCTCTAGCTGGAGCTTGTCCCTCCTGTGGGCCTGTAAGCCTGTGTCCGTACTCCTGGGAGACCAAACTCTCTTCTGGCAGGGTCTGTGCACAGAAGGCTGTGGAGCTGCCAGCCTCCCCAGTGCAAATGTCAGTGGAAAGACTTGTCCCAGCTGCTCCACTGATCATATGCCCTGTGTGCTCCTAGCTGAGAGAGAGAAGGTGGAGATCTCACTTTCTTCAGAAGTGAAAGTGCTGCTGGGAGATCACTCTCTCCTGGCGGGCCATGCACAGAAGACTGTGGAGTCACCCTGGTGCAAAATGGGGATCACACATTCATTGTGCTATATTTTTACAGCTGACCAACACACACATTAGAGAAAGTGGATGGTTACAAACTACATTCACCAAGACACAGAATTACACATAATCTCATGGAATAGCAATGGTTCCAGAACATTCTATGTGACAAGAAAGACAAGATGTAGATATTTTCTAAGTGCTTGTGAATTCACATCTTTCTATGGAATGGGACAGGTTGGGTAGGAGTGATACCACTTTTAGTACAGTTGTTACTCTGGGGAATAGAAGGGAGTGGAAAGGAGATTTTGAGAACCTGGATGTTTCATGACAAATAATATTAATTCAGTGATTGGCAATCTGAAATAATGGGGAAGATATTGAGAAATTGTGATGTGTCAGTCTATGTGGAGAGTATGTAAGCCCAAGTTCATCTGATGGCTCTACTTTCCAGTATGATAGGGCCAGTTGCTGAATCTCAAGGACAGCTTTGTTTGTACTGTCCCTTCCATCTGGTTCATATACTGAGGTCCTCTGTTCTTACTGGGGTCAGCTCAGCTGCAGGAAGAGGCCAAGCAAGTTATCACTCCAGTGTCCTGAATAGAGGGGCTTCCTGAGACCCAAAACTTTCAGTTATAGCATTGGAAAGTCCCAGCAAATTAGGGTGAACCAGTTATCCCAGATTAGAAGCAGAGAAATCCATGAAACTTAATGTCCGTGTCTGTCCTACATAGAGGTAATAAAACACCTCAACAGCAGCTCATGGAAGAAAGGGTCTATTTGGCTTACATTTCCACATCACAGTCCATCACCACAGGAAGTCAGAGCAATAGCTCAAGGTAGGAACCTAGAGACAGGACCTGGAGCAGAGGCCATGGAGGAGTGCTGCTTACTGCCTTGCTCTTCATGGCTCACACAGTTTGCTTTTTTATACAACTCAGGGCCACCTGCTCAGGGCTGGCACAACCCACCAGCGGCTGCCCCCTTTCCCCTCCCCCATCAATCATTAATTAAGAAAATGTCCTGCAAACACAAACATGCCTAGAGGGAATCTGATGGAGGTACTGTTTTTCCTCAAATGAGGTTCCTCTTCCAAGATAATGTCTAGGTTTATGCCAAGTTGACAAAACCCAATAATCAGTGTCCTAGGTCTTCCTTCTGTCTCAAGCAGGTATGCTTTAATCTGGCTCTGAGATCTCACTGGAGAATGCACTCAGGCAGCCCTCAGCACACCTGCCTTCCTTGTTTCTCTCCCTCCTGCTCAGCCCTCAAACCTGGGGTCACAAAGAGATCTCTCTGTAATTTTCCCAGGCCACAGGGCCATCTCTGAATGGTGTATATCCATACACTGTCCTGCGATACCTATCTGGCAAATAGCACCAGCTCCCTGCTTCCTTTGAGCATGCTGGTTTGTGCTGTGAGTCCTGAGCCCAAGGTACCATCAGCTCTGGCAAGCGGAGGATGGTGCTGCCAGCTGCCTTATGATCTCTTGGTTGATGACTCTTCTGTATACAGGGACCAGAATAGAGTGTTGGGAGGCAGGAAGCTCTCTGCTTAGACATGTGCCTCATTATCCAAGAATGAAGGGCCAAGACTCCCAACTTTCACATAAGGGTCTGCCCTGGAGGGCATATGTGGCCTGGTCTTGGAGGGAAATGCTTCCAGTTGTCTAAAGGAACAGCAGGGAGCAGGGTTCTGCCTTATGCCCTGAGCATGCCAGCTGGAAATATTCGTGACTGTCATCTGTTGTTTGTCCCTACCCTGATATTACACCAAGAGAACATGTCCCCATTCCTTGGTTCTAAGAGGCTTCTGGATGTTGGCACTTCTCTACATGGGAGTGGGGGTGGGGGTGGGGGTGGAAAGGGCTTATTTCCTGTTAAGAAAGAACTCAGAGTTAGCTTGCCCAGGAAGGGTTTGGCATGTTCCATTACAAAGAACAGCAAGCACAGCTTGAGACATTTTATGAAAACCTCTCACTAAAGTGCAGTAAATATTTCTGTTCCTAGCATTTCATTTGTCTGAGAGTGCTTTGTATTCATCGATGACCCAGGGAGCCCATACTCCAATTTTATCAGGTTTAATAGGTTGTAAACTAAAAAACAGCAAAACTAAGGCTACATGAAACAATTGGGAAGGAGCCAAGCAGGTGTGTAATTGACCTCGGAATGACCTTGAACCCCTAACTTTCACTCAGGAGAGCATCTCTGGCTGTTGCTGTGTGCGCCTAGCCATAGGTAATGCCGTTGCATCTGCCGGAAGATACTCAGTTAATAGTGTCATCTCCAATAATTAGGGTAAGCAGCTTGCCAGCCATTTCTATATAATGAAATACGTGAGGTTCAAAATAAATTTTATTGAAACAACCGTGGTGCCTTAAGTTCTGCTCAACAAAGGCCCATAGGAGACAGAGGAGGGACACAATTTGGAGATGAAACTGTGATTGTAACCTTAAGGGTAGAACTTTATATTTCAAAGTCATGGCTGAGACGACAGGTTTCTGCTGGTTTCCTTCTATAGATATATGTATAAATGTGCAATTACTTATTAAAACCCCTTAAACCATGTAGGGTTCTCAATTCCACCAACTCAGTCATAATGGGATTGGGAACTTAGAGTGGATCATAAATCCACTCTTAGAAAGGACATCAACTTGTCTTATATGTGTGCCTGTTTTCCCTGAGACACTGATCCCAGCCCCACACCCACCCAAGGAAGTGATCCTTCCTTCATCCCTGGCCTTTGGAGGATGCAGAGTCCACAGGGAAGGAGGGTCATCAGCATGGTCAGAATCTCCAGCTGAGCTGATCCACTTAAAATCTTATTTTTAAACATTAGCCTATTGTCCTAGCTTGATTTCTGTTGTGACAAAACATGCTGACAAACAGCAACACAGTGGAGGAAAGGATTTATTTGGCTTATAATTCCATGTCCATTCTGTGACATAAAGGCAAGAACTTAAGTAGCTAGTCATACCACACCCCAGAGCAGAGAGCAAAGTACACAGGCATGTAACCTGCTTGCTTGTTGGTGGCTTTTACTTTTATACAGTTTAGGGTGACATCCATAGTGACCTAGGTCCTCCTATATCAATTAACAATGAAGATAATTCCCTATAAGTATGTCCATTACATACTTTCTTTTTTAAAATTTTGTATAATTTATTTTTATTTTATGTACATTGGTGCTTTGGCTGTATGAGGGTGTAAAATCCCCTTGTACAGGCATTAAAGATAGCAGTGAACTGCTATGCAGGTGCTGGGAATTGAACCTGGGTCCTCTGGAAGAGCAGCAGCCAGTGCTCTTGACTGTTGAGCTATATCTCTCCAGTCCCCCATTACATAATTTTCCATTCAGATTTTCTTCCTAGATGATTATAGTTGTATCAAGTTCACTTCAAAATTAAGCAACATACCCATGTTGGCAACTTTCAGTAAGTTTTAAAACTTTACTGGGCTCTGAACTGAGATGTTAATGTATTCAAAATTCAGAGCCAATCCCTTGTTTTAAAATGTATTGCTTTTTCAAAGTGTGTATGTGTGTGTGTGTGTGTGTGTGTGTGTGTGTGTGTGTGTGTGTGTGTTGTTCTTGTTCTCTCATAGAAATATTACAAACTGAGAGAGATGGCTTGTGGGAGTTCCAGAGACCAGACAAACACCTGCAGCAACCAAACAAGTGTTCAATCTACAAAATTCCATACAGGAAACAGCAGGAAGACCTGGGGCTTTCCATCTCCTTTTGCCCCCATCTCTCGCCATCTCTTAAGTAGATAGCAGGGAGGAAGCTATTCAAATTCTACTTGTTATGGTTTGTGTGGAAAATAGCCCCCAAAGGCTCATTCTGGAAAGCTTGGTCCCCAGCTGTTGGCAATATTGAGAGGGTATTAGATCATGAAGGCTCCAACTTCATCAATGAGTTAACCCATCGATAGGTAATGGGCTAGCAGGAGGTAGGGCCTGTTTGGAGGAAGTAAGTCACTGCCTTTGAAGGATGCATCTTGTTCCTGTTCCTGCTCCTTCCTGTGTCTCTGACTCCCATCTGCCATATAGTTACCAGCATTATTTGAGCATGATTCTTCCCCATGACAGAGTTCTCCCTCAAAAGCACAAGTCTGGAAGCAATGGAGCCAGGAGTTCATTGACTGAAAGTTCTTGAATTATGAAGCAAGATGAATTAAATCATCCCTCCTCTCAGTTGTCATTTTCTCAGGCATTGACCACAAAGGTGAGAGATCACCAGTGTACAAGTCCATGGACTGGAAGGGAAGTGTAGAGGTTATTAGTAATTCTTACCCTACCTGGGCTTCCAAGGGACTGCTTCTGTAGTTCCCCACTTGGAGCTCAAAATGGGACAGATGTACATTCTGGGTCTCTGGCTAGAAGCCTTAAAAGGCAGCTGAAGACAATGATGGAAGCCTATATAGAACCTAAAGGCCACAGAAGCTGGAGGACCAGAGATGGCAGGTAAAGGATACAGCATCTGGAAAAACACAGAGTTAAACTCTCATGGAAAATTAAAACATGTAAAACAGCCATGTATAAGAAAACATTTTAAAAAATGCATGTACATGCCTGGGAATGAGCATGCCTAGGAAAAATTGAGCAGATTTCTCTAACCTTCCACCTTCCGGGGCTCAGTGAGAATCTCCCCATACAAAGCCAGACCCTAGAGGCCAAGGAAGGGCATTTGCCTTTTCATATGTTCAGTGCTCAACAAAAGATCACATGTTATCCCCCAAAATGAAGGAAGCATAACCTATAGGAGAAAAAATATCTGTAGGTGACAACTTATTTACTTTCCTTCCATGTAGAGACAGCTGCACTGACAGAGGAAGAGGCAGGAGACCATGGAAAGATCACAGACAGCAACAGCTCTCATCCCAGTGGGACATAAAGTAGGGTGGATTGACATTCAGGGCTCAAAATAGATTCAGGGCTGAGTCTCAGGAAGATATTCAAACCTTTGCTATATGACCCTATACAAAGTACTGGAGGATAATCCGGCAGGGATGAGATAAACACTGGAGGCCTTGGCCTCCCAAGGCTGATCTTTGTCCATCACTTATCCCCATAGTTGACAGAACAGCTTATCATTCAGTGCATCCCTCACTTGGCCCCATGGTGTATCTACCACTCTTGGCCACTTAATATCTATGTGGACATCCTTCTTATCCTGAAGCCTCTGGATTTGGGACCTCTGTTCACTATGAGTTTTAGTTACTTTTCTAATATTTGTGACCAAATGTCTGACAAAACCAACTGAAGGTAAGAAGATATTTAGGAAGAAGATATTATTTGAGAGGATAGGTGGGGTGAGCATCACAGCAGGAGAGTGTGAGATAGCCAATCACATTGCAACCATAGTTAAGAAACAAGAGAGAAAGGGTAGGGTGGCGGTGGGGGGGAGCATTGCTGATATTCAGCTCACTTTCTCCTTTTTTCTTTTTATACAGCCTTGGGTCCCAGGACATAACATGGTGCCACCAATATGCAGAGTGGGTCTTCCCTCACAAACACTCAGAGGTTTATCTCTGAATCAAGCCACACTGGCAGTAAAGACAAACCACCACACCCTGTATTGGTCATGATTCTTTACAGAAGTAGGTGGTCCTACCTTAGGGGTGTGCTTGGCTAGAGACTCAGCAGAGCTGAATTGGAAGGTGCCCTCTCAGAAGCTGGCAAGCTGGAGACTCAGGATAACCATGGTCTCTGCTTAAGGCTACCATACAAGTGCAGGCCAGTCTTTGGCTCTGTTTCGGTTTTCATCTGATTGATGGCTTCAGTCTACGGATGTGTATCTCACGTATCATGTATCTCTTTTTGTTTTTCATATCTTAACATATGTTCAAAATGGCAGGCTTATGGGAGAGGAGCACACAATAACTAATAACAGTGGAACGGGAAGAGGCATTTGGTTCTCTTTATCCTCCAATCTTGTTCTCTAGACCCCATGTGACACTTTCCTGACTGATTCACCACTCAGCTCTGCCCCTGGCCCCTCCATGTTGTCTCTATCCAGTGTCCATGATATGATGGGCTCAGCCTCTTCTAGGACCTCAATGTGGAAGGCTCTGTCTCTTCATCCCTTGCCTGAAAAGACCCAGGCAGGGGTACCTCATCCCAGCCTCAGAAATAGCTTAGCTACCCTGATCTATTCTGGAGTCTTCCTACTCAGAGACCAGGTAAGTTCCCCCATGCTCCTGTCTTTCACGTCTGCCTTGTCAATTTCTCAGCATCTTCTTGCTCTCTGCTCAGGGGATCTCTCCTTTCGGCACCCCACAAGCAGAAAACTCAATGCCTTTGAGTTCTGCAACCAGCTGAGCCTGGATGCTTCTCTGGACCATTCTAATTACACCAGTAATTCATGGCCTTAATTGTTAGGACTTTATAGCCACCCTCATTACAGGCTGGGGCAAGACAACACATTGTCTGAGGCTTCCTATTCCTTTACTCTTACAAAAATCATTAAACAAGATTATGGCTAAGGCCAAGTAAAAATTGAAAACCAATAAAATGGAACAAAAAGAACAAAAGAAGAAAGCACAAGCAGGATGTCTTATTCATGAAGCTGGAGTCAATGTTATGAGCAGCACTAATAACCACCCAGGCCCTCGCTGCTGTGCGCTCCCAAACTAAACTCAGTGCAACAGATTCTTAAGAGAAAATGAAGACAATAGCGGAATTCGCGAGAGGACTTTTCATGTCACTCTCTAAGCAATGTGTGGGACTGATAGTGTTCCATAAAGAAGATTTCAGTGGCATTAAACAAACTAGCGGTGTTTTATTTTGAAACAACAACTTAGCTCTTGCTGGAGTTTCCTCCACTTAATCCCAACCCTGAGGGAAGGCTCCTCTGTGAATGGCTTCTTTGAGATGGGGCTGAAAGTAATTCAAGAGTTCGAGGAAAGCAACATAGGGATGGGAGAAGCCAGTATGGTGTTCATGCCAGACAGGAGCTGACTCTCATGACTGTGGCATCTGAGAGGTCCAGGAACCTTCCGGAAACCCAGGAGATCCAGTGGTATAAGTTCCTCAGTTTCCCTCTGTGGCAATAGAGGTGGGATGGTGCCTCCGCAAGTAGGGATGGGGATGATGGTAGTGTATGGCCTGCAGACAAGGAGCATTCTACTTAGGCACTCAAAGGCCTCTGCCCTTGGGAGGCTGTGTTCTGGACTCAGTTTCAGTACTAATCTCTTGTTGACCATGGCTTCTGGGTTAGTTTATGAGGATGTATCAACCTTACCCACGGAGTTCACCATCCAGGATGAAGATGTGAGTTGCAGGCAGCTAGGACTCAGTAGCACTGAGCCTCTTGGATGCTGAGAACCTCCCTCTGCCTGGCTGAACAAAGCAGTGCTGCGATGTTACAGGCCTTGCTTCAGTGCCTAAGGGTTGAGCTTGGGATATGGCCTCATCATCCTTCCAGCTACAATTCTAGCTGAACTGAGGAGTGTGGGGAGCATGGAAGACACAGAAGACTTCAGGGGGGGGGCTTGGGGCATGGTGAACCTTGGCAGGTATGGTGAATCTCGGTGGGATGAAATGGACATGGTGGGTATCTGAGGGCAGGGTGGGGAATGATGGCATGGTGATGGTGAGACATGGAGATGGAGCGTGGGAGAGCATGGTGGGCTGGTAGGGCATGGTGTCACAGCGGAGCATGGTGGGCATGGAGGTAGCATGGTACAGAATGGCTGGAATGGCAGGGCTTGGAAACAGAGCCTGGTAAGAACAGTGGGCTTGGCACATGATAGTGAACACATGGTGGATCTTGGTGGAGCAAAGTGCAACTGATGCGTGTGGTAGAGAATGGTGGGCAGGTGGGACATGGTGTCACTGTGCAGTGTGCTGATGTCGAGGTGGAACATGGTGGTATGATGGCATAGCAAACAGAGCTTGTGTCATCTGATGGACTGTTGAGAACAGAGAGCCAAAAACTTTACAGCGGCACCAACCCAGGGATGTAGCTCCTAACTCAGCCCTGACAGAATAGGTCCTGAATCATTAATGCCCTAAAGTAGGTGGGTTGTGACCCCTTTGAGGGTGGAATGCGACCCTTTCAAAAGAATAGCATATCAGCTATTTAAATTATGATTCATTACTGTAGCAAAATCACAGTTAGGAAATAGCAACAAAATAATTTTATTTTGCTTGGGGGTCACCACAACACGAGGAGCTGTTAAAGGGCCGCAGTGTTAGGAAGGCTGAGAATCACTGCCCTACGGAAAACACTTAGAGCAGCTCGGTGGTCATTATAAGCAAGTTTGGGATGTGTAGAATGGTAGGCAAGATTAAACATCCTTGGAATGTTAGTGAAGAGGACTTAAATGGATTGCAAAGGGATGGAGTTGAAGCATCCATGGAACTACACTTAGACCTGAGTCCAGGCTCCTCAGCAGCAAGTACATAGGTGCTTCATGCAGTGACAGTGCTTGGTGATGCTACTCATGTGAGGTGGGTCAGTGCTGCTTCCTTGTGGTTATAATGCTCAGACGATGGAGTCAGTGCTCTGCTTCCCTGTGGTAATGATGCTCAGATGATGGAGTCAGTGTTCTGATTCTCTGGGGTAATGATGCTTCTGTGATGGAGTCGGTGGTGTTCTGCTTCCCTGTGGTGACAATGTGCCTATACTGTTTTTAACAAGAGAAAGCCAAATTGTTGTACCCCACTATACATCAGAATACTTTCTTGATATACTCAAAAAAGTTAAGTATAACGAAAAGCTTTATGGGAGAAGGAGAGTGTAGTTAGCTGTTTTCCTTGTCTTAGACAAGCTGCCCTAAATCTAATGAGGCAGCTCTGATTCAGGATTTACATAAACAGGACCTGAGATATTTTTGTGCTAAGAAAAACAAAACAGAACAACAAAACACCAGATATCTTCATGCTTTCACCAAAAGATTAATTTATCATTATTTTTAACATTACATCTGAGGAAAATATTATTGTTAATTATAATGACATGAATTTATCTGAAACCACAACTTGATTCTACTTAGTAGAGGCAATTAGTAAATCTGGAACTGTCATTTTAATTTTATGTCTTTGTAAGTTTTATACAATTGGACCTTAAAATTTTCTCATAGTCTCTCTGTCTTTTGGTTTACTCAGAGTAGTGGGTACCAAATTACTCTCTAGGACAAAAAAAAATCTTAAAAAGATGAAAATGTAGGGAGCAATTGTGGTCAGGATGCTGAATATTGGTTGGTGATGGGCAATGACAGATTACAGATGAACAAGATTCCAGTGTCACCTGGTAGATTCTAGGTAGGTTCCTGAGAGGGTTGAGTCCCAGACTGAGCCTCCACCATCACCCTGGCATGTTAAGACAGCTCTAAGTCTGCAGAAGTCCATGTGGTTGGAATGGGTTGACCTTCTGAAGCTAAGCGGCAGGCCGGACACCATGTGTGTGAGAACACCAGGGACAGGGAAGGAAAGGATGCACAGAGGCATTTGCGGGAGCAGCGCCCTTCCTGCTAACTGCCATGCACAGCAGAGGATGCAGGGCTCCTTCGCCATGAGGAAAGACTGGTCCGGCTCATGCCACATTGGTTCTTCCTAATCAAACTTTTATGTAAGCCAGAGGAACAGGTAGAAAGAAACAAAGCAACATTTAGAAGGATATACGAATCGAAGGTACACTGTGGAGAGAATATCTTGTGTATTGTATCTTGGATGCACCACCTGTCAATTAAAAAAAAATTATGTCTCATAAGAAATGGTAGGATAGTAGGTGGGACTTCCTGGAGGCAGAAAGAATTCTGGAATAGAGCCGTGTGTGGGGAGATTCTCCCGGGAAAATGTGATGTGATGGATGCATCGTACCTGAGCACAGGTAATCAGCCACATGGCAGGATGTAGGTTAGAATAAATGGGATAATTTAAGTTATGATCTAATAAGAGAAAAACCTAGCTATATGGCCAGGATATTTGTAAATATATTGTGAGTCTGAGTCTTATTTCTAGAAGCATGGGGCTGGGAGGAAGAATGACCTAACTTCTACAATACATAGTAGGATAAAAGTCACAATGTCTGATGTTTAGTCAAAAAAGATCAAGTGTACAAGGAAGCAGGCATGTCAGAGAGAGAGAGAGAGAGAGAGAGAGAGAGAGAGAGAGAGAGAGAGAGAGAGAGAGAGAGAGAGAGAGACAGAGAGACAGAGACAGAGACAGAGACAGACAACCAGAAAAGATGCAGAAGAAAATGGGTTCTACTTGAACTGGACATGAAAACCAGTGTCTGAGATGAAAACACACCCCAGTGGGTCAGCAGCACATCACACCCTTTGCATAAGCAACCGTGGAAATGAACACGTGGCGATAGAAATTCTCAGGGGAGAAATTTAAATATCCCTGAAGGGATGAAGCAGCATGAGCCAGGCTCTTCATATCCCACACGGAAGAGCAAAGCCAGCAAACTGCAGCAGACTCTTCAGAAACGCTGTAAGGCAGACGGTAGCCAAAGACTCTGTGTAGAATTGAAAGGGAAAATAATTCAGCCTGGAATTTCATAACAGGTAAAAGTGCCTTTCAAAAATAAAGTCAAAATAGACTTTTCCGTACATATGGAAGCTTAAAAACATCAATTCCCAGAAGATGTACACACAAGAAATGTTAAAGTCCTCAGGCAGAAGAGAAATTGTGTGAGGTGTAAATATGACTTCACAGAAAGGAGATGGCCAGAATCGGAAATCACCAAGCTAGCCCTGCTATTTCTAAAGGTGCTTTAAATTAATAACTCTTTGAGGCAAAAGTAATTACAGTACATGGTGGGGATCATACACTGTACATGTGACAACAGCATCTAAAACTTGGAGGAAGAAATGGTTCCCTGTGTCACGGGAAGACAGCCACTGTAAACCCCAAATAAAGCAGACACAGGGAAGAGTCACAGCTCTCACAGCAACAAAATAAACAGAGGCTTTAAAATGAACTGACACCCGGCACCCATTTCTAACAGAAATCTTGACAAACTAGAAGTAATCACGAAATTCCATGACCTGATGATGACACTGCCCTGGCCAGCTCACTGTCCATTTGACACAGCCTAAAGCCACTTGAGAGGAAAGCCTACCACATCCCTCAGGACCTACACAAGAGAGCACACCATTGGAGATAAATTTTGTTTGGCTCTTTCCAGAATGGGTATCTTTTGCTTCCTTTCCCTGCCTTAGTACACTGGCCAGAACTGGTTCAAGATTTAGTAGGCATGGTGGGTTGGACATTCTCATACTTTATGGATGATGTCAGTTGTAGATTTTAGTGTCTGTTCCACCTTGCTTCTCCTTGGAAGTGACAAAGCACACTGACAGGAGCAGCTTGAAGAAAAAGAGGTTTCAGAAACTAACAAGTAACTTCAGCTACATTGAAGGCCAGGTCTGTGGGCAAAAGCCAACTGCATTTCCATTTATAAGCAACAATCCTGATTAATATTTTAAAATCTAATGTGTAACAGTCTCAGACTATGGAACTTTTAAGGATAAATCTGACCACGTAGGTGCAATACTACAAAGTGAAAACCATAACATTTTCTGAGAAAAATGAAAGCACTAAATAAAGAGAGAGCTCAAGTATACCTGTGGATCAGGAAATGGTGTATATTGTGGTGTTGATTTTCCCCCACAGCTGCTCATTGACCTGAGCCCCACAGAAATTCCAGGCTTTTAGTGTTTGAACTGGCAATTTATAGGTAAAACTGACATGGGAATTCTGAGGGGGTGAAACAGAACAGCAGAGAAGAGTGAATCTGGAGAAGCAACTCACAAGTATGGCCAACTGACTGTGGGCAAACGTCCACAGGAAACTCAGAGAGGAGCAGCAATCTCCTCTACAGATGGGGTTGGGATAACTGGGCAACTATTTGCAAAAAATAAATATGAACTTCAATATCTCATCATATGTAGAAATCACCTCAAAACAGATCATAGACTCAAACCCAAATCTACAAGAAAAAGTAAAGAAAGCTGTTGTAAATTTGGGTTGTGTCAAGAATTGTTATTAATTTCCATAAAAATGTCCATATAAGAATGAGATTACAAGTCCTGCAGCAACTGATCAAGTTGACTAATGCAGCCAGCATCCCAGAAGGCAGTACTTATTGGATCCCATGAGTTACCTAAAAAGAGAGAGCTCATGCATAGGAGGGTACAGGCTGGGTGTGCCAAGGAGATTGGAGGGGCTGGGGGTGGACAGGGTCAACATACACTGCATGTATATATTGTCAAAGGATAAATAAAAGATGCTAAAAATGATTGAAAATTGACTATAGCAAGCTTTATAATTTGGCTATATATTTTGTGTGTATGTGTGTGTGTGTGTGTGTAGATGCATGTGCAAGTGTGTGCATAGGTGTACATGCTCACATATACATATGCAGAGGCCACAGGAAGATGCTGATGTCATCTTCTATTATTCCTCACCTTATTTTGGACAAGTCTCACTGAGCCCAAAGCAGTTTTTATTAGGGTGGCTGACCAGCAAACTCTTGGGAGTTACGTGCTTCCACACACCCCTACCTCTCAATGCTGGGGTCACTAGTATGTGTGATCATTGTTGACTTTTTATGTGAATGCTGGGGACTTGAACTCAGGTTCTATTGCCCTTGTGGGATGTGCTCTGACCTGATGAGCCACCTCTCCTCTTCAGCCCCAATAATTTGGCTCTTTGAAAAGTATTGCTAAGAAATAAACTTGCAGGAGGTACTTTCAAAGTGACACATTTGAATAAAGGATTTATATATGAGAAGCACACAAAATGTCTCAGTAGGCCCTCCGCCATCTTTGCTCCAGTGACTGGGAAGTTGGGACAGCCAGGTTCTGAGACAGACAGGCATAATATCGCTTGGGTCTCGGGCGGCTTGTGTGTATGCGGCTCCCAAGTGCTGGGCTGATCTGCAGTAACCAGCACGCCAGCTCTGCTGTGGGACTTCTGCCTGACAGAGGGACGCCCCCTGCCCCCCATAGGAGAGATCACACACCCCTGCACAGGGCAGGAGCCTACCAGCCTCCCTTTGGCGACCTCTGCTCCAGGAATCCACTAGGCTGAGCCTTTGGATGTGCAAGGACTCCCCAATATAAGATCACTTGGGGCAAGGCACATTAGGGCTCCAAAGTCACTCAGGAGCAGGCAGGCCCCAGAAATCGGTGCCAGGGGAATCCTGGTAATCCAGGGGGGGCAGAAATAGCTTTGCAGGCTCACAGGAGGTCCAACCAACAGCCAGTGGCAGCAGGACCAACTAACACCAGAGGAATCCAGATGGCAAAAGGCAAACGTAGAAATGTTACTAACAGAAATCAAAGTAATGTGGGACCATCCAAACCCAACTCTCCAACAGCAGCAAGTCCTGGATACCTCACCACACCCGAAAGACAAGATCTGGATTTAAAATCCCTTCTCATGATCCTATTAGAGGATCACAAGAAGGACACAAATAAATCTCATAAAGAGTTACAGGAGACCATGAATCAACAGTTAGAAGCCCTTACAAAGGAAACACAAAAATCGCTTAGAGAAATGTGGGAGAACATGGATCAAAAGATGGAGGCGCACAAGGAGACAACACAAAAATCGCTTAACGAGATGAATCAACGGGTAGATGCACTCACAAAGGAATCACAAAATTTGCATAAAGAAATGCAGAAGAATATGGGTCAACAGATGGATGCCCATAAGGAGGCAACACAACAATTGCTTAAAGAAATGAATCAACGGTTAGATGCCCTTACAAAGGAAACACGAGAACTGCTTAAAGAAATGCAGGAGACGATGGATCAACAGATGGAATCCCGTGAGGAGGAAACACAAAAATCGCTCAGAGAAATGCAGGAGAACGTGGGTCATCAGGAAGAAATCCTGAAAGAGGTAATGCAAAAGTACCTTAAATAAATACAGGAAAATACAAACAAACAAGTGAAGGATCTCAGCAAATCCATCCAGGAACTAAAAAAGGAAGTAGAAACAACTAAGAAATCACAAAGGGAGACAACTTTGGAGATGGAAAACCTTGGGGGGCTGGAGAGATGGCTTAGTGGCTAAGAGCACTGACTGCTCTTCCGAAGGTCCTGAGTTCAATCCCAGCAACCACATGGTGGCTCACAACCATCTGTAATGAGATCTGACACCCTCTTCTGGGATGTCTGAAGACAGCTACAGTGTACTTACATATAATAATAAATAAATCTTTTTTAAAAAAAAAAAGAAAACCTTGGGAAGAAATCAGGAGTCATAGATGCAAACATCAACAATAGAATACAAGAGATGGAAGAAAGAATCTCAGGTGCTGAAGATTCCATAGAAAGCATCGACTCAACAGTCAAAGAAAATGCAAAATGCAAAAAACGTGCAACCCAAAACATCCAGGAAATCCAGGACACAATGAGAAGACCAAACCTAAGGATTATAGGTATAGATGAGAGTGAAGATTTGCAACTTAAAGGGCCAGTAAACATCTTCAACAAAATTATGGAGGAAAACTTCCCTAACCTAAAGAGAGAGATGCCAATGAACGTACAAGAAGCCTAGAGAACTCCAAACAGACTGGACCAGAACAGAAATACCTCCCGTCACATAATAATCAAAACACCTAATGTTCTAAACAAAGAAAGAATACTAAAAGCAGTAAGAGAAAAGGGCCAAGTAACATACAAAGGAAGACCTATCCGAATCACATCAGACTTCTCACCAGAGACTATGAAAGCCAGAAGATCCTGGGCAGATCTCATGCAGACACTAAGACAGCACAAATGCCAGCCTAGACTACTATACCCAGCAAAACTCTCAATCACCATAGATGGAGAGACCAAGATATTCCATGATAAAACCAAATTTTCACAATATCTTTCCACAAATCCAGCCCTGCAATGGATAATAGGTGGAAACCTCCAATACAGAGAGAGAAACAACACCCAGGAAAAAATGAGATAATAACCTTCTTGAATCAAACCCAAAAGTACATAACCACTCAAACATAAAGATAGCGTCAAGAATGGCAGATGGCAATAATCACTATGCCTTAATCTCTCTTAATATCAATGGTCTCAATTCCCCAATTAAAAGACATAGACTAGCAGACTGGATACGTAAACAGGATCCAGCATTTTGCTGCATGCAGGAAACGCACCTCAGTGTCAAAGACAAACACTACCTCAGAGTAAAAGGCTGGAAAACAATTTTACAAGCAAATGGCCCCAAGAAACGAGGTGGAGTAGCCATCCTAATATCAGATAAAATTGATTTTCAACCTAAAGTCATCAAAAAAGACACAGAAGGACACTACATACTGATCAAGGGAAAAATCCACCATCAAGAACTCTCAATTCTGAATATCTATGCTCCAAATGCAAGGGCACCCTCATTCGTAAAAGAAAGATTACTAAAACTTAAAGCACACATCGCACCGCACACAATAATAGTGGGTGACTTCAACACCCCGCTCTCTGAAATGGATCGTTCAGGAAAGCAGAAACTAAACAGGGACACAGTGAATCTAATTGAAGCCTTGGACCAACTGGAACTAACAGATATATATAGAACATTTCATCCTAGAGCTAAAGAATACACCTTCTTCTCAGCTCCTCATGGTACCTTCTCCAAAATTGACCATATAATTGGTCACAAATCAGACCTCAACAGATATAAGAAGATAGAAATAATCCCATGCCTCCTATCAGATCACTATGGAATAAGGGTGGTCTTCAATGGCAACAAAAACAAAAGAAAACCCACGTACACATGGAGGCTGAACAATGCTCTATTCAATGATAACTTGGTCAAGGTGGAAATAAAGAAAGAAATCAAAGATTTTTTGAAAGTTAATGAAAATGAAGGCACAACATACCCTAATTTATGGGACACAATGAAAGCAGTGCTAAGAGGAAAATTCATAGCCCTGAGTGCCACCAAAAAGAAACGGGAGACAGCATACACTAACAGCTTAATGGCACACCTGAAAGCCCTGGAACAAAAAGAAGCAAATACACCAAAGAGGAGTAGAAGGCAGGAAATCATCAAACTCAGGGCTGAAATCAATCAAGTAGAAACAAATAAAACCATACAAAGAATCAACAAAACGAGGAGTTGGTTCTTTGAGAAAATCAACAAGATAGATAAGCCCTTAGCCAGACTAACCAGAGGGCACAGAGATAGTATCCAAATTAATAAAATCAGAAATGAAAAGGGAGAGATAACAACAGAAACTGAGGAAATTCAAAAAATCATCAGATCCTACTACAAAAACCTGTATTCAACACAACTAGAAAATCTTGAGGAAATGGACAATTTCCTTGACAGATACCAAGTACCAAAATCAAATCAGGATCAAATAGACCATCTAAACCGTCCTATAACCCCTGAAGAAATAGAAGTTGTCATTGGAAGTCTTCCAACCAAAAAAAGCACAGGTCCAGATGGTTTTAGTGCAGAATTCTATCAGACCTTCAAAGAAGACCTAACACCAATACTCTTCAAACTGTTCCACAAAATAGAAACAGAAGGAACACTACCCAACTCATTCTACGAAGCCACAATTACACTAATACCAAAAGCACACAAAGATCCGACAAAGAAAGAGAATCTCAGGCCAATCTCTCTTATGAATATCGATGCAAAAATACTCAATAAAATTCTTGCCAACCGAATCCAAGAACACATCAAAACGATCATTCACCACGATCAAGTAGGCTTCATCCCAGGGATGCAGGGATGGTTCAATATAAGGAAATCCATCAATGTAATCCACTACATAAACAATCTCAAAGAAAAAAACCACATGGTCATCTCATTAGATGCTGAGAAAGCATTTGACAAAATTCAGCATCCTTTCATGCTAAAGGTCTTGGAAAGATCAGGAATTCAAGGCCCATATCTAAACATAGTAAAAGCAATTTACAGCAAACCGGTAGCCAGCATCAGTTTAAATGGAGAGAAACTTGAAGCAATCCCACTAAAATCAGGGACTAGACAAGGCTGCCCTCTCTCTCCATATCTTTTCAATATAGTACTTGAAGTTCTAGCTAGAGCAATTAGACAACAAAAAGAGGTCAAAGGGATACAAATTGGAAAGGAAGAAGTCAAACTATCACTATTTGCAGACGATATGATAGTATACTTAAGCGACCCAAAGAACTCCACCAGAGAACTCCTACAGCTGATAAACGACTTCAGCAAAGTGGCCGGATATAAAATCAACTCAAGCAAGTCAGAAGCCTTCCTATACTCAAAGGATAAGCAGGCTGAGAAAGAAGTAAGAGAAATAATACCCTTCACAATAGCCACAAACCATATTAAGTATCTTGGCGTGACTCTAACCAAACTAGTGAAAGATCTGTATGACAAGAACTTCAAGTCTCTGAAGAGAGAAATTGAAGAAGACCTCAGAAGATGGAAAAATCTGCCATGCTCATGGATTGGCAGGATTAATATAGTAAAAATGACCATCTTACCAAAAGTAATACACAGATTCAATGCAATCCCCATCAAAATCCCAACTCAATTCTTCATAGAGTTAGAAAGAGCAATTCAAAAATTCATCTGGAATAACAGAAAACCCAGAATAGCTAAAACTATTCTCAAGAGTAAAAGAACCTCTGGGGGAATCAGTATCCCGGACCTC
The DNA here is from genome assembly GCA_036184795.1 of Tokudaia tokunoshimensis. Lineage (NCBI taxonomy): Eukaryota > Metazoa > Chordata > Mammalia > Rodentia > Muridae > Tokudaia > Tokudaia tokunoshimensis. The sequence continues at coordinate 114,534,963 of BTHU01000001.1, read as the reverse complement.
AAGCTGTACTACAGAGGAATAGTGTTAAAAACTGCATGGTATTGGTACAGTAACAGACATGTAGATCAATGGAACAGAATTGAAGACCCAGAAATGAATCCACACTCCTATGGTCACTTGATCTTTGGCAAAGGAGCTAAAACCATCCAGTGGAAAAAAGATAGCCTTTTCAACAAATGGTGCTGGCTCAGCTGGAGGTCAACATGCAGAAGAATGCAAATTGACCCATTCTTATCTCCTTGCACTAAGCTCAATTCTAAGTGGATCAAAGATCTCCACATAAAACCAGACACACTGAAACTAATAGAAGGGAAACTAGGGAAGAACCTTGAACATATGGGCACAGGGGAGAATTTCCTGAACAGAACTCCAATAGCTTATGCTCTAAGATCAAGAATAGACAAATGGGACCTCATTAAATTACAAAGTTTTTGCAAGGCAAAAGACACTGTCAAAAAGACAAAGCGGCAACCAACTAACTGGGAAATGATCTTTACCAACCTTACATCCGACAGAGGGCTAATATCCAATATATACAAAGAACTCAAGAAGTTAAACTCCAGAGAGGCAAGTAACCCTATTAAAAATGGGGTACAGAGCTAAACAAAGAGTTCTCACATGAAGAATATCTAATGGCTGAGAAGCACCTAAAGAGATGTTCATCATCCTTAGTCATTAGGGAAATGCAAATCAAAACAACCCTGAGATTCCATCTCACACCAGTCAGAATGGCTAAGATCAAAAACACAGGAGACAGCAGTTGTTGGCGAGGATGTGGAGAAAGAGGAACACTCCTCCACTGCTGGAGGAATTGCAAGCTGGTACAACCACTCTGGAAAGCAGTCTGGCGGTTCCTCAGAAAACTGGGCATGACACTTCCGGAGGATCCTGCTATACCACTCCTGGGCATATACCCAGAGGCTTTATCTGCATGCAATAAGGACACATGCTCCACTATGTTCATAGCAGCCTTATTTATAATAGCCAGAAGCTGGAAAGAACCCAGATGTCCCTCAACAGAGGAATGGATTCAGAAGATGTGGTATATCTACACAATGGAATACTACTCTGCAATTAAAAACAATGAACTCACGAAATTCCTAGGCAAATGGTCAGAACTTGAAAATATCATCCTTAGTGAGGTAACCCAATCACAAAAGAACACACATGGTATGCAGTCACTGATAAGGGGATATTGACCCAGAATCTCGGAATACCCTAGACACAATCCGCATACCAATAGATTTCTAAGAAGATGGAAGGAGAGACCCCTGGTCCTGGAAAGACTGGATGTAGGGGAACGCCAGGACAGAGAAACGAGAGGGGGTTGAATGGAGAAAAGAGGAGGGAAGGGGGCTTATGGGACTTTCGGGGAGGGAGGAAACGGGAAAGGGGAAATGATTTGGAATGTAAATTAAAAAAATAAATAAATAAATTAAAAAAACATTACAATACATAGCAAAAAAAAAAAAAAAAGAAAGAAAAGTTGATGCCCTCCTGACACTGTAACCTTGAGTGTTGGGGCTTTAGCATGTAAACTTGGGGACACAAGAATATGCCCCATACCAGTGGTTCAGGCCATAGTCAGGAATTGGGGGGAGGGGTAGGATACAAAGGAAAGGATGGCATAGTGGGGCTCAAGTGCTTCACTTCTCCTGTATGTGTTATAGAAATGGACCCGTATAAAGGATACAGGTGGTATAAAGATTCCCACATGCATTTTTAGTAACCTTGATCTCATCCATCTTGTACGCTATCCACCAGACGCTTGCCTCAAGCCTTTCCCCTCTGAAAGTAACCTTTCTGTTAATATTGAGATGTGAGATGCTTCAAGGCATGCCTGATGTTCATACATACATTCTCATGCCTGGCATTCATGTATTCATGTATTCTTATGCCTGGTAACCACAAATTCATGTGTGACTCAGATGTGTGAGGTCTCCAGGACACCATGGACCCAGACCAAGTCACAAAGTTCCTCTATTGTGACTCCTCCCTGGACCACAGTGGACTCCTGGAGGCACAACACTCCCCTGGACCAGACAACACACCTCTGGACGTTCACTTCCAAAATTCAGTGTCCCCTGTCATTCTTCAGTCCTCAGGACAGCAACAAAACTTGCAGGCAAATTCATGATGCCCAAGTCACTTTCTATTTCCTCTGTCTCTTTCCATGCCTGGCCATCTCTCTTTAAATCTTAAATGCATGACCAGCTCTTTGGCAGCAGGTATATTGTGGCAGCTTAGAAAGTGGCTGTGTCTGAACAAAACCGTGCGCCTAACTTTCAAATGAAACTGCAAATTGAAAGCCTTCAACTTTTGATTACTAATGTGTTACTAAGAGGAAATAGATTACCAACAAGAACTCGAGTAATTGCCTGCAATAGAAGTTCACCAAAGAATGCAAGGGAAGTCTCGTCCCCTGTCGAGTCTGCCATCCTCTTGAACTAAAAACGACTGAGTTCAAATTCAGGTGAAGATTTTAAAGCGGTTCAATTATCTCTTTAATTATTTTTCATTTAAGGTACATGTGCACTCATCAGTCCCAGTCAGAGCTTGAAATATAAAAACAGTACCTTATAAACTACTGCAGTGGGTTCCAGATTGTGGGAGGAGCCAAAGTCCATGCTGTGATGCTGTGCACACAGGCCTTCAGGAAGCACCCATATTTTACATTTTACCTTGTCAAGACTGAGCAGATGAATGTGCTTTCTGGAATTCCAGACAGTTTTAGCATGCATGTGTGCACATTTGTATGAGTGATCTGTAGATATGTGTCATGCATATACAGGAAAGTCTTTGTGGAAGCTGTTATTCAGGCTGCACAGGGGGCATGCTGCTTGGAGATTCAGTGGGTGACCTTGCTGCTGGGACTCTGGAAGCTGGAGCACAGGTCAGCAGTAGAAGAAGAAGACCTCTATGGAATGGGTAGCACTGAGTGCAGTCACAAAGTAGCTTGAGAGGTCAATCTGCAATAAGTCACAGTCACAATAGAGGCTCTTTGAGGCCACCGGTAACAACACCATTGCATGACTTAGAGTCTCTGGGGCTAAGGACATTGTATCAGTTACTTTTCTATGGCTATAACAAAATGCCTTGAGCAAGGCATCTTATTGAAGAAAGTTTACTTTGGCTTGCAATCTCAGAGGGATAGGAGTCCCTGATGGGAAGAAGGCATGGTGGCAAGCAGGCATGGCAGCCAGGGCAGGAGGCTGAATGCTCACATACTCACATGCTCAACTGCAAACATGAAGCACAGAAAACTGGAAGCCATGCAAACAATTCTCAAAGCCTTCTCCCAGTGATGTACTACCTCTAGCAAGGTTAGACCTCCTCCCCAAACAGCACCACCAACTGGAGGAAAAGTGTTCGCGTACATAAGCTTATAGGGCAGTTCTCATTCAAACCACCACAAACAGCAAAGACCAATTCAGAGTCCTGGTGTTCAGAGCCAGTGAGATGCTGTCATGTGCTCTAAACCTCATCTATTACACCTCACTGGGCACATTAATAGTTAATTAGCCTGACTCACCTAACAAATTCAAGTATCCCTGTTTTCTGTTTGCTGAGCTAAGGACAGGAACAGCTTTGATGGATGCCAAAAAGATCCTGATGAATTTACAGTGATTTCCTCAGCTGCCCAGTGTACTGAAGCCCATCACACATCCCAGGCCATCTTCCTTCTCTGAACAATGGGCTTCTGCGATGGCCAGTATCCACACATCCAAGTACCCTAAAGCCTCTTGCAGAATCTGACTCCTCTGGTGACCTCTCATATAGTGCCACATGGGCAAGGCCCCAGTTGGAATGCAGACCACAGAGAAGGAGCCTCAGATAGCCCTTTCCTTGTTGACTGCATTTATATAAACTATGGCAACATGAGATGACCATATATCCAGTCAGTCAGTGACTCTACCATTAACTCTAAGTGAAAAGAAAATATCCTGGGAAGAAAAAAGTCCCAAGATTGCTGGCTGACTGAAAGTACCACGTGAGCCATGGTAGTGTGGCTGCTCATGGTCAAGAAGCATCCGGCTTCTTTCAGAGGAGAGGGACTAGGCAAGGGTGTTTCTCTGAATGGGTAAGAGTAGGCAAGAGTGTTTCTCTTAGTGAGTGGGTCTTCATAGCATCAGCACCCGTCCCTGCACTGCAGAGGACCAAGGGCTCCAAAGGTCCTGCATGAAATGGCAAGGAAGTACACCAAAGACCTTGGGATGCTTGGGTAGATAAATAAAGAGCTACATAGATCACATTGGCTTCCCAGAGACTTCATGTCAACTTGTGACCCTAGGTGACCCTGGCAGTTCCTGCAGCTTGTCTAAGGCCCCTGACCATCACCCTCATTTCCTAAGTTTGGGGCTCTACTTCCATCATCATGGAGACCTTATCTTCCTACCACAGATTGCACCCTCTGGTGGAAATCAGGAGGTACTGTGAATCAAACCAACTTTTCCTACACAGGGCATCCCACTAACTGCTCAGTGAGGGAATTTTAAGGGAACTCCTTCCATGGGTGAAAATATCCAGAAGAAGGTTTTTGTTCTTAGTGTTTTTCTAGGCTTAACCTATAAAGAATCCCACTTCCTCTACTTTGACCCAGAATACACAAAGTTCAATGAATGGAAGGAAGAAATAAGAAGGAGGACATAACTGTTCCTAGGTAGAGTGGAGGAGAAAGTTTACTATAGATACGAGGGAGAATATAGGCAGAGGCACAGACATCTGGGAGAGACCAGAGTGAAAATAACCCAGAGCCAGGTCGTGTGAGGAGAGGTGGAAGGGGAGAGAGAGGAGACGAAGAGACCAAGCGGATACAAGGGTAAAAAGGGCCAGTGTAGCCAATTATATAGGATTATATAGGTAGGGAAAAACATCTGGGGAAAGGGCAACCCAGTCCCTGGGCTGGAGAGTTCAGGGTAAGAGGCTGGGTATGCCAGTCAGGAAGGCCCTATAGGGTAGGAACTAAGGGGTTCTGGGAGAAAGAAGGTGGATGCCCGGTCCACTTGGGTATGTTAGTAGGCACCTCAGTTAGCCTCTGGCCCAGGTGTGAGACCTCACACAATCTTTAGAGGTCTAAATCTCCTATACTGTCTGCCTCCGCTTCAAAGTTGACCTCAGCAGAGAGAGCTATGCTTCTTGGTTCTTCTTTGACTTTTCTCTTTAGATTAATGTACAATGACACAATAAAACTGGATCTTACTGTGACTTTCCACCACCACTCCCCACACTCCCTTCCACCCTGAGCCTCTCTCCTTCAGCAGTCTCAGGATAGGAGTGAGCATCTTCGCTTTTCCCCACAAGCAGTTTTGACATCTCCTTTATCAGTATAGTATCCGATGGGCTCTAACAGCCACACACTCAGAGCAGGATGGCTTCTCCCAGTCCTCTAGGCACAGCCATTTTATATCAATTCTCTCGTACCCAGTGGGCCATTCTCTTCAATCGTCCCACTCCTTGGGAGATAAAATTATCAGAAAAGAAATTTAAAGCCACGGTTGGATAGGACCATTCAGAAATGCATCAGAGTCCCTGCCTGACAGTGTCTTGCAAAATGGAAGATTTTGTAATTCATCGGCCAAGCATTACTCGTGTCCCCGTGCAAGTGAAGCAAGCAGCCAGGCACAGGGATAATTATTCTAAACAGTACAGCTCTCATGGGTGCTCTTTCCAGATGACTACAGAAACAGAACTTAAGTCCTGAAGGTTCTCAGGGGTGTGTAAACAAACAGTTACTGTGTCCTGTCTTTTCCAAGCAGAGCTTGGAGCACTGTCCCCAAAGTGCTGTGGGCTGTTCATCTCAGCATCAAATACGTGAAAGCTAGTTTCAAATGGCTTGGCTTTGTCCTCACATCACGACAAAGATTAATCTCTAGACACAGGAATCACTCGGTCCACTTAGCAGCATGGATCATATGATCCTCATTTTGGTCAAGTCGGTGGAAGAAGCTCATACATTGTTGAATCCCCTCAGCTCCCCAAACAGCAATATACATGCAGTATGAAAAAGGAGAGAGAAGGAAAGATAATCAGGACTCAGAAGCAAGACAAATCTTGCTTTGAGAATCAAAATCAGCACAGGTTGAGTGCCAATCGTGGCTAAGGCCGGAGACAGGCCAGATGGGGTGGGTAACAGCAGCTGGGATTTGGGTCCGCACATGCCATGATACCCTCCCTGTGTTGCTGAAGCTCTCACCTCTGCTCACCCTATGTAGTAGGGACTATGAATAGTGGGCATACTCTTCTGTATCTTCACACCCCCATATTAGGGATGGGTGGAGACTTGTCAGCAGTCAGCCCTGATGGGAAAGTTAGCACCACAGGCACATGCAAGTGTATCAACCAGGGCTTGCAAGGTTTCTTACTTTATCGAAGGCCCAGATAAGAGGGTGGTGACACAAGTATAAATAGTGTGGACACAGCACAGCCATGTCTTTTATCCCTCTCTTTATCATGTGAACAACACACAAAAAAAATGAATTCTAGTTCAAAACTCTGACCTAAGCCAGCAAAGTTCAACATTTTGGTGATTTACAAGTTAGACTGAGCAATATGCACTGGCCAAATTGTGTTGCTGATAAATTTCTCCCCATTCATTATTTCTAAAGAAGACAAGGCCCAATTTTCCCTCCTGCTTCTGACCATCACACCCTGTGTCCTAGGGTAGCTGCTCACTCCTCAAGAAAACATGGGGCTCAGTATGGTGAAACCTAGTTCTGGAGAACCTTCTGGGCCAAAGAGACTACACAAGCTACTATGCCATGCAGGGCTCCACTGGGGGACTGCCATACTCTGATGCAGATGAGGAAGATATGAGGAAAAGGCATAGAAACTCAAACTAATGTACTTGCCCTTTAACATTCTATTTGGTCAGCAGTTTCAGAAAATGTTAAAGCAACAGAGAATATAACCAGCGCTAAAGATAGGCCTCCCCCACAAGCACAGTGGACAGTATGCATGTGGCCTTGTCAGCCTAGGACACTGTGGGTGTCACAGCCAGGAGCAGGTGGCTAAAATTTGTACCGTCAGGCTCAGCTGCCCTCTCCTGTCCACCCTCTCCTGACTATCAGAGTTCTCAGACTCAGCTTGCTAGAGTTTCAGTGCCCAGGATTGTTGACCTCTCATGTGTGGGGAGAGAGCCCTGGCCAGGAATTCCATCAGAGCTCTAAAGTTCGACCAGATACCAGCATCTAAATGCCTAAAGCCCAAATCTCCACAGGCTCTGGGCACCATATGGTCCTAAGTTCATCACAGTTCCTGGGTACATGTGGGTCTGCAGCCATCATGGTACTGAGCACCATGAGGATCTGTAGTTCTAATAATTCCTAAGCGTACAGCTACAGCTGTCACGGTTTTTGAGCAGTACATTGATCTGCAGCCACCTAGGTCTCTGGGCATCAGGCAGGCATGTCTGCAGCCATGTCTGTAGCCACCCACCATGGTGTCTGGGTATCATATAAGTTGCTGCCACCATACTGCAGGTGTTAAAGTCCCATGGTATTGCCCACTAATTCTGCAAGGCTCTAGGAAATCTTCCCTCAAAGAGTTTATGACTATAGGAAGTCTCATGCTGCAGAACTCTGCTCTGGATAATTTGGGGGAGCAGGCTGATGTCCCTGAGGAAGAAGATCAGGGTCCCAGAAATCGGAACACTCTGGTATTCAGGGCATGCTCTCTGACAAAGCCAGGCTTGCTCTGCAATACTGTAAAAGGCATCAGTTTCTGTGGGTCTCTGGCCCAGACTCAGCCCTGTATGAGGCCAGGACTCAGATCAGACTCTGTGAGGTCTGCTAGGGGCATCACTGCTGCAAAGACTCTCAACTTCCTTTCTTCCTAGGCAGGGTGCCTTCAACCTCAGGCGGACCTTCCTCTACTTGGAAGACCTGGACCCTACCAGACCACAAGCTGTGTGGGCTCAGGCCTCAGTGGATCCCTCAGACTGATGCTTCTCCCAGAGACTTTGTAAACATGCAGTGATCAAGTTTGGTTCCATCAACAGAATGGGAATTAGAGCAAACTCAGCAAGCAGAGACTCCAGGGCTGACCTAGCCCAGGTTCTCCAAAAACTGATATGTATCACCATTCAATATCTCTGCACATTTTCTTTTGAGGATCAGAACTTTCTACTGAAAAAAAAATTACATGCAAAACCTACCAATGTGAATAAAAGCAAAGGGATGCTTCCCTGAACAGCAGGCTCTGGCGCATGGGACAGTGAAGCTCCCTGCAAAAAGACACTCCTAGAGGAGGAGATTTAGGAGACAGATATGACTTGAGCAGGGAAATGACCTCCTGCTTAGAAAGCTAACTCCGTCATGCTCAGTATGTAAAACTGATTTCAGTTGACTATATAACTAATAACTCCCAGATTAAACACTCATGGAATTCATTTCTGGATTTTCACCAAGATGTGCAGAGCACTGCTCTCTCAGCAGATCTGGGAATCAGATTGTTAGTTCTGCACTCTATGTGGCTCTACTACTGCAGGCCTTCCTTCTCTTCTCAGAGTGGCCAGGCTGCCTTCTGTCTGTCTACTGCAGTAGTAGAGATTGAACCCAGGGCCTCACACAGGCCTGCTGGGTGTGCTGTCCAATATGTTACACCTGCAGATCCCTGTTTACTTTTTCTGTTTTAAGCCGCAGTCTCAGTAAATGAGCAAGGCTCTCCTGACTGACCTTGAACTTGCAGTCTTCCTACCTCAGCCTCCTGGGTAGCTGGGATGGCAAGTCTCCATTTCCAGCCTTGACTCTAACCGATCATGTCTTATTTACCCTTTCCTGTGAATGGGGCTAAGGATGGGGAGTCAGAGATGGACTTTAATGCAGGCTGTCTTTCTAAGCTTGTTGTGGAAGCTCAGACATCCCTTGAATCTATGGGACAGCTCTATTCTAAGGAGGCTGACCCAAACTCCTGCCTCCCTCTTCTGCCTCTACGGAAGCTGTAGTGCTTCTTCAAAAGTCTAACTCATCAGTGATCTTCACGTACATCTGTGGAGGCAGGGAGCTGGGGAGCTGACTTGTTTACGTTTTTATCTTCCAGTCTCATCTGTCTGGCCTATCAGACAAGCAATGAAGGCAACTCACACCAGCCAGGAGTAAAGTATTGATGCATAAGGATTTTTTTTCCAGAGGAAGGGTTGTTTGGGGTGTGTGTGTGTGTGTGTGTGTGTATTGCAGGCACTTAAATCTTGGCTACACATTTCACAAAAGCAGGAAGAATGGGAGAAATCAAGTGAGACCTCTGTGGTTCTTTCTTAGATTCGCAGAGACTCAAAAAAAAATCAAGCTATGCAAATGTTAGAAGGAAGCAGTAATCTTATTTATCCAGCTGCTCATCTTACAAATGGAAAACCACACAGAAGGATGAGCAAGGAGCCTAAGGGGTCATCAGGAAGCTTATTGCACTAGGACTGGGACCATATACAAAGCCTTTCTGGTTGAGTACAACTTCACCCAGTGTCTGCCTTGACAGGATTGGGTGTTAAGTTTCCCATCTCCCTTGGTCATCCTCTAGTGCAGGGCCCTGCCATAGTACCAAGAGTAGGACTGACTCTACCCTCTGCCCTATGCCCTCTGCCCTCTGCCCTCTGTCCTCTGCCTTCTGCCCTCTGCCCTCTGCCTTCAGCCCTTGAGGTCTTGGTAACATCCGCAGGGCTGACGGCTGATGTCTAAGCATCCTTGGTGATGCCTTCTACATTTTGTTTGCCATCTTCCTCTCCTCTTCTACTAAGAGCACACCTCACAACCTTCTTTTCTTCCTGGACCCCAAAGGTGAGGTTCTAGAGGAAACAGCCCCAGCTCCCTTCTCCTGCAGCCCCTCTCCCAGGGTGACCACATCATCTTGTGCCCTGGACTCTGTCCACATGTGCAGATATATTTCACATCTCTTCTGAGCTCTGCACAGCTTCTCACAGATCTACCTTTAAGTGTCCTGAAGACACACAACTAAAGTGCCAAAAGAAACCTTCCGAACCATCTTCCTCCATTACTTACTATCCATCTCATATCATGAAATGGTGTTGGAGTGCCTATCTTGACTGCTCAGAGAAGGAAGGACAATGAGTGGCCACAAAGAACATGCCCCCACCATGAAAGGTAGAGTCTCAAAAAAATGTGTCACCATCCCATCCACAATTTCTTCTTCCCCATCCACCCTGTATGCTCTGACCACCCTTCCCAATGCTCTGTACCTCCAAGTCCCTGACCCACATCTATACCACTTGTATTACGCACTTTTCATTATCTCCCACGGCATCATTATGCTTCCCTATCTTCAACCTCCACAGACACCAAAACAACTCTCCAAAGAGACAGCAAGTTCCACATTGTACATGAAACTCCACATGAATTTCTGCTTCTCCAAAGATAAAATCCACACACATACTTGGGCACTAAGATCCTGGGTGACTCAGCCTCTACCTGCCTTCCCACTTGTCTTTATAGCCTTCCTGCTATATGCTATATAGCCATATAACCATGGCTATATCCAGATCCACCTCCTTGGAGGAGACAGGCACCTTTGTGTCTCATGGCTTTTCACATTCCACTCCTACCATGGAGCATTTGCCTCTCTCTTATCCATCTGTGTCCAGGGAAAAATCAAGATTTGGGTGGGGCCCCCTTATGCTTTTCTATTATATACCCATTCATGATTCTTATGCAAGGGGTGTGTGCATGTGTGTAAGAGAGAGATGTTATGTTTTCCAATAAGCTGTAAGCTCTACTAATGTATTAGCCATTCTTATTTCCCGATGCCCTTCTCCTGTACTCCCAGCAGCCCACAGAGAGCCTGGCATGTGTTCCTTGCCTGAAATTATCACTATCTGTTATCCAATGCCCCAGCCAGAGGTTCGTAATCCCTGGATTCCTCTTCCTGAACTCCTGGGTTGAAGACTGGATCCCTGCCCTGCATAGGGGCTTTGTTCAATTCGGATCTTTTCCTGGGAGCATGCTTTGCCCTTTGCTACATGAACCTCTTTTGTGCACGAACCCCTCAAACCATCCCACTGAAGGGTAGGAGAGATGCTTATTGTCTAAGTCAAGAGGATGCTGCAAAAATGAATTATAAATGGGCAGGTGAGTGCTATCTAACTTGGGGACAATCAACTATCACAGAACATTCTTTACAGCATATTAGAGATCAGAGATGAATCCTGGAACAGGTCAAATGTATTAAGTCATTACAATCTGTAATCCCAAGGAGTCATGATGAACTGTACTTTGTACATTCATTAGAAATAAGAACTTTACTCCCCAGGCCATGACTATTTTATTGAAATTCAAGGTCCTTCCCTCAGAGTCATCGCTCACTCCCACTAGCACTAAGACAGAACCCCAAGCACCCACCTTGTCGGCTTGGCAGCTGTGGGATCTATTTGGCCAGAGTGGATGGGCGATTTTGCTGAAATTTTACATGGGAGGAAGGAATACACTAAATAGAAGGGTCTAGATTCTCAAGTTTAGCTGTGTTGGTTTAATTCAGTCACTGCTTGAGCATTATCTGGCCCTAGACAAGTTTACCAGCTTCTCTGGCCTGTCTACTCCAAAGCCTACTGCACAGGCCTGGCTTCTGATGTGCAGCTCTTCAGGAAACTAGGCTCCTTTCTTCCTGAATTTTTATTTCCACACCCCAAGAAAAAGATTCATAAACTATGACTTTGACCTTCATTCACCAAATCACATTAGACATAATCTCAAATTTGATTCACACTCAATCAGCATCTATTTTCTCTATCTGAGGACTGGCAAGGAGCAGTAAGAATGAGGATGAAGAGCAAGCTACTACCTGACTAGCTGGGCGTGACAACAGAATCATCCGTTTGGCTGTGTAAACAAAAGTGTCTACAGGAATTGAATCTGCAGGCATATGGCGGGGCCACCCAGGTATACTTGCAATGGAAATGTGTTTGAAAAGTAGAGCCACCCTATAGGAGAATGTGCCAACTATATGTGAGCCACCCATAGAGGCTTGATGCCCACACACAGGTCACTAGAAAAAACAATACTTGTCTCAGAAACAAGAGTGGGTCAGCCTCATAGAGTACCTTATGTGTGCTCTATGAGGAAGCTCTTTCTGCGGATCTCCTACTCAAATCTGTCTATCAGGTCTATACAAGTCTGCCAGGTAGATGCTGTCCCAGATATGCCATGATGGTAACCTTTGTTTGAAAGGATCTCTTCATTCATGAACAGACACAGGGTTTTCTAAACACATTACCTGCCCAGACTAGCACCTTCAATGACCAACACTCTGCCTCATTACAGAGTTGTATCAGGAAAAGGCAAGTGAGGAGCCTGTAACACAAGCCTGAGGACATGTGTTCAGATCCCCAGTATCTGCATAAATGCCAGATTCAGGGGCATGCATCTGTAACCTTAGTGCTGACTGGTGTGGGCAAAACTGGGCTGATTATGGGGCTTGGTTCAATGATGCTCCAGGTTCAACGAGAAATTTTATATCACAAAAAAACAGGTGAAGAGCAGCTGAGGAAGATATTCCATGTTGACCTCTGATCTCCAAGGTCATATACACCCTCACCCACAAGAAAGCTTACACACCAAAAGAGATAGAGAACAAAGAAAGAAAGTCAAAGGATTAACCTGTGTCCTGGATTAGTATTTTTCTTTCCTTAGATTTACCTGTTTGCCCTAAACATTTATAGTGTAGTAAATGTCCACCAGAATCTCCAACTTTGTATGTAACAATAAATTTATATATGAGTGATGGCCATAAAATAAACCACTGTGATCCCAGGATAAGTGTTACTTATTTATATTTCTAGGTGTTACAGTGAATGCCTGCATTTTAAGAAGCATCTACAAGGATGATGGAATATCATTTCCTAAAAGATCCATAAAGGAATTTGCCATGGAGAAAACTCATGAAAGAACCTGCAGTGGGATGGAGCCATGACTTTTGTGACTCCAAGAAGATTCAGACGAGGACCTAGAGAATAGAATGAGCTAGAGGACCTGCACACCTCCTTTTGGTGCCTATCCTCTTACAGAAGGACCTTGTCTATACCAGAGAGAGGGATGGTGACACTCAGGCGTGGACAGCAACTATATTGTATTAGTTTTTACCTGTGCTGCTGTGTTAAACCACCCTGACAGAAGCAATTTAGAGGTGAAAAGGTAAATTGTGTCTACAGCTCCAGAAGGGATACAGCCATCAAAGTAGGGAAGGCACAATGACAGGAACATAAAACCACCCATCACATTGTACCTACAGCCCAGAACAGAGAGTGAGAAGGACGTGGGGCAGGCCTGTAAAACCTAAACACCCACCCCAGTGACATCCTGCCTCCCTCAACAGATGGCAATGGTACCACAAGGCTAGGTCAGGGAAGAGTAGGCAAGTCCCCAGGGCATGTGGTGTTGATGAAAGGTAGTTCAGTCTTCCTGTGCTCCACTCAGTAGTTCCAAAGCTTCTTCAGGTAGGAGTGGGTGTGGTAGCAGCCACTTGGAGCTCAAGTCCTGCTTCCCCAAAGAGAGCCAGTTGTCCGCTAGACTTCCAGATCCAAGCTCCCTAAGAAAACAGGGTGAGCCCCTATCCCATCTTGCAACAGCATGGCCTAAGCATTTCCCTCACTGCAGTTAGATGATCACTCTATAAATATGCCTCCTGTGAGTGGTCTACATCCTGAAGATAAGAGCTCAGCCTTGTCATCAGAGTGGACAGAGAACATCTGCAAGGGTTGGGAAAGGTAGAAGTTCTGTTTTGTCAAAAGCCAGGGGCTTGTTTTCCTGGCTGGAAATTGCTCCTTTTCCAACATCAATTATATCAAAGCATGTCTGTGATTACGGACTCACTATGAAGAGTAATGCAATTCAAATGTTTTAAGCAGACTTGGGGGAAAATGTTTTAATAAAGATACTGGCTCCCAAGGTGACTTGCCCAGAAAGTGACAGCTCGCTTGAGTTTTCCAATAGAGTAAATAGGGAAATAAGTCTCATTGCTTCTATGGTCATATCTGGGGTTTGTAGGTCTTATTCTGGCCTATGATGCCATTACCTTCTATGGTAATAAGCATGATAGTGTAGCTAGTTTCCAGACAGTACAGTGATACACTTTGTCTAAAGATCATAAATTGCGAACATTTTTGAGAGAGGAACATGAGATATTTTGAAATCCAAGTGTATAATAAATTAAAATATTTGTTTATCTTTGTACAGTGCTATTTATTTCATTATGACAAAGGATTTAAAATGTGCTTTCTGGAAGACTGGATTTATTAAAGCAGGTTTAGTTACTCAAGTATAAGACTGTTTATAAACAAAACACATTTTTATCTTTAGTTATGTTGTCATTTAATGAAGGCCTAAGATAGTCTAATATTTAATATTTTCCAATTCTGAGGATTGAACCCATGGCCTCCTGGATGCTCGGCAAGTGGCCTGTCAGTGAGCCATATCCCCAGATCTCTATACATTTTTCTTTTTGAGGCAGGATTTCTCTAAGTTGCCTAAGCTGACTTTGTGTAGCTACAGTGGGTCTTGAAATCCTCCTGCTTTATCCTCCTTAGTAACATCAAAGGATCACTGTCTGGTACCACCAGGTCTGGCTTTAGTCTCTAAATGAAAACTGACCACCCACTGTCAGGAGCACAGCTGGTACAAAAGGATAGCCCACTGCCCTGAACAGGGCTAGTATGTGAAGATAGTCCCACTGTCAGAATGCGGCTGATATATAAGGATAGCCTAATGCCCTGAACAGGGCTAGTATGTGAAGATAGTTCCAGTGTCATGAGTAGGGCAAATGTGGGAAGATGATCCACTGTCGTGAGCAGAGCTAGTGTATGAAGATGGTCACAGTATCATGAGCATCGCAAGCGTGTAAGATGGTCCAAGAGTCATGAGCAGGGGGACTAGTGTGTCATGGTGGTCCATTGTCACGAAGAGGGCTAGTGTGCAAAGATGGTTCATTGTCATGAACAAGGCTGACTCCTGAAGATGGTCCCAGTGTCATGAGCAGGGCAGATATGTGAAGATGCTAATGATAAAGTTCTAATGGCAGCCATTGGAACTGCTTCTATCACAGATGCTTTCCATGACTACTGGGGGCAAGAACCACTGCCACCAACTAGTAAACTAGTTGCATCCTTAGACCAGGGTTTTTTAAAGTTGTAGCGTCAATGTGCCACCTAGAAGGCATACTGTCTGCTGGCTCCTCCCCACCTCACACTGAGGCACATTTAAACCTTTAAACATGTGGCTTTATGAACACGGTTACAATTCTCTGAAAAATATCCCATCCATGACACAAGGATTCAAAACACTTCCTATTGACTTTTCTTTGAAAATACTAAGCCTTCAGATATGTGTGCAGGTGCTTGGTGAAGGTTTGGGCCATGCCTCATGCCTTACTTAAAAATCGTACCAGAAGTCAGAGTAACAGGCCAGGCCCCTATACTTTACCAACTCTTACTTTCCCTATGACAAAGAGCCAAAGGGCTATATGGCTATAAAATAGGAAATCCTTAACAGTGTTAACAAAAATTTCTGATACTTCCTTAATATGTGTCTCACAAGCATGATACTTGAAAATTTTAGAAACAAAATTAATAAAATAATGGTATTTATATGGTACACATATAAATCAAATTGTACATTATAAGGGCTCGTCTTCTCCTGGATCAAATACAGACAAGATCAGAAGGTTTCTGGACTAAGCATAGATGGTTTAAGCTTTGTCCCCACTACCCCGCAGCAGTTTCACATCGGTACTGGAGGCAAAGATTCACTGCAATCTCTACTCTTCTCTCATGAATGACATCCAGAGCCAAATGAAAAACAAATCCCAAGATGTCCAACAGTATAATAAACATCTCCTGGATCAACAGAGACAAGGGATGGAGCAAATCCTCATTTACTCCCTAGAAGCTGCAGACAGAACTTAAACCAACCAAGCCATGTATGCTAAAGAATTACACTGATGTCTTGTGTCAACTTAACACAAGCTAGGGTCATCTGTGAAAAGGAAACCACCACTGAGAAAATGTTTCCATCAGATTAGCCTGTAAGCAAGTCTGTAGAGCATTTTCTTAGTTAATAATGATGTGAGACAGACCAGCCTACTGGGGACACTGCCACGTCTTAGGAAATATAAAAAAGGTAGCTGAATGAACCACCGGGAACAAGACACCAGGCATCATTCTACTATGGTTTCTGTTTAATTTCTTGCCTCCAGGTTCCTGACTTCAGTTCCTGCCTTGATTTGCCTAGATAATGAATTCTAACCTGTAAGATGATATTAACCATCACACTCCATATTGTGTATGCTTGTGGTGTTTATCACAGCAACAGAGAGAAACTAGGACAAGAATCTTCAGGGAAATGTGAGTGTACTGGTTTTGTGTGTCAGCTTGACACAGGCTGGAGTTATCACAGAGAAAGGAGCTTCAGTTGGGAAGTGCCTCCATGAGATCCAGCTGTGGGGCATTTTCTCAATTAGTGATCAAGCAAGGGAGGGCCCCTTGTCCGTGGTACCATCTCTGGGCTGGTAGTCTTGGGTTCTATAAGAGAGCAGGCTGAGCAAGCCAGTAAGAAACATCCCTCCATGGCCTCTGCATCAGATCCTGCTTCCTGAACTGCATGAGTTTCAGTCCTGACTTCTTTTGGTGATCAACAGCAATGTTTCCCCAGTGTAAACTGAATAAACGCTTTCCTCTCCAACTTGCTTCTTGGTCATGATGTTTGTGCAGGAATAGAAACCCTGACTAAGACAGTGAGTATCCCAGGTGAACAGAGAGAATGAATCCAAAAATAACTCAGTGCACACTCAGAACTGGAAAACACTGAGTTCACAATCCTTAACAAAAGTTGAGCTTTAACTAAATGAACTCAGTAGAGGAAGGGATGGTAGAGAAACAAGAATCAGCAAACAACATAAGGTCAACAGAAATCATCAAAACTTAATTAGAGGAAAAACATTGCACACAAAAGAAATTAAATAGACATGGTAACATCAATAGGAGCAAGTGTTCAGCTAGATGCAGACACAGCTGGGTCACCAATGCAAACATCTGCCCAGCAGACAGGACAAGGATCGGTACACACAAACATCCAACTGTTCCACCATTTGACGGGGCCAGAAGCAATGAGTACACCCACAGCCCAGATCTCAGTCTGTGATGACATTTCCAACAAAAGGCATACATGCTCTGTGGAGAATGGTTGATTCTAGAACAGGAGCTCATATACACGTGATAAGCTGGGAATTCCTTATGTTGGCAAGAAGCAGGGGAGTCCTCAATCACAAAACCCACAATGTGTCAAAGAAGATATAGGGATCTATTGTGAGAACTCCCAGGGGCCAAAGCTGGAGAAAAATAAGTGGCATAGTCAACAGAATAGCATCATATTTTATCTCGGGTGTACAATGAGCGCATATGGAGATGAGGGATGGATTCAATGAAGAGATGACTTGAGAAAATATAGTGCTTCTGTGGACACCCAAGAATTGTATCATTCCCCATCACACAAAAGCGGACTGAGCCAGAATCTATTCTAGCAAGTGCACCTTAAGATGGGAGATGGGTGCCCACAGTGCAGACACCTGACAGGACTGGTCTATGCCACATTATGAAGGCTACCATGTCTAGTGATAAGGCATGTGGCCAGCATGTACACATATCTTAGGACATCATATCGTACTCTAGAACCCCAGCAGTCTTCTGCTCAAAACATATTACCTCAATATTTCAGTATAAAAGCACTCCTTAGATGGAACAGAATACCTAGCCAGTCCTTAAGCCTACCGTGGCCATCCAAAGCAAGAATCATCTAAATACTACCGTGAGATACTGGGTGAAATACCATAGACCAAGCAGAGAACAGCATGGTACTCTCTCTGAGATCTTAGGATCAGAAAAGGAAATTAGGTTTTTAAAAAATGAGAAGACTTTCCCCATTTGTTTATTCTGTCCAGTGTTCCAGACCAACACTGATAGCAACACTAGAGATATGGTTGTGTGACTTGCAATAACTCTACAAATTTAAAAACATTCATTTTATTTCTTAGATTTTTATTTTAGCTTTATTTATATGTGCATGTGGTCTATGTGTGTGTGTGCGTGTGCAAACATACTCGTGCCTGAGTGTCTCTGTGTGTTCATGCCACAAGTGTGCCAGTACACACAGAAATCAGAGGGCGGCTTGGATTTCCAGGAGGTGGAGTTAGAGCTGCTATGAACCACCTGATGTGTATCTAGGAAGCAAACTCCAATCCTCTGGAAGAGCAGCAAGTGCTTTTAACCACTGAGTCCTCTCTCCAACCCCTTAAATTAAACCTTTATTTTTTAAACTTCAAAATATTGCTGGGGGGAGGGGAGGGAAAACACAGAATCAACAACACATCAGAAATCACATGTGGTCCATTCTGCACAATTAAATTTCCAGAGGGAAATGGCATCTAAGCGCATTACTGTTAAACTCAAGAATACCACAGATAAAGAAGAGACAAGGAGCTTTGTTTTATTTTTTTTAAGATATCAAGTGGTAGCCAGTGGAAATTTGTCAAATTTGATGAAAAAAGCAATCCACAAATTCAAGGGGCTTAATAAATGCCAACTATGATAAATTCAAATAAAATGACACTGAAGTACATCACAGTTAAACTCGAGAAAACCATAGGTAAGAAAAAAATCTAAAGAGCCACAAGGGAAAACAGATTTCACAGGCTGAAGACCAAGAAAGGGAGTCAGGGCTGATTTCTTGTGCAAAACAGAGCAGGCCAGAGTAGCCGGCAGCAATGCATGCACATGCTAGTATAAATCCCACCGCAGTTGAATGCTGAATACACACACACACACACACACACACACACACACACACACACACACACACACACACAGAGTGAGAGAGACAGAGACAGAGAGAGAGACACAGAAACAGAGAGACACACACACAGAGAGACAGAGACAGAGAGAGAATTTAAAAAAATAATTTTTTAATGATGCTTTCTAGAAAATGAGAGTGAAGAGAATTTGTCACCAATAGATCCATTCTGCAGGAAAAGCAGAGGTTGACCCAGAAAGGAGTTGGACTTGCAGGAGTCACGCTCGCTCCCTGAGGACCAGTAAAGAGAGGGGATTACGAGGGCCAGGCATTATCCTTCCTCCTTAACAACATTGAAGACAAGTGACTGCAAATTGACAGCAGCTGTGCAATTCTTTGAAGTAACGCCCAGGGTAAGACCACCAAGGTGAGGGCAGTGGCCGGCACTAAAGGGGCCTTAACTGTGATGCTGAGTGACTGTTTGATGCCCCCTCAGCTGTGTGATACATGCTGAGGTACAGCAGTGCCCAGCAAGCACACAGAGGATTTACTAAAACCCAGGGAAGACACAAGACAGGTAACTACAAAAGCCGTTGAATAATACCAGAGAGGAGTCCAGCAAATGAGATGAAGGAGAGAAACTGCAATATGGCAGGCACAAAACCAACCACTTCAGCCCCCACACACTGAATGCCAATGACCTCCAAGCCCCAATTAAAACACCAACACTGTCAAACTGGATTTAAGAAAAAGGAAAAGTTCTCAAATATATACTGCTAACAAGGTAATCAGCTTGAACATAAGGGGCAAAGAGGTTGGAAGGCTTCGGGGCAGGAGTGTGGTGTAAGGGAAGGCAACGTTCAGGCTAAGTGTTCAAAAATCCACAGAATCTTATGGTACATAATCCTAGTAACCGAACCTGAGATACAGAAGCAAACTGTAGGGGAGAAACATCTGTAAATGACAGAGCACATGGGAAACCCTTCCTAAAGACATAAGATCAGCCCTGTGACGGTTCTGTTGAGTATTGCTTAAAACAGAAGTCCTAATTTGCTTTTTGCTACTGTGATAAATCATTGACTAAAAATAATTGGGGAGCATGCTTCAGCTTCTATAGGTTATAGTCCATCATCAAGGGAAGCCAAAGCAGAAACCTGGAGGCTGGGACCATGGAAGCACAGGGCTTGCTGGCTTGCTCTTTTTTTTTTTTTTAATTTATTTACATTTCAAGTGTTATTTCCTTACCCAGTTTCCTCCCCTCCCGGAAACTCTCTATCCCATCCCCCTCCCCTGCTTCTATGACAGTGTTCCTCCACCCACCCACTCCTGCCTCCCCACCCTCAATTCCCCTACACTGGAGTATCTATTGGAACTTCAACGGACCAAGGACCTGTCCCCGACTGATGCTCGACAAGGCGGTCCTCTGGTACATATGCAGCCGGAGCCATGTGTACTCCTTGGTTGGTGGCTTAGTCCCTGGGAGCTCTGGGGGGATCTGGTTGGTTGATATTGTTGTTCTTCCTATGAGGTTACAAACCCCTTCAGCTCTTTCAGTCCTTTCTCTAACTCCTCCATTGCTGGCTTGCTCTTTGCTTCGGTTCACCTAGCTTCTTTATGTATCCCAGCCCTACCTGCTCAGTGATGACACCACCGAAGTGAACCAGTTCCTCGAGAAAATTCCCCATAGGCATGCCCACAGGCCAAGCCTATGACAATTTCTTGGTTAAACCAAAAGGAGGCTGAAGGGGACTGTCAACTCCCACAGCTCCACCAAAATCCCGCCTCAAGCTCCTTTGTCCCCAGATCTTATCTGGATTCCAAGAAGAGGGAGGGTCTCGTATCACCCTAGAGACCAGAGAAAAAAGCAAAGGACACATTAGGATACACATATGAGTGCAATCAGTATCAGCCATTGGTTAATAGCAAATGATGGAAGGGCCCTGGATATGTCGCTCACTGAGGATTCAGACCTGAGAATTTAACCATGGTAAGGAGGCCTGATGCAGTTCCCCACCACATCATCTCCTGGGAGGTAAGGAACACACTAAGATTATAAAAAGAGGCCTCATGGGGACAGTTCTGTTGGCATGCATAAACGGAAGTGGTTCCATCTTCCTCTCCTACAAACATCCCTGGGGATCCACAGTGCTGGATTTCATCCCACTGCCTCTCGTTCTTCCCTGGTCCCTGAAGCAGATCTCTCAAAAGAAGACCTGTTAGCCTGGTCCCTATATCCCAGAGGCCCTTCTCTAGGAAGTTGTCTCTAACCAGAGCCAAGACTTGTAGAACCCCCATTCCATCAAGGGAGCTGGGTCATTACAAGGACCTGCTAAGATACAGAGGGAGAGAAAAGACTCTTGCTCACTGTAGGCCCTGTCCAACAGCCATGCTGAGCTCTCAAATCACCATCAGACCCTGAGGAAGCACTGGTGGCTGTTTGTTACACTGATCCCTGCCCCCAGTATTTTCTCTCTTGTCTCTTGTTACCATTGCTAGAGTTTATCAGTCAGCATATACCCGGTACATCCACAACCTTGATCTGTGGCAGCGTGAATTTCTTTTTGACCTGGGTGCTCACTTGGCAGGACTTAAGTTCAGAGGAGACTCCACAGCATCCAAGATATGACCTGAGTCGGCCACCTGCCCCTTACTGAAGCCCCCACGACAGTGGTTCTGTAACAGGCCACAAAGCCATATCCTTGGCCAGCAGTCTGACCTACTGTAGGGAGAACAATGAGATGAGTGGATTCTTTGTGGAAATTAATGTGTAAAACACCCCCAAAGGACCCCAATTTCAGCATGAAGAAGCAAGCCTCTGTGGAACCACACAGAACTTAAAATGGTCCAGTCCACTGACACACAGGCCACAGGCAACCTGTAAAACTAGCCACAGCGTATCCGCATCCATAAAAGGGTGCATGAACTGTAGGATTCTCACAAGGTGTGCAAGTGCCACAAGGCATCCCAGTAGGGACCAACCGTTGGTCCTGCCTGACCCACTGATGACCACAAAAAAGACACTTCTCAAGCACCGGGATCCAGGCTCCTTGTCTACAGTGACCAGGGTTCAGGGTTCTTCCCATTTTGTTTTTCTTGCCCAGTGGAGAGTAATAGCCCTGACTCCAAACTGGCCTTTCTCTAAACCAGTGACCAATGCAATGACTGTTCTTTCTGACAACGACTCTCCACCTTCCCAGAGCTGTCCCAGGCATGTGCCCTCCACAACCACAGACCTCTAAAACACATAATATCACTGACCGTCCACCTCAGGACTGCCTGAGGGAAACTGTGGCCAGCTCTGTTGCCTCACACATGGATGAATGAAGCCACGGTGAGTGCCTCTGAAGGCCTATGTTGGACTACCTCCTCCTGACATTCGCTTTCTCCCTATGTGTCTCTGGCTGGGAGGTGAGCCAATTCCTATGGTCATTGCTTTACCTCCACACTTGAGTTGGACTCTCTCTGCTCATTCCCATTGCCGTTTCAGAGAGAAGCTTCCAAGTGCCTTGAGATTTCTTAATTTAGGACAACTTGCATCTCAGACTCAAAATCTCTAGAACTGATCTACCCATTTCAGTCAAGCCCATTGGGTCTCTGGGAACCTCCCACCAGTCTCCTTTTGTGGCCATGTCATTTTCCCAGTGACTCATCTGGAGCTCTTTCGCATGTTGGGACCATGATAGTGACCTCCGTATTGGTATCCCAGACCATGTTTCTCCTACTTCTCTTTTCACCTAGCTTCATAGGGTGACATTCAGAGTGAATATCCTACATCTCTCTGTCCTTCCCAATCAGCTTTGTCCCAGTTTTCCCTACCATTCAAAGCTTCCTGTCATTGTGTCATAACCCTCATAGCCTGTACACAGTATTCTTTCTAAGGTATTTTGGAAGTGTGGTCCAATGTGACCTAAAAGGCAAACTAGCCAGGCACTCATGAAAGGTCCAGTTTGTAAAGATCTGTGGGGCAGGTCTGTCTTCCTACAGAGGAGGCTCACACAGTAACTGCATCTGAGAAAGAGAACAGTCAGCAAAGTGTGTTGGAGTCCCACAATCCATGATGCCTGGAACATACCTATGGTTATGCAAGTGTGGTTTGTGATTCCTTGCAGTGGTGGGGGTTGTCTTGGGTAGCTCTGGTGAGGATGTTAAGACAGCATAGGATTGGGTAGAGGGAGAGTCTGAGGAGCAAAGGTTTGTCCCACAATGATGTGCCAGAGCTGTTGTGTGACTGGACACCTCGCAGGGCACAGTGAGCTTAGGCAGTGTCAGGGGGAGCTCTTGTTCTGTTTATATTTATCACAGCTTCAGAATGGCCAGAGGTTCATGTCTAGGAAATAGTTTAAGCCCTGGCTGTGAGCATCAGGCCACCTGTAACCTCAAGTCTAGTTGTAGACATCTTATTACATCTGGAAGGAGAGTCTATATCCTTCTTTCTCACCATGTGATGTATTTCAGTGGAACAGAATAGTACAGGAGCATCAGCAAAACTACAGCCTCCTGCTTCAGGAAAGCATGTCCCACAAGGAGTATGCCATTCAGAATGAGCACAGTGGCTGTGTTGACTTGTAAAGCTCTACATGACAGGACAGAGACAGTTGGTCAGGACAGCCTGGACTCTTCAGGGGGCTGTCCCCTCAGCACCTCACTCCTCATTTGAGCTCCCTTGTCTCTAAGTAAGAATGATCCACTTCCATCCACAGCTGCTGCTGACCGTAGTTGGGGAGTTGGACTACAGACTGTAAGTCATCAACAAATTCCCTTACTATATAAAGACTACCCATACATTCTATGACTCTAGAGAACTCTAATACAGTACTCAAACAGTTCTGCTGGCAGCTCTGAGATGGTGTGTGTAGGAAGCCAGGAGAGAGACTGTATCTAAGAGAGACTACCATTCACCTTTAATTCACTTCCCAGACTTCAGAACCACTTTTTTTTTTTCTGGATTGACACATGCCTTGCCCAGCTCAGGATAGATGTGCAGGAACCAGGAAGAGTTTACAGTCAGAGGAGCTCAAAGTAGAGATGTCCTCCAGGATTTAAGACTAGAGAGACACACCATCACAGCTCAGAGTCCAGCAGAGCATCCAGGATCTACCCTGCTAGCAACAATTAGCAGTGTGGTGCTCCCCAGACTCACTGTCTCAGCTTGTTCTGGGCAGAGAGAACATGGAGAATTCACCTCCCAGGTAGGAACCCAGCTACAAGATCAGAACAGCTCAGCAGGCTCCTGGAGCTGCTCACCTCCCTGGGGACAATGGTCACCAATTTAAATCTAACCACAGTTTTTGCTGTGTTTCACTCCACCCATAATTTCCCCCTTTTCAGCTTTATAACACAATTCGTTAGTGATTTAAATTGGCTGGGGCTGCGAGTTTGGAGCTGGCCATAGCGCTGATGGAGCCATCACTTCATCTGTCCATATTCAGAATTCATTGAAGCAATCAGGACAGCCACAGCCTTTCTATAATCCAATCAGTGGAAACCCACTGGGAGAGAGGCAGTGCTTTAAAAAGTAATTGTTTAAATGAACTTGATATTTTTATTACAAAAATACATCATCACGCACTTTAAGGTTCGGTTTTTGCTCAGGAGCTCCATGCATTATTCAAGTGATTCATGGCGTGGCTAATGACAAACACTGTTGTCTTTTAGATAATCTAATAAAAGGCTTACTATGCGGGGGTGATAGCGATGGGTACACACGCACAGTGATGTGTTCATTCGGCATAGTAAGTGGAGTTCTGTCGGAGGTAGTTTTATCTCAGCCTGGCCCAGCAGCACTTTTCTCAACTATAATTAGCCTTTATGCTGACCCTTTGACAACCTAGAACACAGGTTGATATAGCCTGAGGCACAGGCGTAGCTTCTGCCTCTGGTGAGCCGTTCTCCATCCCTGATCTCACTTGGGCAGGTAGGCAGCCATCACTCTTTCTACCATTACAGTGATCTGGCTAATGTAGCCCCGGGTGTTGTTCTCCTGTAGGGACTTGTTATGATCAAAAGCAAGGAGTGACAAGGACAGGAGTGACCACACCCAAAGGAAGAGGAAGAGGACCAGAAGATTCCTCCCCCACCACCACCACACACACACACACACACACACACACACACACTCAACAGAGAAAGACAGGGAGACTCCATCCAAGCTAAAAGGGGCAGGTCCAGGGCCAGTGGTGACTCCATCCTGGCAAGGAGTAGCAGGGCTAGGGAAGCATCCAAACCCATGGTTTCCACCACATCTTTGGCCTGGAGCTGTTATGAGTGGAGATGTTGGGCTCCAGGAAAATGTCTAGATCTTGTGCCTCAGTTCCCTGGAATCCAGGTCTCCAATGATGTGACCTTCTGCCAAGCCCCATAAACTCAGGAAGGACAAGCTTCTTCACTATTCTACAGAGCTGGGAACCATGCCTTAGGTTACTAGAAACAAATGAAACCAGGTATGGTCCTGAGGAGGAGGTACTAGTGACTCTCTGAGAAGGCAGGGTAGGCATGATTCCTAAGGACCAAGGAAGATGTTCCTTATGTCCTCTCTAGTCCTTACTCCTATGAAAACCTCATGTACTATATGTCATCCCATCTGAATTCATACATCCCTGGCATGTGTACTGACCAGTAAGTCCTGTGGGAAAAGCTGGGACTGGGACTTGGAAACTCACAAGGTCTGCACCAGAAGGGGTACATTAGGCAGCCTTGGATGTCAGAAGGGTTAGCCCAGGTAACCCAGGGTTTCTTCTTAGTCTTTCGGAGCCAGCAAAGAGTCATGCTGCTTCTCAATATCCTTT
Organism: Tokudaia tokunoshimensis; assembly: GCA_036184795.1. Taxonomy (NCBI): domain Eukaryota; kingdom Metazoa; phylum Chordata; class Mammalia; order Rodentia; family Muridae; genus Tokudaia; species Tokudaia tokunoshimensis. The sequence continues at coordinate 114,509,405 of BTHU01000001.1, read as the reverse complement.
CTCTCAGGAAAAATAAAACAAGACAAGGAAGGAGGACACTTTGTGTCTCCTGCAGATTCAAGAACAAGTGTGGGGCAGGAAAGCAGAGTGCCACAATGACTACAGCTTGTCAGTGGCTACCTGAGCCAGTCACTTCCCCCTTGGGCCTGTGACATGGCAGTAGGTACCACCTGCTCCTCACTTGCAATAAGAATAAGCAGCTGATCTGTGTAGTGTAGGGTGGACAGTTTCTTCATGGTGAGTGTTCCACAACTGCAGGCCTTGACTTGATCAAACACTTTCTCCTCTTAAGCCATCCTGTCCACTCCATCCCTACTGTGCACCTGCCCTTCTCTCCACAGGAACACCCCCACCCTGGGATCAGCCAGGTGTCTCCCATTTTATTCAGTTCTCTGCCACCACATTTCTTCCTTGGCAATGCCACCACTGCCAGGACCACTGCTGCAAACAATCTTGCAATCCCAGGCCCTACCTAGGCCAGGGTTCAACCATCTCAAGGCCAGCACCTCTCACCTTGCCAAGACCATTCCACAGCTGTGTCTGCCCACTCCAGGCTTTGCCTATTCCAGGGATATGAGTCCTTGAACCCTGACTAGAGACTTTAAGATAATAAAGAAAGAACAATCATGCAGATGTGTGTACAGAAAAGCTGGATGGGGTGAGACATGTGCCCTCTGATGGAGTGCACCCACCACCACCATGCTGCAACCTGGAACCTCAGTGTATTTATTATGTACACATGATGGGGATGGGGACAGGGCAGGTGAGCAGACTCAGCCAATCATTTATAAATTTACAGGCATTTATAAGTATTTATAAATCTGTAGTTGCTAGATTTTTTTACACACTGATCACTTGTTCACACTTGGATTGTCAAGGAAAATTTTGCCACTTGGGTAAGGCTTTGTCATTCCTGTGAGGCTGTTGCATTAGAGTCCTTAGCACGACCATGTCCTTGTCAACAGCACACACTCACCCAGGACATCCCTCACGCAGGGCTTCCTCCACTCCCTACACCTGCCCATGCTGGTTTTAGTTATTCCTTTATTCCACGTATACATATATCTTTCACATGGCATAAAGGAAAGCAAGTTTCCAAAAGCACACTCCTCATGACAAAGATGTGAATACTTGAAATTGGATTGTTGAAAAAAAAAAAGATAAATCTTATCTCAAAACACAATGTCAAAATTAATTGACATTGAATTTAGAGGGAAAAAAGGATGCAGTTTTTAGAGCTTCTGGGGCTTACAATACAAACAAAGGCGAACTAGCTAGCTAAAAATATCTATAAAGAGGAAGAAAACACATGCAAATGAAATGGTAAAGGCAGCTAAAGAAACAAGGCATGAGAACAGATGAAGAACAATAACAGCTCAGCACTTAAAACAAAGTTTCCAAAAGCAGGGATCAGAACAGGAGAGAAAACATAAAGGGTATTAGAAAGAGAACATAGCCACAGTCATTAATAAAAACGTGAATATTTATAAACTTGAAGACATCAGTTTTCCAGAATGTGAAACCTGCCATGAAGAAGTGGTGGTCTGACTGGAGTGTGCTAAGACCGTAGCCTGGACCCCTGAGAGTGAAGAGGGATGGAAAAAGGGAAACATAATGTGTGAGCCCTTTAGAGGACACTTTCTGATTTCACTCCTGAAACCATCATATGACTCGTTACAGGACCTTGCACAGTGTAACTATTTCCTGGTTGTGCTTTCTGAATCTGTGTTCCTGAGCCGACTGTACACATGCTAACATCTGCATGAATAAAGCTCATTAAAGGACTATGAGAATCGGTGCACTGGGAACTATGCAAATATAATTCATTCGGTCAGTAAGGTAAAACTCTAAAAACATATGCTCTCCAATTTCCATAAAAGCACCTGGTAATTCACGAGACTCCTGGCTTAGTTTCCTAAAGTTCAAAGTAAGCTAAGTATAGCTCCATAGTTTATTCTAGACATTAGAAATAATTAAAGTCTGGAGCCAGGCATAGGAGCCTATTATCACTATAAAAAAATATTTTAAAGGAGCTCATTAAATACTTTTTGTTGCACTGGTTGACAGTTAACAGTGAAAATGCAAGTACATATTTATGGTGTAAACAGAAGTTTGGAGAGAGGGGAGCTGCACCTGTGTTAAAGATTAAAGCCCAAATGACTGAACTTTATGATTATGACCAAAGTATTAAAATGTCACAGAGCAGAGCCAAATAGTTTTGAAAGCCATTCATTGTCCACATCTGGGCTTGACCTAATATTCTTGTGACTTTCAAGATCTTTAAACATATTCTTGAGCAAACAGCTTCCATCATCCAAAAGCTAAGAGTGTCATCAGACAGCACCTGCAAACTCTAACAGAGCTGTCTCCACTCAGCTGTCACCCACTACCCATGATCCCCACCAATGTGTTTGGCAAACCTTGATTCATGACTTTCTCTCTGACTAATAAGACCTTATTAACCTCTTCCCCAGGGGAACACATCTTTCAAAAACTACCTGAATCCATGTTCCTAGGCCAGGATCACTTATGTTTGGTTCAAGAACAAAGACTCTCTTACTCTTTTTGGATTAGAGTTGTGCTTCTGTGCTGATGGATGTAACAAAGATAGCCATCCACCATAAGAACTAATAAACAAACAAAAACAAAAACAGGAAAACCTTTTGTCTAATGCTCAGGAAGCACAAGCCACATAATTATAATATCAATGGGAGAGTCCCTTTTCTCTGCTTATCTACAAGTTTTTTCAATATTAACATATGCATATCCCTTCCACCATCAAATACATTTACATGGAGCAGAGGGCCATTTGAGTTTATCTGCAAACAATTGTTCAGGAATATGATGCCATGCCTAAAACAACCAAAGTGTGGAACTGTGTAAGGCAGTCTGTGGCCTGGTTGAGCAAGGCTTACTCCGGAGACCCAGTAGAACATTCTACAAGTGGAACCAATGAACCATGCTCCCAGACTCCTGACTCTTCAATACCATAATCCTGTGGCCATCAGTCACATATGACCATGCCCCATGACCCTTGCGTTCTGGCTGAACTCCACCCCTACAGTCACCTGGCTACAGTCAGGTTTTCCCCACCCCACGGTTACCTGGCTGTTGTCCTTGTCTCCCTGTTCTCCCTCTCTCTCTCCCCATTCTTTCCCCTCTTTTCATGTGGTCATGGCCAGCTCTCATCCCTCTATCTTCTCTGTCTCTTTCAGCCGGAACCCCAAGAATCCCCTGTGGAGATGAACATCAGATAGCCATGACCTATGATCACTGTGCACAGCCTTCCAGCCAGCCTCACAGATTGATGTCTCAGGGTGATTCTTCCATCCCCAAATCTTTCCTACTTCCCTGGGTAGGGGCATTTCTAGACCAGAGAGAAACATTTTGTCTCTCTCAGAGAGAAACCTTGTGTTCCATCTCAGACATAATAGTAAAGGAAGCTTGTCCTTGGTCTCCAGATGGAGTCTTACTTGAAGGCCTTGACACTGGGTTTTAGTGATGGCCTACCACAGTGGTTCTCAACCTTCCTAATGCTGTGACCCTTTCATAGAGTTCTTCATGTTCTAGTGACCCCAACCATAAGATTATTTTCATTGTTACTTCATAATTATAATTTTGAACTGTATGAACTGTAATGTAAACATCTGTGTCTTCCAGTGGTCTTAGGTGACCCCTGTGAAAGGATCATTTGGCCTCCTAAAGGAGTAGTGACCTACAGGTTGAGAACCATTGGTGTAGTACATTAGACATTTTCACATGCAAGGGTTAGGGAAAGGAGTTGAAAAGAAGCCAAGTGGTTTGTTTTGGGGTTTTGTTTGTTATTAGTTTTGACTCGTGCTATCTTTACCTTTTCCTTGTTAGAGACCATGAAGGTAGCTTTGAACAACAATGCTATGAGCTCTGAAGGATGAGCAGTCATTACACCCTCATCCCAGTCCTGGCAGAGCCAGGCCACAGTGAGCAGCATCTCAGGTAAGCTATTTATACATAAGTAGGCATTGCCTGGGACAAAGGAAAATTTGGAAGACATAGAAATTTGTATAAAAACATCTCTGTTATTAAGTAGCTTAGAGCTGAGAGCATCAGATGGCTTCTAAGTGTTTACAATACTGTAAGCATGCATTCTTCTAAGTGTGTACAATACTGTAAGCATGCATTCTAAGTGTGTTTGATACTGTAACCATGCATTCTCCTAAACATGTACAATGTTGTAAGCATACATTCGTTTTCTTCATCTTCTTATTTGTTCCTATTTCCCATAAGAGGCCAAGGAAGTCTGAGTCCTGTTCCCTTGGCTTTCTCTTCTTCAGAATGCTGTGAGGGTACACCTTCTCTACAACAGCTGCCATGCTACCCCAGAATTCCCTGAGATAGATGCAGTTGGATGTAGATAGATGAGACACAGCCTTCCAGTCAGTGGCCTGCTGCCCAGTGCTGACTTTCACTCTGCTCTCAAGGGAAATGCTAAGCATTCACTCAGCAAAAGGCACATAGCACCCAGTGCCTGCTGAGTGTTGGGTAGACAATAGGTGAGAGAAAAACTTCATTGCATTTGTGAGGCTACTATACAGATGAAGCCAGGGTACCTGGAAGGGCTTTCCCTGCTTAAGTTATACTTGCCCACTGGTGTTATAGAAGACATGCAAGCCAGTGACACTCAATGGGTGTTCAGGACAACAGCATTTGAGCGATGAGACTTGTCCTGGCAAATGTGTCTAGTTTTGTGACACAGGAAACAGAAAATGTGTCCAGTTTAAGGTCAAGTTTTCCAGGTTCCAAGTATTCTGTAAAAATGTGGGTTGTGATAAAATACATCTCATGGGAATGGAAGGAGAGAGAAGCAAATGGAGCACACAGCATGTCAAAGCTGACCTCCACTACCACTGCCACGTCTTTAGCCTGGCCATAATGATTGCTACTTGAGGTTCCATGGAGAGATGGCCACTGAACAACCCAGAACCAAGTGGAGGAGACCCTTTGCCATTCCTAGAGTCAATATGCACAGCAGGACTGGATGCTGTGCCAGGGAGTCAGGGCTTAGGAGCCTACTACACAGCTGGGTAAGCTTGTCACACAACAGAGGCCCAGGTTGTAAGTAGACAAGAGACATTCAAGATGGGAGTGTGCATCAAAATGCACAGTACAGTGGGAAAGACTTACAGTATCTGAGCTTACCAGAGATTTTGAGAGGTTCTGCAGGGCAGGGATATGCCTAACATTTCTCTTTGTGTGCCCTCCTTAAGACTGGCAGCACATACATATAGAAAGCATTCATGTGAGCATGTGTTTACTGCCTCACTGGAGTAGCAATGAAGAGTCAGAAACATGGAGGTATATGTCCCAGCATGCCTTGGCCCTAGAGCCTGTCCAGACTGGAGGGAAGGGCTGGGAAACAGAGGCAGGAAGCTCCTGCAGAAGCTGTTGGCTATACCTGACATGGTGAAGGAATAAGGTGTAAAAAGTCACTCAGATGGGCATGACCTGCACAACTACCCCCCACCCTGTGTGCCTCTCTGTCACTTTACTAAGTCACTACATCCTCAGCAAAGTCCCCAGAGATTGCCCCTTCTGGCCCTTCTCTAGGTGGGCAGGACTGAGCCAAGATGACAGGAACTACTGCAGAGCTTGCCCGGCCTTCTTACACACAGCTGCTGGCTTTGCATATGAAAAGTGAAATTGTTCCTAAGTGGAATTTCAGAACATTGTTTTGCACAATGGAAGACATTTGTGTCTGAACAGGAAGACTCTTCAATGGGAAACAGCACAAAGCCCCCTTATTCAAAAGGGCTCAGCCTGGCCAAGGATGAGCACAGAGAGGGCGGGGCAGCCTCACCTTGATCATCGTCCCCCTGTTCTGTGCTGTCCCAGAACCCCAAACTGTCCTTACAGGAAATTGAGCATGTTTGAGTTGTTTGGAAAACAATAGGTTCCATGTAATCACCCCAGAGTCACGCCTGGGAATTCTCTTGTGACTAGTTGGTACCTAGGGAAATATAGTCATTTTATCAATCCTGTTCCTTTAGAGAACCCTGCCTGACTAATAAAGGTTGCAAACAGCAAGGGCACAAAAGGTATGTGCATATCTGTGTACGAACGCCCAATCATACACGTGGGCACACACATATGCAGACTGTAAGACATGACCCTTGGTCCACAAGCCCCCCAGGTGGAGTTCACCACAAGCAGGAGGGAGCTCTTCTGTGACTTGTCTGGCCAGCCTCATTTTCAGGTTTCTGTCTGTCTCTGGTCTCTTTTCAGGTGTTTCTCCATTCTGGAATGAATTCTTCCTCCTCCTCAAACTTGCCCCAGGTGAAGAGGGGCTTGTGGTGTGCCATTCAAAACACTGTTGTCATCCCACCCAAGCAGCCTCCCTCCCTCCACCTCTCTAACCCTTCCTTCCGTGGACTTTCAAGTGCTCCAGGGTCATTCTGTGGCTCTTAAAATAATTGCCAGCTTATTCCCTCCTGCTTGGCACAGATGTGGACTCCTGGTCCCATGAGTCAACTGTGTTAGTGCCTTTCTCTTATCTCTGGGGACCATGCTAGGCATTCATCCACCCCCGAGATCACCTTAGTGGATGACTTTACTTCTTTTTTTTTTTTTTTTGATTTTTTTTTTAATTTTATTTTATTTTTTTAATTTACATTCCAAATCACTTCCCCTTTCCCGTTTCCTCCCTCCCCGAAAGTCCCATAAGCCCCCTTCCCTCCCTCTTTTCTCCGTTCAACCCCCTCTCATTACTCTGTCCTGGCGTTCCCCTACATCCAGTCTTTCCAGGACCAGGGGTCTCTCCTTCCATCTTTTTAGAAATCTATTGATATGCTGATTGTGTCTAGGGTATTCTGAGATTCTGGGTCAATATCCCCTTATCAGTGACTGCATACCATGTGTGCTCTTTTGTGATTGGGTTACCTCACTAAGGATGATATTTTCAAGTTCTGACCATTTGCCTAGGAATTTCGTGAATTCATTGTTTTTAATTGCAGAGTAGTATTCCATTGTGTAAATATACCACATCTTCTGAATCCATTCCTCCGTTGAGGGACATCTGGGTTCTTTCCAGCTTCTGGCTATTATAAATAAGGCTGCTATGAATATAGTGGAGCATGTGTCCTTATTGCATGCAGGTAAAGTCTCTGGGTATATGCCCAGGAGTGGTATAGCCGGATCCTCCGGAAGTGTCATGCCCAGTTTTCTGAGGAGCCGCCAGACTGCTTTCCAGAGTGGTTGTACGAGCCTGCAGTTCCACCAGCAGTGGAGGAGTGTTCCTCTTTCTCCACATCCTCGCCAACAACTGCTGTCTCCTGTGTTTTTGATCTTAGCCATCCTGACTGGTGTGAGATGGAATCTCAGGGTTGTTTTGATTTGCATTTCCCTAATGACTAAGGATGATGAACATCTCTTTAGGTGCTTCTCAGCCATTAGATATTCTTCAGGTGAGAACTCTTTGTGTAGCTCTGTACCCCATTTTTTAATAGGGTTACTTGCCTCTCTGGAGTTTAACTTCTTGAGTTCTTTGTATATCTTGGATATTAGCCCTCTGTCGGATGTAAGGTTGGTAAAGATCATTTCCCAGTTAGTTGGTTGCAGCTTTGTCTTTTTGACGGTGGGATGACTTTACTTCTAAAAAGTGTCTGGTGTCAGCCCCACTTCATCACCTGCAATCTTTCCCAATGCTATTCAGATGTCTCAGAACTACAGGCTCTGGCAGAAGGAGCTGACTGCTGAGCTATGAGGAGTGGATCTGTTGGGTGAAGGACATGGAGGGCAGCAGGTCAGCTCAGCTTCGTCTCTGCATCAGGTTGACTCTCTGTCTCGTGTCTACAGCAGGTTCTTCCCTCTCTGCCTTGTCTTTTCTGAGAAGGCACCATTGGCTAAAAATTCTCAGGAAGCCTTGCTCCAAACACAGCATCCACAGGCATTGGAAGACCTAAAGGTCCCCTCTGTACCATGGTGTACTCCACTCTGAGAGATAGGCATTCAGAGTGTCCCCAGAGCTCTAAAGGCCTGTGCCTCTGTGTTTCCCCTTGCTGTGACTCCCTGAATCCAGATCTCCTACTCCAAACCGCTTGGGGCAGATGAAGGACATCTAAATGGAGAAGTGCTCTTGACATTCTCAAATACCAGATCCTTAGGAGGGGAAAGGGGTTTGTTTTTCATTGTTGTTTTTAGTGTGTGTGAGTGTGTAATGGACATACATATATATGGGTATTTGTATATAGGTGGATGCATGAATGTCTGTATGTATGCATATGTGTGTGACTGTGTTGGGAAGCTCCAGGTTGACATCAGGAATATACTTTGATCATTTCTATTTTATTTACTAAGGGAGTGTACTGGTTGGTTTTGTGACACTTAACGCAAACTAGAGTCATCAGAGAGGATGGAGCCACAGTTGAGGAAATGCCTTGTGAGGCATTTAAGAACCAGTTGTAAGGCATTTTCTCAATTAGTGTTCAAGTGGGGAGAGCTCAGCTCATTGAGGGTGGTGCCAATCCTTGACTAGTGGTTCTGGGTTCTATAAGAAAGCAGACTGAGCAAAACAGGGGATGCAAGCCAGTTAGCAGCACCCCTCCCTGGCTTCTGCATCAGCTCCTGTCTTCAGGTTCCTGTCCTGTTTTGAGTTCCTTTCCAGACTTCCTTCAATGATGAACATCTTATGGAAGTATAAGCCAAATAAATACCATAATTACAACTTGCTGTTTGGTCTTGGTGTTTTATTGCAACAATAGAAACCCTAACTAAAAGTAAGTTGATAACAGCATAGTGTGGTATTGCTGTGACAGACCTGACTGTGTTTGGGGGAGGATTGTAGAAGAACTTTAGAACTTTGGGTTAGAAGTACCATTGAGTGTTAAGAGCTCAGTGGGATGTTCTTTAGGAGCTTGGAAGATAAGAATGTTAAGAGCAGTGCAGACTATGGAGGCCTGGCTTGTGAAGTTTCAAAAGGAAACTTACAGAGTCCATCAGGGCTAATTGCTATTTTGAATTAAAATTCCTTCTATCATTCTGGTCATCTGAGGCTGAACAGTTAGCCATGATTAACAAGAGACTGGCACCACTGAAGTGAAACTTTTGCATTACTGGGACAATTGATGCTGGTCAGCTGGAGCTAAGAAATTGGGGTGATTGAGAAGAGACCAGCATCACTGAGGTGAAATCCTCTGGAAAGTGTTTCCTGAGAGCACAGAGAAGCTGTGTTCCAGAACTGGCCAAAGTTGTATCTCATACTGGCAGCCAAATTTGGTAGGGTAAAAGTCACTGAGATGGCACGGGTTTTAAGGCATGAAGAGGTCATGGAGAGCAGCTGAGGTTCCGCACTGTGAGAGGACATGAAGGCCACTAGTGAAGGTGCAGTTTCAGGGGCAGTTAAAGGCCCAAGAATGAAGGGGTTATGCTTGACACCATGAAGAGAGCCTCTGAGAGGCTATTGGTCAAAGTGCAGCCCAGTTGCAGCGAAAGACCCCAGATATTTGGAGATACCGGTATGAAGGGATGATCGCCAAGAACAGCAGCATCTATGGAGTGACCCAGCTTGAGTCTAGAAGACAAGCTGTGTGCTACAGAGGGCAAAGCCAGAGAAGTGACCTAAACCCTTTGGAGGAGTTCAAAAGATCGATCGTGAGTGGACCCCAAACATTGGACAGTTGGAATATGGTTTTGATTTCATTTGATTGTGACTGTGCCCTGGTTTTTCCCTCTTGAGGAAAGAGAGCATTCAGTCTATTTTTGATTTTACTAGAGTCCACAATTGAGAGATTTTAAATTTTAAAAGATGTTGTATTTTAAAAGAAATTAGCTGTTTTAAAGGGACTGAAATGTTAATGTGTTTAAATATGTAATGACTGTGGGACTTTTAAAGTTATTCATGTTTTTAATGTGAGATCTTGGGAATGACTTAGAAAGGAAGGGTTGTGGCTTAAAACGTTAATCGTGACATTTTTGTATGTACCAAGTTGACAAGGGTCAGTTGTACTGGCTGGTTTTGTGTCAACTTGACAGAAGGTAGAGTCATCAAGAGGAAGAAGTCTCAGTTGAGGAAATGCCTCCATGAGATCCAGCTGTAAGGCATTTTCTTGAAATCAGTGATCAATGAAAGAGGGCCCATCTCATCGTGGGTGATACCATTCCTGGGCTGGTGTTCTAGGTTCTGTAAGGGAGCAGGCTGAGCAAGCCTGGGGAAGCAAGGCAGTAAACAGTGCCCCTCCATAGTTTCTGCATTAGCTACTGCCCCCAGGATCCTGCTCTGTTTGAGCTCCTATCCTGACTTTTTTCAATAATGACCAGCAGTATACAAGTGTAAGCTGAATAAATCCTCTTCTTCCTAACTTGCTTTTTGGTCATGGTGTTTCTTCAAAGCAAGAAAAACCCTAACTAAGACAGGCAGGGCCTCTCAGTTGAGCTCATAACTCACTAATATGACTAGTCTACCCATATCAATGTTCTGGAAGTCTTCTCTGCTCCAGAACACTAGAATTACATGTGGTCTGCTAGGCCCACCCAAACTATACCTAAGTTCTGGAGATTTGAACTCTGGTCTTCACGCTTGCACGACAAGCACTTTATCTACTGAGCCATCTTTCCAGCTCCAGAAGAAAGATTTCCTCTGTCATCTGATGCCTCAGATTCTCTGACTGACTGAATTGAGCTACCCACATTAGAGGTTAAGAAGAAAATAGGCAAGCAGGGCCAGGCATGGTAGCTTCCCACCCAAATTACTTGACAGCCACATTCTGGGACCCCATGTGCTCGCTGGAGGAGAGCCTTGAGCTCTAGGATGGCTGTAGGGCCTGGGAACATAGAGAAAGAGTTGGTACATGCCCATTCAGCCATATGACCAGTTCCATTGCTTAGATCATGATTCTCCTACTTAGAAACTGAGAAATACCCTGAAAGCTTTTCCAAGTGTCTGAGAGTGCCAGCACAACAAGACATTGGAGAGAAGAGTTGGAAAGACTTGGCTGCCCCTCACAGCAATGCAGAGAGGGAATGAGAGAATTTTGCAGGAGCAGAAAATTAACAACAGCATTTTCACTTCTTGAAATTAAGAAATTCACAAAGGCATCCCACACTGCTTAATGCTAAAGTGCCATCGAAATACAATGGTGACTATTTAGACAAGGTGATTATTTAACAAATACTAAATTCTCAGGGTGGAGACCACTGACAAATATGTTTCATTCATTCCAGAAGGATCTGGATGCCCTCATGGTGATCATCCCCCTTGTCCAAGGTTATGTTTTGCTCCAAATAAAGCCAAATGCAGCTCTGTTCCATGGCAGGGCCATATGCTTTTATTGTCCTTAAGGATATCTGAGAAGCCAGAAATAACTGAATTCATCTGCTTAGCAACAAGCTGGAGATGATAATTTTTTTAAAAAAAAAATCTTTAACTTATCTTGTATATTTCCAAATTAAGGCACAAATTATCAGCCTTATTTGCAAGGAAAGTGTATTGGTTATTGTGATGGCTCGTTTTGTTAACTCAACCCAACTAGAAACAACTGGGAAGAGACTCAATGAGGGGCTGGTTAGATCAGATTGATCTGGGAGTGGATTCTGTGACTGCCGCAGTTGATGTGAGAAGACCCAGCCTGAAGAGGAACATCTTTCCCTGGTCTGCACCCAGGACTGCATAAAAGCAGAGAAAGGTAGCAGCTGAGCACTAAGCATGCCTATGTTCATTTCTGTCTCCTCCCGGGTGGAATGTCTTTTCTCTCTTTAAGCTGACTGTGTCAGGGTGTTTTATCACAGTAACAGAAATACAACTACAGCCATCTTCACTGGAATCAAATACTGGACAAAAGTACCTTGAGAAGAGAGGATTCCTTTTGGCTCACAGCTCAGAGAGAGAAGCCTAACATGGATGGGAAGGATTTGGGGAATGGCTGCCTGAGGCAATGGGAGAGGGAGGTGGCTGTCAGTTTTCTGCATTTAAACAGCAGAGAGCTCAAGGCTAAAGTAGGCCTGGGTTATCACCATCCCACATCCTCCTTCACTGACTCACCTCTGTCAACCACGCCTCCTGCCCCAAAGGTTCCTCATTCTCCCAGCCAGCGGCTCGAAATGAATCTGTTGGACACATGAGCCAGTGGGAGACACCTTACAGTCAGATCACAAGAGACAGAAATTTTTTAGGAATGAATAAAAAGGGTTTTTTAAAGTAAGTTTAAAAATGAATGTAGTCTTCTTTTTAGGAAATAAGATAAAATATAGAGGTTACTTTTAAATTAGCAGGACTCTGTTTTGACAGTTCTTCTGCTTACGTGGTCTATGTGATTATTTTTCTTAAAAAAATAAAATAAAAGTTTAATTGAATATCACACTTTTAATAGAGAATAATATTTTTGCCAAAAGTATAGCCTGATCAAATATCTTTGGTTATTTGTAATTATCACTGTAGATGTTATTGATTTTTAATATGAAACCCGGTGAGCCTACTACATGTTTAACTTGAGCTGACTCTGAATTAGCAATGCCTACTGCTTCTTGATAAAAAGCCATATTCACTTGCATTTTGCTATTCTTACTTTCTGAACTCTTCAACAGCATTCCACCTGAATCCTACCCGGAAGCAAAAGAGGATGATGCACTGGGTGTAGTATCCAAGGAGTTGCTGGTCAGGAAAGAGACAAGGCAAAAGGAACGGAGCTGAACAAAGGCCCAGGAGAAGGACCAATGATGCTCTACAATCAGGCCTACTGTTGCCTCACTGTTGCCTGAGACAAATGCGGAGCAGAGACCCTTCCACTGCATGGCTGTGGCAGAGACCACACTAAACACAACTGGGCCCAGACAGACTTGAATGAGAAGTTCATACTCAAAGACCAAGTCTCAGTCTTCTTCATAGAGACAGACATGTGCAACCAAAGCAAAAAGCAAGACTGGTAAGCGCTTCACCACTGGGGTTGTCTTGATGAGAAAACTGTATTGCTTAATGTCATTAGGAGGGCTATGGAAACACCAAATATAGCCTGAGTCATAGGCTATCCCTGCTACTTAGGTCTGAAGATGTGAGCTTCTTAGACCGAAGGTGGTGGATTTCAGAAGCTTCTTGGAGAAGGGAGGAGGAAAGGGAGAAAACAAATGGATTTGTCATCTCTTAGACAAGCAGAGGGAAACTAGAGACAGCCAAGGAGAAACCATGAAATAAGGCTAGAAGCTGAAGAATATTCAGATAAGATGCTTTTGGAGTCAGAGTGTGAAAAGGAGCAGTTTCACCCTTTGACTTGAGTGTTCAAACCCTCTGCTCGCCGCTTCTATCTTTGCAGACAAGGTCTGCTTCTGCTGCCAGCCAACCCCAGCTCACCCAGCTTCTGTGAGCAGAAGTTTCCATGAATTTCTCAAGGCAAGAGTGCTGTAAAGCCAGAGGAGAGACATCTCTCTGAGCAGCATGTCAGGGATGACATGAGCAGAGAGAGTCCAGGAGGCCAAGATTTCATGGAGGTTCAGATCTACATCTCCAACAGGCTCATAGGCAGCTCCTCCCTTAGCAGGAGACTCTGGGCAGACCTTCCTTTATTTCCATCTCAGTCCATCAGAAAATATTCCTGTTGCTTTCTAGGTGACTTCAGGAAGTAGTGCTGTAGACAGGACTCCCTGTCTTGGTCATGCACAGAGCTAAAGCAGATGCACTGGTCAGGTGCAATAGGGACCCAACCTCTGCACTTGGCTTGGACATTAGTTTGGGTTTACTGATTAAGGCTTCATATTCATGCTGACCTAAAATCACAGGAAGTAAGAGACTGAGCAGGGAACTCAACCTGCTCCATCCTACAAGCATGGGGACCTGAGTTGGAACCTAAAGCCTAGGCATGCCTGGTGGCACACACTTGTACTTCCATATCTGGGAAGCACACTGACTATTCCCTGGGATTTGCTGATCTGGAAAGCCCATCCTAATCAGTAATCCCCAGGTCCCATGAAGAGACCCTCTCTCAAAATACCAAAGATGGCTGCCCCTAAAGAGCAGCACTCAAGGCTACCCTTTGGTCTCCACAGACATACACCTGCACATACACAAATACACACAAACACACACACACACACACACACACACACAAACCAATTAAAAATAAAGTCCCAGGGGAGAGAATCTAAGCAGAAATTCCACCTGTTTATGAGGTGGGCCTTCCCAGAAGCAGGGCTCACTCTGGGCTCCCTGCACTGTGAAGGTAGTTTGTCTCTGTTGACTGCTTGCAGCTGAGAAAATGCTGAGAGGCACCAGGTAACCTGCTTCCCAGCAGTTTGATTCTTTTACTGTCTGTCTTGTGAGGAATTCCCAGCTGGAGATAAAAGTAGAAAAGTTAAAAACTTGCAGACATCATATTCAAAACGCAGCCAGTGAATCAGGCACTTGGAACTAATAAGCCCTCAATAAGCGTGGTCGTGGCACTGACGGAAATGACACAGAGTGCCACAAAGCATAAAAAGTCTCCTTCAGAGGCAGGAGCTGACAGTCCCCATAAAACGCAGTGCTTTGAAAAAGTGTGGTGTCAATCACAAGCAAGTGCCTGACAGATCCTCGGGATACCGTATTTTCTTTGCTGTAGAAAAGAAATCAAAGGAGCTGGATTTTCCAGGAACCCCTATTACCCTAAAGAGACTTAAAACGAAAACCTTCAAGCCGCAGCCCAGAGTCCGTGTACTTGTGAGCTGGAGCCACAGACACTATTATCCCACCTTTGGAGGGAGGGTATCCCTGAATGCCTTCAAGAAAACACATAGGCAGCAGAGGATGGCCTTGTTAGACACCAAAGGAAAGCCCATCCTAATCAGTAATCCCCAGGTCCTGGAAAGACTTGATGCCGTAGTGTAGAGGAATACCAGAACAGGGAATCGGGGGAGGGTTGATTGTAGAAGGGGAGATGGCTTATGGGATTTTCGGGGGAGGGGGATCCAGGAAAGGAGACAACATTTGAAATGTAAATAAAGAATATATCTAATAAAAATAAAATAAAATAAAATAAAATAAAATAAAAAAGAGTTGTCAAAAAAAAAAAGTAAGATTCTCACATCAGTCACCCAGCCAGCTCCCACAGTGGAGGCTAGCCATGCTCCTTTCTCTATGCTCCATGGACCAATCCTGCTTTAGAGGGGTGATGAGCAGAGGTCCAAGACCCCTCTTCAGGAGCAAGTGGGCAGAAGATTCTACTTATCCTTAGAGGCAATGGTAAGAGACAGTGAGGAATCTAGGAAGTCCCTAAGTGCTTGGAGTCAATAAAAACATTAATGCTGTAACTATGGAGAGAATTGTGTTAAATTCACAAACAGTAAATTCATATTTCAATGAGAAGTAATGATAGAAACAGTTGTAGGTATGCCTAATGCAGAAACACATGAATTCCTTATAAACCATTCATCGTTCCTAGTCTGGGTACAACCAGAGAAGTAAGGGATGACTTGGGAAAGAATCCATAGTCCACATTATATAGGTAGCCCCAGCATTTGGATGGGACCCTGACAAACACAATAAATTCTATTTCAATGCACCATTTAAATAACACTTTCACATGCCCTGCAGGGGGAAAAAAAGAGCTCTCTGTAACAATAAAGACCATAGAACAGCAGATACCCAGAAAAATGGTCTTTAACTTACTAATTGTTCAGTGTGCAAACTGGTGGGCTTGATCCCAAGGGTGCCTAGCTCTGCCACAGCTCTCCAGCTCTGAGAGAGTCTGTGGGCCAAATGAAATTGTCCGCAGAAATGTTATCTGCAAGGAGCCTACAAGAAACAGGTTCAGACCTCAGAGTTGCAGTGCGTGTTAAAGGCTGCAAACCAGGGGGTCACCGACACAGTGAGAAGGTGACTCAGAACATTGGAGAGGGCTTCAGATGTTACAACAAATGTTTGATCCTTGGGGTGGTAGGGAGGAAGCAGGATGGTTCAGAGCTGAACTTTCTCAGCTTATAGTGATCAGGAGCAGGTTCCATGATTACCTTCAACACAGCACCACAGCAATACATTTCTAAGAGCCAAGATCAGGCCCGGTCTGATTTCCTGGGTTGCTGGGTTACAAAATGAGCTCGCAGACACTGTGGATTCCTTAAATGAAAAGTAGAGAGATGGTTGGGGACAAAAGGAGAGTGGGTGTATGATGGGGGACATTGAGTTTCAAGGACTTGAAAGCACCAGCGCCCTAGGCCTCTCTTGTTTCCACAGGACCCTCCCCCTTTGCCTCTGAGAGCATGCCCCCTCCAGGTATCCCCCTACCATGGGGCATCAAGTCTCTACAGGATTAGGCACATCCTCTCCCACTAAGGTCAGACAAGGCAGCCCTTTGCAGTATTGTAAAGGACGGCTGGTCTCTTGCCCCGTTGCTCTCATCTCCAGTTTCTTGGGAGCACAATCTCTTCTTGACCTAGGGAGCTGATGATAGCGCCAAACCCAAGAGAAGAAAATGTGTTCACTGAAAGGTAGTAAAGCTGACTGACCTATATCAGAAATAAAACTCAGAGAACACTGAGGCTAGGACAGGACAGAGGGACTCGTTCAGATGAAGTCTGACTCAGAAAACCACCAGTTCACCCCACCCACTGGTTGCTCCAAGACTGCTTTCTCTCAATTAAATTTGAGAGGTCAGACATAGAAGGGTGAGGAAAAGAGGTCAAAACCTCTGAGATGTATCAGGACAGGATCACTTGAGACAGCAGGTCTCCTGAAGACGACATTGCTGGGAGAATATTGCCACAGCTCTGAATTTGAAGCATCAGGAGCCTTAATCAGAGAGAAGTAGTCATGTGATGGTGGGTGACTTCCTGTAGGAGTCCTTCCATTGTTGCCACCACCTAGGGCCAACATGTCACAACCTTGCCCACAGCTAGTGCAGAGAGCCAAGATGGCTGAAGAGCCAGGTCCTAAGAGCTGTCGAGAACCTTGAGGGTGCAACTGCCTGACTGGGGATCCCTCTATGGCCCCATGTGGGTCAGAAGTCTCTCTGGGAACACATTGCCTCCTAAAAGAGCTAACCTGTATGATGTCCAAAGATGTTTTCAGATTTTTCCTAAGATTAACGACCTGTGGCACCCTGACCCTGTCTTGCAGGAACCCTTGGGACCACCGATGCAGGAAACTTTTAAGCACAGGGTCAAAGAACACTGGGGGCTGTGGGAAACAAGTCCTCATGCAGACATGCTTAACACTGGAGGGAAGGCTGAAGGGCAGCAACATGAGGCCTGATGGAAGACTCTCTTCCTCAAAGGATGGACATCCAGAGTGCAGGATACCTGTTGGGGACCTTGGTATTTCTGGCAAGGAAACAAAAGAGCTTTTCACACTGGACTAAAGGATGCAGCAAGAGGAACCACCAAGCCATCCAATCAATTCCCAGTCAGAAGCAGTTTCTTTGCCTGTTTTCTTTTCTTTTTTTTTATTTTATTTTATTTTATTTTTTTAATTTACATTCCAAATCACTTCCCCTTTCCCGTTTCCTCCCTCCCCGAAAGTCCCATAAGCCCCCTTCCCTCCCTCTTTTCTCCGTTCAACCCCCTCTCATTACTCTGTCCTGGCGTTCCCCTACATCCAGTCTTTCCAGGACCAGGGGTCTCTCCTTCCATCTTTTTAGAAATCTATTGATATGCTGATTGTGTCTAGGGTATTCTGAGATTCTGGGTCAATATCCCCTTATCAGTGACTGCATACCATGTGTGCTCTTTTGTGATTGGGTTACCTCACTAAGGATGATATTTTCAAGTTCTGACCATTTGCCTAGGAATTTCGTGAATTCATTGTTTTTAATTGCAGAGTAGTATTCCATTGTGTAAATATACCACATCTTCTGAATCCATTCCTCCGTTGAGGGACATCTGGGTTCTTTCCAGCTTCTGGCTATTATAAATAAGGCTGCTATGAATATAGTGGAGCATGTGTCCTTATTGCATGCAGGTAAAGTCTCTGGGTATATGCCCAGGAGTGGTATAGCCGGATCCTCTGCAAGTGTCATGCCCAGTTTTCTGAGGAACCGCCAGACTGCTTTCCAGAGTGGTTGTACCAGCCTGCAATTCCACCAGCAGTGGAGGAGTGTTCCTCTTTCTCCACATCCTCGCCAACAACTGCTGTCTCCTGTGTTTTTGATCTTAGCCATCCTGACTGGTGTGAGATGGAATCTCAGGGTTGTTTTGATTTGCATTTCCCTAATGACTAAGGATGATGAACATCTCTTTAGGTGCTTCTCAGCCATTAGATATTCTTCAGGTGAGAACTCTTTGTGTAGCTCTGTACCCCATTTTTTAATAGGGTTACTTGCCTCTCTGGAGTTTAACTTCTTGAGTTCTTTGTATATCTTGGATATTAGCCCTCTGTCGGATGTAAGGTTGGTAAAGATCATTTCCCAGTTAGTTGGTTGCCGCTTTGTCTTTTTGACGGTAACCAGATGAAAAATAAGCAAATTTCTCACCTCAGTTATTCAGATGGGAAAGCGACTGCCTCACTTAGAAATCAGGAGCTGATGAGGTCCTCTTGAAGAAAATGTGTTTCTTTTCCTGGGAGAGTATGGAACTTTCCTGAATCTTTCTGGCTTTGATTCGGCTCTCCAGACAAGCCCAGGCTAGACCAGGATTAGCTCAGACTCAATGGTAGCATCTGGCAAGCTTCCTAAAGGACGCCTCTGCTGGGGGCAATGAGCAATTTGTTGACACGAGCTATAGTGAGAATTTACAATCCTAATAAGCACTCAGAAGAGACACATAATCCAGATATTTTATTTATAAACCATATGCCTAAATTGGGCAGATCTAGAACTATACTAACTAATATAACCCCAGCTATAAGGCCCCTTGTTACTCTGTTTCTCCTGGCCACTCAGTTCTGGTCCATGGCAGCTTCCTCCTCCTCCTCTGTCTTTCTCCTCCTTTTTCTCTCTCTACCTGCAACCCCTTCTCTCAACTTCCAGTCCCACCTTTCTCCCTCCCCTGCCCAATCAGCCTCTAGCCTTTTATTGACTAGTTAAATTGGGGAGAAGGTTCACATGGCATCACTTAAGTACATGAGGATCTGCTCACTGGGGGCAACCACATCTTGAGAAACCAATATTTAGCTTTAGAATACAAGCAGCATCAGACCAACCCACTACAGTGTGCCCTTCATGTCCCAAGACCAATACAATAGTACCTTCAAAGCATAAAGAAACCTCTAGAAGAATTTAGACAATTACTCCTGTCTATAATTGAGGAAATTTTAATACAGTAAAGAGAAGAATGCATTTAAAGTTACTGGCTAGTTACCTGTCTAACCAAGAGAGGACCTCTCTCTCCTGCCTTCTAGCCTGTGAGTTTACAGATGTGTTGCTTTGCAGCCAGCAGACTGGTGTCATAATAAAAGCTGAGAATCCCTATAGCAGAAAAGAATACTAAATTGTGTGGATTTGCTCTGTCCTGTTTGGGGCTTTGGGCCAAGAAGACTTACTAACCACTACAAGGAGGCTTGCTATAAAAGGCTCAGTACGAAGGGCCTGGCCCACTGTGTGCCAGAATTTTCTGAGTGAAATAAAGTTCCCTTAGTAGAAAGACAGGTCTTTCTCTGAGATCGGACTGTAATGTTGGAAAGTCCAGGCACAGAGCTGGAGAGTTCTTGGTCTCACTTGTGTTTTCTGATGGGCTAGATCTGTATTCTATGGGGATGACATATGTGATCTGTTGAGCTTGCTCTGAGAATCACTGCCCCAAGGAGGGTTTCAGGAGGAAAACGAACCTGTGGGAAGAAAATGTCAGCTCATAGTGATGCCAGAGGCAGGTGGGGACCACACAGGTGATGCCAGGTCAGAGATGGGACATGACTACAGGGAAACAAGTGTCTCTATGTTTGAAGGGTGCATCCTGGGGAAGCTTGTTTCCATTGTCTTCCTGCTCCTTACAGAAGTGTAAAATTGAGCAGGGCCTGGCAGTACAAAAAAACTGGTCATCCCAGCTACTGGAGAGAATGAGGCAGGAGAAACATAAGTTCAAGGCCAGCCTGGATAACTTAATGAGATCTTGTCTCAAAACAATTTTAGAGAGCTCTCTGTCTCTGTCTCTCTCTCTGTCTCTCTGTCTCTGTCTCTCTGTCTCTGTCTCTCTGTCTCTCTGTCTCTGTCTCTCTGTCTCTGTCTCTCTGTGTCTCTGTATCTCTCTCTCTCTCTCTCTCTCTCTCTCTCTCTCTGTGTGTGTGTGTGTGTGTGTGTGTGTGTGTGTGTAGCTCACTGATAGAGCCCTTGCCTAGCATATGGAAGTCCCTAGGTTTAATTGCTACTAAAATAAAAGCTCCAAATTTCTTCTCTTTACAAGGGTTGAATTACTAGTATTTTAACAAAACCCTTCAAAGGCATGCCTAGTAAGTCTAATCCTTTCTGTTTGCAGAACAGAAGTTATCAGAGACATATACAAAGGTACATTCACTAGAGTTCCTGGTTCATTCAGTGCAACAGCATTGACCTCACACAATTCAGGCCCATGACATCACAGTGCCTGCAGCCCCCAAAAGAGCTCCTGGACAGAGGTTTACATGCCAGTCTTGTATTCCAGGGTATACTTTCCCTTGGCAACTCTTCTGTTATTAAGTAGGGAAGAGTAAAGATGACCTATATCCCTGATTTGGACCAATCCTGAACAAAGGAAAATGAACCTTCCCAGATATAGCACCTACATCAGTGTATGTGGACAGAAAAGAAATTAAAATATATTTTCCAAGGAAAAAACCTATTAGAACCAGAATGTGTAGTGTTAACTCATCTAATAATAATAATAATAAAATCTACATTAAAAATCTTAAAAAGTAGTTTTCCGAATATGCAAATCACAGGTAATTTAGATTCTGACACTGCAAATAACCTTAATTTTGTGTTCATTATTGTATCAGAGGCTTGCAGTAACAAGACGTTTCACAGCTTAGTTGTAGAAGACCTGACACATGAGAAATTAACCTGCATTTTAAATAGAGTCATAAAGCTGTAAGGTCTGTAGTTTTGCCCTCTCTTTGTCTATAATGCCTTCAATTATGTATTGTGTGTCTGTGTGCACATGCCTGTACTTATGCATATATGTACATGTATACATGTGTGACCTCCTTTATGTATATGTGCATATACACATGTTCACTTTACACATATATTTATGAACATGCATGCCTGTTTTATGTGTATGTGTGTACATGTGCATCCCTGTGCATACATGTGTATACATGTGCCCATGTGTGACCTCTTTATGTACAAGTGTGTGTACACATTCCTCTGTGTGTATGCATATACATGTGTGACTCTTTTCTATGTAGGTATATGCACACATGTGCATTCATATGCATACATGTGCATTCTTGTGCATATATGCATGTGTTTATACCCCTTTATATGAACATATGCCCCTTTATGTATGTGTACACATACTTGTGTAGTCCTTTGCACACATACACGTGCATGTCCCTTTATGCATTTATGTGAACATTTGTACATTCCTGTGCATGCCTGAATGTGTATACATAAGTGTGCTCCCTTATGTATGGATTTGTACATATGCATATCCGTGTCTGTATACATATGTTTACATGTGTATATGTCTTTATGTCTATGAACACATATGCATCCCTATGTGTACATATGTGTGTACATATGTATACATGTGACCTCTTTATGCATGTGACCTCTTTATGCATACATATGTATGCATAAAGAGGTCACATGTATACATATGCCTGCATGAATGCACATAAGAACAAATTATATATACATGTATGTCCCCCTTTATGTATATGTGTGAGCACATTTGTACATCCCTGTATATGCATGCATGTTTGTGAATATGTACAAGTGTGATGCAGGCATGTATATTCACTAACATGGAAGTTTTAGAAATGGCTATGGGCCAGAGAACTCAGGTCCTAGAACATAGCAGAGCCCACCAACAGGCACCCAGAAGCCTAGCGACAATTCTTGCAACAGAGATACTGCTCAGATAGCCTGGACACACCTGTGATACCTCTCAGATTGCCTGGTCACATCTGTGACAGCCAGCTGCCGGAGGAGCCTCTTAGAAACACACAGTGTAATCTGAGTAATGAAGGTAGCCAGCATGGCACATGACAGAGCTTGATTTCTGGGGCTTCCAGTTATGGCCTTGCTTGCTTCCATCTGAGGTAAGCTGGGACAACTTGTCTAACAACCTTGATGCTCAGTTTTCTCACCTGTAAAATGGGTACCAGATACTAAACACTAGGCACATGTCCCTGAGTCCATATTAACTGTATTGCCCTACTCCTGGAACATAAGACAGCAAGGCAGGCCACCCCTGGCCCAGATCGGCTTGAGTCCAGCACTGCAGGGGAAAACACAAGAGGACAGCATTATGTGGGTAATAGACAGAGGAAAGGTAGCCAGACTCAGCCAATATGAGCTGTCCTCCTGCAGTAAGCTGCTAGGCCCCCCGGGACAAAGTAGGGAATACAGAAATCTAGGAATCTGGGATTGGAGAGCAACCAGGCCCCCTATCTTTTTCTTTTTTGATAATGTATTCATTGTTGTTTTATGTACTTTGGTGTTTTGTCTGCATGTGTGTCTGTGTAAGGGTGTCAGATCCCCTAGAACAGGAATTACAGACAGTTGTGAACTGTGATTTGGATGCTGGGAACTTAACCTAGGTCCTCTGGAAGAGCAACCAATGCTCCTAATCACAGAGCCATCTCTCTAGCCCCCCTACCTCTTTCTTAATCTCCCAAAGGGAAGCAACAGAACTTTTTCCTGCTGGCCTCAGAGTTCCCATTAAAACAGCAGCACGAGACACTGACCTGGTGAGAACTTTCAAGAATGAATTCTAGCACTCTGTGTCCCTGGAACCCTTTCCTTCTTCCCAGCAAGGACGGGGCCTGCCCACATCATCTGGTTTTATTAGGTCTGTGCCCTGCTCCAGCAGCTACTTGCCAGATCTACATTTGCCTTCGCCTGGGTAGGAGAAACACCTTCCAGCCTCCACTATTTCTGAGGAGGGCAGGCAGTTGGGCTACCGAGAAAGAAGGCCTCTGCCCTATTAGGACCCCACAGTGGGATCATCCCTCATAGGCACTGGAGAGCTTCCCTGCAGAGTCTGACATAGAGCAGAGAGAGCTATAGCCAACTGCTGAGCCACTCAGAAGCCAGGCAGCCTCTTCCCTGGGAAGAGATAAAGGCAGTATTCTTTGATCTTTCCTTTTTGTGGGTCTATGGAGCAGCCATCCCTATCCTGCATGTGTAATACACTCTGGGTGGTAGGCAGAGTTAAAACAGTGCTGGGGTAACCTCCTGAAACCAGCTCCTGCAGCCAAGTGCTCCCCACTCAGGGAGCCTTGCAGCAGTCACACCTGCCTAGAAGCTCTCCAGGGGCCCCAGGAGAGGAGCAGGGTCCTGACAACTATCATGGTATTTCCCAGCAAGCTCTCTGCTCTCAAATCAAGCTCCCATATATTATTCCATCTCATTAGCATAATCAGTAGTAATAAGTGATTAAACATTTACTCTTATAAATGCCAACAAACCATTAATCACTCTGCTCTGAGGCTTCTCTGCTGTGAACTTTGGGGTTTAATTTTGCATGTTGTCTTGCCTACTGTCCTTCCTGCTCAAAGTGGCACCTACCCAGCTAGCCACCTGCTAGCACTTGTCCCCATCCAGTCCCCAGCAGTTAGAGGGGAAGATGCTAGCAGCTAGAAAAACAAGTAGGGGGGATGGGGTGGGCAAATTGCTCTGAAAGAAGTGGAGGGATAGAGAGGGCAGCAACATCTGAATTTCACCGCCCACCACTTCAGGCACCTCTGCCATGTGTCTACAAAACAGGCAGCTTCCGTGCTGGGCAGTCTGACTCAGCACACTCCAACTATGGCCACAGGCTAGACTTCCTCTGATCTTCCCTGTATTCATTGCTGAGGAAATGCAATGTTTGCCACAGAAGTGCCCAGGGCATCTGTGCTAGGGAGACACCAGCTCTAAACCCTGACTGATAAATGATATCTATCAATACAACTGGAAATGCTCTCACATCACAGAATGTGGAGGGAGCTTGCTGATATCCTGAACCCAGTGCAGTTTCAGGTCAGACTTAGTCTAGAGGTTCAACACTTCTGTCAAATGTTCAACGTATACCCCTCTCAGCTTCACTGGCTTACCTCAGACTCCATGTTGTGGGAACTACAGAATATCTTCCACCAAGTTCTGCTTGGGGCTCTCAAAGGACAGTGGGCCACTCCCCACCATTTCCCATGCTCTGCGCATGGGCTCCACTGGGTTCAAACCACTTCCGTCTTTACCTTGGCTTCACTCAATGGAACATTACCTAGGATATGTAAGCCAAACAAACCCTATCTTCCCAATTTATTTTCCGCCATGTTTTTTTATCATAGAAATAAAAAACAAAGTTCCTTAATCAGTAGAAGCCTGCTAATATGTGTCACCAAATGCAGGATCACAGCTGCTCATAGGCTTAGAGCTCAAGGGCACTAAGATGTTCCAATCCTCAGCTCAGGCTGCTGTGACAGGTTCACTATGACCCAGCCTCCACCAGTTCTGCATCCCATTGGCTCCCCTCAGAGCTCCAATGGAGATTTGATTCAAAGCCTACTAGATACAGGAGAATAGTGAGTGTCAAAGTGGTGACCCTTGCGTAAGTAGCTGGAGAGGGGATGTGCAAGACTAGCACACAAAGTACTCTTAAAGGTTCAAGCAAATGCCAGGACTACTAGAGGTAGCAAGGAGTAGGGTGACCCGATCCCCACTTCCAAGACTCCTGATTTTTAGTGAAGAGACCAATGAGAAAAGTAAATACATTGTGGAGTAGAACACATCACAAAGAAACGCAGACATCACAGGATCCGGAGCAGCAAAAGGTAGCACTGAGAGAAAGGAGATGTGGCTCCCCAGATGACACTGAGACCTGAAGCACAGGAGAGTGCTTCCAGACAAAAGAAAGGCAGGCATCCTAGGTCAGAGCCATAGGCCAGGCCTGAACAGACAGGGAAGGGGCTCACATGTAAGGAAACAACCCATGAGGACATAAGAGCTTTCAGAGAGTCCAGGACATATCCCATAGGACAAGATGAACATCACTGGAGTTAGTAGGTACCTAAAGATGCTACAGAGCTATGCTTAATAAATAGGTGCAACCAGATGCCTAGACAACAAGACCAGAGTTGATCCCATACTAGCTGAGTCAGCCATCAGTGATGGGAACAGACAAAGAGAGCCTCCTTTTCTAGACTCTAAACCTGCCAAAGCCCATGATGATGAGCAAGTGGGTCCATTTCACATCACAACAAGTAGCAGACCATGAAGGAAAAGGACTATCACAGTATGAGGTGCTAGGGCAGAGGTGGCCAAATTTGTGGGAGAACCTTTGAAGATGAACAAGTAGCCAAGCTTTTCTTCTGAAGTTTGTAAGGGTGGGTCTGAAGTTGAGCATCCTAAAAATCTTTTGTAGAAGGTCGGTTTTCTTCAAGGATGCAGCCCCTGAGAGGCTACTCATGTTCTAACATGTGGTCCTCACCCAGACACACAGAGAGAATACTAGTGGACTCAAAGGTTTGATAAAAAACAGAATACATAAAACCTGGAAGGAAAAGTAGTGACAGAGATAGAGAGGAGGAATGGGGTAGAATGGAGGATGAATTTGATCAAAACATTTTGCATGTATAAAATTACCAAGCAATAAAAATGTTTAAATATTAATTGTAAACTAAGAAAACAAACAAACAAACAAAAAGCCTTATCCAGAGGTAGGAAGAAGACAAGAATCAGAGTTGTTATAGCAAGGCAACTGCCCCGTGAGTCACATGGGACTCTGTCACTTGGGCTAGGACAATCTTTATGTCTTCATTCTTGAAGGATGGTGGAGAGCCTTAATCTTCTCTGTCTACCTCCCTGGGGTCAGCAGGAGAAAACCTGGCCCAGCAGGAAGTGCCAAGCCCACTCTCCAGGGGTGGGTCTCTCTCTCCTGGTCCTCACCTGCCGCCCAACAGTGGAGAACTCAGGCAGTGTGGGTCATAAGGTTCTACAGCAGCCTATGGTGACTCAGAACAAGATGCCATTTAATTACTTTTCTAGGAAGAGCACTTTGCTATGAGGGCACCTTACCTCTGCCGGACAGACGTGTGAGTTTACCTGTTCTGCCTTCAAGAGTTTGGCTGTTTATCATTAGGCTGAAGCCAAGCTATCTTTGTGCAGGAGCTGGCTGTTTTTACAGCAGACCTGTTATGCATTTGAAGGTTTAAAAAAAAAATCCCTATACCATGAAAATTGCACAGGCTTCTGTAACTGAAATCCAGATTTTGAGGTAGGGGGTAAAAAGACTACTTTTTTTTTTTTTTAAAATAGTGTTTTATTCTAAACAGCAGCCAAGGGACCTGGTGGCATAATATGTTATGATTCAATAGGAAGAGGCTCATTTAAATTGCAAATGAGTTCAAAATTGAGACTCTGCCTCTATCTTTGCTCTGCTAATGTATAGAATAAATGATCTCCGGATACAATGAAGTAGTATGTCCTCTTTGTTTGCAGTTTATATTAAAACTTCACTTGGATGAGATTTCCAGGCAGGCTTCCTAAAATGTTCCCTAAGGACAGAGAAATTCAACGACACCAGATTAAATACAAGAAACAATAATAATAAAAAAAAAGGTGTGTGCTGTGTGTCATCAGGAAAGTCCCAAAACTTTGTATAAGAGGATGAATTATTCATTAATGTTTTGGGGAAAGTCCTAGTCTCAAAAAGAAGAGGAAAAGGGTTTTGAAGAAAAAAGTTATTGTATAGATAACAGTGCATCTATCTTAGGATCTGCTTGACAGACTTGGGGTGTGGTCAGAGTAAGGAGGATACCCACAGTGGGGCTCCTCTTCAAGGTGTCTCACCCAGATAGGCTAAGCTTTATCTAGTCTCACAGAGAGAAAGAGCCACCCTGAGCTGGCAATGTGCACAGTTGGTGGGGACACTCTCAGAATGAGGACCAGACCGGAGTCAAGAGTAAGAACTGGAAAGGTAACAGTTGGCATCTTTCCAAGTGCGTGGGTACATGTCTTCAGAGACCTGCACTGGGCCTGAGACTGTCCCTGTGTGAGGAGCATGTTTCTTGGAAGACAGTATAGCAGTCTTCCTGCTACTTACAGGGAGTATGACACCATTTGCTTCGAGTGGCAGCTCACTCACTTATTTTAATAGTGTTTCACTGTGCAGGGAATTCAAGAATACCATTCAAAACACTAGAGAATATTATTCCCAAAGGAGAGCACCTGGCCTGCAAATGTGATACCATCTCATTTCTTGGCTCTTCAGATATCTAGACATCCTGCCAGGATGCTTGCCTGGCCTGCCCTTGTTTCCTATCAGCCACTGTATCTTAGCAATTCTCCCAAGGGGAAGCTGGAACCATAAGCATCCCTCATGGGCAAGAGCCCCAGGATGTGATCATTCCCCACAGGTATCTGAGGTACAGGTCAAGGCCACTATTGCAGCCCAAACCCATCTCCTCCAGACCAGGCAGGGATTTCCCAGGCTAGCTATCCCTGAAATTCATTATATTTGATTATTTTTTTTCCTGGTTGGTTGCAGACAGTAATTACTTTTTTTGCTCTCCATGGTTCTAATGGTCTTCCCAGGTATTAGATGCTGAGATAGGAAACCTGAAATGCTATTTCTGTCCCTGCTCTGAGCATAATCACCCTGCAGGTATATGACCAGAAGTATATTGTCAGGAGTGGAGGCAAGGGCTATGTGTGGGTGAATGCATGTTCAACTGGCTTATCCTCACTCTAAGAGACTAGTACTGCCCTTTCTTACCCAGCATGCCTACGCGCTATCATGTAGCAAACCCATGCCATCCCTCCTGGCCGTCTGATAACTGTTCCTTCCTTTTATTTCCTGTATATGTATATTATCATAGCAAGGTTTTTCCTTTATTCTTCACTGTAGATTTGCATGCTCTTGTTAATTGCTAAGAGAAGTTCATATTCATGTATAAACCTTTTGCAAAATAAGATTGATCCCTCCACACAGCTCTGAGTTTCCAAAAAGGAAGAAATTTATTTATCTATTTACCCATGTGATCTGGCATTCTTCACAAATCTTCCTGGCTAAGCAGGGTTAAAGAGCTAAAACACAGCATCTCAGTTTAAATTCAGACACAGAACTAGACAAGATCCCTAGACCTAGGCTTATCTCTCTGAAGGTTCGTCCATGGAGAGCATGGTGACCAGGTGCCCCTAGCAGAGGCCAAGGTGAAGGTACAAAGGTCTCCTGTTTAGTGGCTTCTTATCCTGTTGAAGCTTGAGATTCAAGTGTTGATGCTTGAATCTGGTGTTGCCTGGGGCCCAGTTCTATAAACTCAGATCAAAATGATGACCCTGGCCTCTCTGGCTCTCATAAAAGCTAGTGTGCCCTCTACACCAGAACAGGACTCTGCTGATTGGCTACTGCTTTCCACTCCACAGTCATCCTACCCCAAATGGAGGCCTGGCTCAGCTCTGCTAGAAGATTCTGGACTGACTCAGCCCAGACTGCATGACCAGGCTCCTTGGTTCCCCAGGACTGACCACCTACAGATGCCTTTCCTCCTGGCCTTGGGAACTCAGTGCCCACCAGTCCACATGCATGCTGTGAGGTAGCTTGCAGCCTAGCTTGCACTGAGCCCAGCCCATTTCTGTTCCTCAGTATTCCTTCCTGTCCAAGCCACGCTTAGGGATGAGGCAGGTTACCCAGTCCAAAGTCTCACTCTCCTACCTCTTGTGCTCCTTCCTGAGTCTCAGGACCGAGAAACCCAGCTCCACTTCCTGTCTGCCACATTTCACTGCAATGCAAAGCACTTTAGATATCTGTTTACTCAGCACAGAGGTAGGCTTGTTGTACAGGATTTTAACTGTTAGGTAAACAATGGCGCAGCCGAGGCTCTCACATGCTCATTCTTACCCAGTTGTACAGTATTTCATTTCCTCTTCAGGGTAATCCTACATGATAGAGACTTGTTCCCATTTCAGACATAAGAAGATCAGAAAGAAGAAAGCTGAGTTCCTTGTCCAATACCACTCCCAGGCAAGGGTGAGAGCTGGAAACCCTTTATCACAGGCAACCAGGGGACCAGGAGCCCCTGCAGCTAGAAAAGCCACAAGGACTTCTCTCATTCCAGTGCCACAGAGACGAAACCCAAATTCTCGCCCCTGTGCTCTCCTAACTCCGTTTTTTTTCTCTTTAATATTTAGTCTACCTATTACATTGCTTTGGAGTTTATACTAAGGAGCAAACTTGGCTTTCTCCTTACAAGGTGAGCTGGTTATTTCCTATAGGCTAGCCCAACCTTCCCAACTGACCTTGAGGGCTACCAGGAGCACAAGTTCCCTCTTGCAGGGAAGGATTTTATGTTCTGTTCCACTGCCTGTCTGGCCTAAGTTATTCTCCATTTTTACTCTGACTCTAGAAAGCATGTCCGTGCCTATGAGACCTGCTTATGCCATAGTGCAGACATGTTTAAAGCCTGCTCATCACTCAGCCATCCTGATGGCCTTTAGACCTCCCTGGAGGTGCTGACTGGGATAGTGCTTTGAGATTAATTAGGAGAGAAATGACATCTTTATAATGCCATGTTAATAATCCTTCTATTTGTTTATCTTAGTTTATTCCTTTATGTAAAATTTTATGACTCGCTTCATATGGGACCGCAGACTGCTGGAGTGTGCTTCCAGAACTCTACATTCAGCCGATATGAAGCTGTTTTATTTATTATGCTTTCCAACTTCCTCTAAAGCTTTGCATTTAGGAAAATGATGGGGATTTCTGGGAACAGGGTCATCACTGTAATCAGTTCCTGTGGTTATATTAACATTCCTCTCCCCATAATTTGTGTGATCGATTATATTAATGAATTCCCCCAACATTAAATCATTCAATTACTACAATACCTGTGCACATAAATGACTCTATAAACACACTGGTTTTACTATATTAGTTTTCAAGAGTTCTGCTATGATGCACCATAAACTGGGTGACTTACAACAATGAAAACTTAACTAAGTCTGGGTTCTGTAGGCAGAATACAACTGGCTCCCGCACAGGGCTATGGAGAGGAGCCTCCCCACATCCACCACACCTCTGGCCCCCTTTTCTTTGCTGAGAAGCTACATCACTGCATTCTTCATCTCTGTGTCCCCACAGTCATGTGCACCCCAGTTGCATCTTTATTCAGCTATGTGTGTGTATTTATAAGGATTCAATGACTATGATTCCATCTTGACTGAGTACAACTGCAATGAGCCCTGCCTTCAAGGGTGGAAAAGACTTCCTGAAGCCCAACATTTGCTTACAGAGTTCTATGGCCTTCTTCTGTTGCAGGCATTGTTCCTCATGTACAGTCACAGGCCAGGCATGGAGCAGAGATGAGTGTTCCTTGTTTATATACATTGGGTTGTGAGCAGAGCCACATTCTTATAGCCCGGCATTGCCAATGACGTTTATTCCATGTGATATTGATATTCCTCCCACGGTTTAAGTTCCCACGGGTGGATCATGGCCACATAAAGCCAAAGCTGGCACCCTGTGCTTCTTCAAGCATCAACAAAGATTCTCCTCTCAAACCCAGGGACTTCTCTTGGCAATGTGTAGGCAGGTTCCAGAAAAACACCTGACATGTGACAATCATTCTGCACAGACACATGACCATAGAATCCTTAATCAACAGCCCAGACCTCCTGTACTAGAGGACCACCACTGTTGAACATGAGATCATGGAGCTATTTGAGGGGACATAGGCATGGGGCATCCATCATGAACATCAGTAGCAGACTAAATGTGGGAAAAGCTGCAGGTCAGTGGGCAGGCACTATGGAGTCTGCAACAGTGCCTCTGTTAATCCCACTGAACAAAAGTAAAGACCAATGACCCAAATTGTTGGCTGTATTAAAGCAAGCTTTATTCCTGCATACAGTAAAACCTGCCCAGCAGCTGTCTCTCCCTAAAGCAGTCTTTGAGAAAACAGCACTGAACACAGAGGGGTGTGTGGTAGCTGGAAACCTCAAAGCTGGGGGGTTCCAAATACTGGGAGATCTCCAAAGGCTCTTGGCAAGTATCTCTCATTTATGTACTTGGATTGTGAGCAGAGCCACATTCTGATAGCATGGCATTGCCGATGACATTTATTCCATGTGATGTTAATATTCCTCCCATGGAAGCAGATAGCAGTCTAAGATTACCTTGCAGAACATCTTGTGGCTTTTGTGAGGTTGTAGGCCAAGGCCCGGTCAAAGTGTGCAATAAGTCAGATTCCAGGAAACAGAACTGGAGTTTTATGGTTAAACAGAACTGAACTTATTTCAACCTTGTAATAAGATGGCTTCTGATCTTAAGAGTTAGACTAGTCCACCAGTTTCCTGAGCTGACTGAAGCTGGATGGTGAGAAGAGGCACAGCTACAGAATCACAAAATCTGATCTTGCCCATTCCTCACTCAGGAGGACCTCTTCATACTCCAGGAGAAGCATAAGGCAACACTCATGCATGAAGATGCTTCGAGGTAACAAAGAACAAGAAAGCAGACCCACAAGAGCCAATCCACAGGCCTCAGGTCCCCGTGGAAACCCACTTTGGAAAACTGATGTGGTTTCCCAAGCAACACTGATAGCTGAAAAGCATCCTGTTTTCATTCGTTGAAGACACACCCGCCCTTGAACTCATGTGCCCTGCTCATAGATGGGTCTGGCTCCTGAGGAGCTGTCTCTGCAGTGTAGAACCAGGCCATAAGGGTGTGTCTAGAGAGTACCAGGAGCACCAGATTCAACAGCCCACAACTTCCCACATGCTCCGACTAGGCTGATCCCACGAGCAGATAGGACACACTAGATCTGTGCTCTCAGCCTCTCCACACATCTTATGCCAAAATGGAAGCTGATGAGGGCTGTTGACACTGCAGACAAATGGGGTACAAATAAAAGCAGAATCAATGCTCGCTGTAATAAATGACCCTGTCTGTATGCCTGCTCTCCCCATGCCTATGATTGCCTGGGATAGAGGAATGTCGTCTACACTTCCCCTGCAGAGACACCTGGAGTTCCTTTGTCTTTCCATCCATCTGCATGCCTTTGGACCTCCAATAAAGTAGAAATTATATTTGCACAGCAAGACTTTCCCCAGTCATATTTTCTTGTAGGAAAAGCACATAGGAGCAGGAACAAATATGGGACTTTTGGTCATTACAGAACAGCAAATGTTGTCCTTGTGGGAACCAGAACAAAACAAACCACACCAAACATTCTGTCGTATTTGGAAAAGTGAATTATCCATTGTGAGGACTGTGCAGCCAAAATGAAACCACATCCCAAGACCATCAAGGCCTACTATTTGTATGTTTTTCACCCAAATGAAGAGATGTTTTCTCTTGTGCAGGGTACATGTGCCACGGAGGATGGCAATAGTGATTCTCTGGTTATATGGGACGAATGTGACTCTTGAAGGTGTGACACTCCCTTTGTGGTGCCAGGCAAGTCATTCGTAAATGGCTGCAAAATGGTATGAGGGTATCAAATATTTAAATGTGGTGATAGGAAATGTCCAAAGAAGTGCAGTTCTGCTGAAGTGGCCACCTCCTGTATCAGGCAGGAAACCCAATGAAGTGATAGAGACATCAACCCGCCCACAAAACTTTTGATCTGTCTACAAGAAATTCAGGGGTGGGGGATGGAGCAGAGACTGAGAGAATGGCCAAGCAATAACCAGCCCAACTTGAGACCCATTCCATGGGCAAGCTCGAATCCCAGACACTATTAATATTACTCTATTATGCTTGTAAACAGGAATCTAGAAATTCCTTCTTCTGAGAGGCTCCACCCAGCAGCTAACTCAGATGCAAACACCCATAGACAAACAATGGATGGAGCTTGGGTACTCTTATGGAAGAAGAGGAAGGATTGCAGCCTCTAAAGGAACAGGAACTCTAAGAAGATGAACAGAGTCAACTAGTCTAGACCCTTGGGGCTCTCAGAGACTGAACCACCAACCAAAGAACATACATGGGCTGGACCTAGGCCTCCCCACATATGTAGTAGATGTGCAGCTTGGTCTTCTTATGGGTCCTGAACAACTAGAGCAGGGGCTACCCAATAGCTGTTGGCTGTACATGAGATATGATCTTCTAGCTGGGCTGCCTTGTCTGTCCTCAGTGGGAGACGATGTACCTAGCTTCACAGAGATTTGATATGCCAGAGTAGGGGGATACCCAGGGAGTCCCTACCTGTTCCAAGGAAAAGTGGAAGGGATCTGAGCAGATATATTGTGGGAGGGTTAACCATTAGGGGAGCAATGAGTGGGAAGTAAAGTGAATAAGCATATAATAATAATAATAATAATAACTACTCAAAAAAGAAATGTAGTTCTGGGCCCTTTGGGAAATGATAGCTGCCCCCTACCATGTAAAGGGAGTAACTGGGCACACCCTTCAACATCACAGCAGGTAGGAACTAAGTCTAACACATGCCCCACTCCTCCCCCTGCCCCCAGGGTGTGTCTAACACCTTTTATCTGAGAGCTGAAAAGATTAGGTATACCCACACTGAGCAGAGTGAGGAAGAACAAAGCAAAGGTCTTGGAGCCCTGCAACTGTTTGAATTATATTGGAAATTTAGTCCTTGAACTTGTGTGCTAAGGTCATTTGAAAGTAGAGGCCCTGGAGGGTGAGTCATGAAGGCTCCACACAACCAGTAATTTGCAGGTTGGCAGATTAAAGTATTCACGGTCTGTAGGGCGAGTAAATTTCCTAGAGAGCAGACCTCTCTAGCATGTTCCCTCTATCTTTGTGGGAGGCACTCTAGCATGCCAGTCACCACCCAGACCCTCAGTGGATGCTGAGCACATACAACATACACCGGGTTCTCCAACTCCTACTACTGGGAAATAAGCATCTGCTCTTATAGATCGCTCACTCTGTAGAGTTGAGTTACAGCAACACATAATGGTTAGAAGAAGGGTAGACTCTGTACTAAGAAAAACACATCCCTTCACGGGGACGGCCCACTATACTACCCACGGGGATTTTGCCACTCGGGGTCCACTCCCTGACCAACACAAACTAACCTTTCCAGAGCTGCATGAAAAGAGGAAGATTTCTACCATATCCCAACATCTCAGAGTAGTAGAATCACCTGACTCAGTCCTGAGTGCTAACTGAAACCTTCCCCCTCAGAGTCTGTATCATTGCTGATACTAGCTGGTTTGGGGGCATGGGAAGAAGGTCGGTCAGATCTTGGATGGCCAGCACATCTTGGACATCTCGAGCCCTTTCTGTCTCAAACCTCAAGACTGCACAAGTTTCAGGGAAGAGGGCCAGAAACGGAACTAACCTATTGAGCTCACACAACCACCCAACACTGGACGTGACAGGAGTTCATGTTTACATGGCTCTGACCAGCATCATGATATCCCATCTGGAAACATCCACAGTCTGACCATATGGAAGCCAGAGCCTGAACAGTCAGTGAAGAACTAACGGCTGCCACTTTCACTTTGAAACATTTACAGTACAGAGATAATTTGTAACTCAGACAGTTACCTGTATGACTATCTGGCTGGGTCCTCCAGTGTCTACTGCAGCAGGTATACACAAAGCACCACCACCCATGAACAAACCTTCTACCTCCTCAGCTTGGTCCCAGAGCCGGGCCTGAGGTTCTGGTATCTGCTGTGGTGGCAAGCCCTACAGAAGAGTGTGGCATGCTCTCAGGGTACTGTGAGGACAGATGGCATGCACCTCACAGCAGCTGTCCACATCCCTAGGTGCTCATGCAAGCCTCTCTGAATGGCCTACCAGGGCCTAGGAATTCTAAATCTTCCTCTTCTGTAGCTGTTTCGATTAGCATGAAACTTTTCCCAAAGGGAGAGGGGAGGGAGTCTCAGAAAACTCACAAGAAAGAAGCAGGACTCAAGAGGCCCTTCCATGAGCTTGTATGCGTAGCAATCACTTGCTAGAGGAGGGGAGGCTGTTCAGTAGTATAGCTGTCTGCATGTAGCCCCTAGAGTTTTGGGCATGCGGTTTCTCTGAGTCATCACTCATGTAGGAGAGGGACAGCAGAGGTGGACTTTGAAGATACATAGTCACCCTAGTCCCCCATGCACCTGTGGTCACAACAAACTCATTGGTTCACCAAGCTGGATGGAATCATTTCTCTGTCTGTGATTCCCTTCTCTCTCTGAAAATAGACTTCCCCAGGTAGTCACCCAACACTGATTGTACAAAGACCCCCCCACTCCTGTGCACAGGAACAGCAATCTTGACGACAGTGTCTGCCTGGCACAGACCAGCTCCACCTGGGTGGGAAGTAGCTTCAGGGAAGAGAAGAAGAATGAACCCTGCCCAATACCAAGCAGGGGAGCAGAGCCTCCTCCCTGACTCTCAGTCTGCTGGAGAAAAGCCCCACCAGCTCCACAAAGCTGGGATTAGAGGACTCATACAGGGGATTTGTTTTTAATTTCAGGACAGGATTGCAATGCCCCATTGTGTCTGCCTTCCAATAAACTGATAATGCTCATATTTCAGTATCTCCATTTTGATGAAAAGAATAATCAGTACATCAGCAAACTATTAGTGAACCTGCATTCTCTAGAACTTAATCCATGGGCTTAATGAGTAAAAGTTTAAAAAGGGAAAAAAAATCAGGTTGTTAAGGCTGCATTTGCTTTCAGCTCTGGAACTTTGGTTCGCTGCAAAGTAAGCACGCCAATGCTCAATTACTTTTCTCTCCTTACCTTTTCTCTTTTTAACCCAAAGTGGAAAATTATCTCTACAAACCTTTTTGGGGATTACCAAAATGCTGAGGTTCTCAGATCTGTTGTCTTCTTTTCTAAGTGTGAGCCCAGTGACAGCCTGTGTCAATGTTGTGTAACATGTTGGTGGCTCTATCAAGGGGAGTTGCTGCCTGCCCACCTCCCTGTTTCACCTCCTGAGACCCATGACAGAGCATGAATGAGCACAGTGCCCAACAGTGTGGTAACTGATTGTCCAGAGAGGTGTGGCCTCTTCCCTCCTAGAACAAGGAAAATTCCCTTGATTAGCATGACAGAATAAGGCTTGATATTAGGCAACCTGGATGCTAACATTCGCATTGGCATCAGATCACCAGAGACACATTTGAGGAAGGTAACAGTCCACACTTAAGCTGTCTGGTTTTTGTTTTTTTTTTTTTTTATGTAGACAATGAGCCTTCTAGTCCACACTAGTTCCCATGAGATCATGCAAACAAGACCAAAGAAGCTAGATTTGTGACAGAGCCCAAAGAGAAAAAGTTGGAGTCAGAGGGAGAAAGTATCACCACACAGCAGGGTTTATCACTGTGTGTGGTCATCACTGACATGGAAGTCAAGAAGAAGCTACATTAGTGTGTCACAGCTGCTGAGGGCAGAGGGGACGGGTCTACAGAGTGCAAGGAACCCCATGGGGCCGACACTGATCATGGTCTTGTTCAATAGGAGTTACTTGACACAGAAGGATCCTCAAATTACAGAAGGTAAAGAAACAGGGAAGGAGGCTCTCGAGAAAGTCTTTAACCTTTTGCTGGTGTTTGAGTCTGACTCATGACCAAATGTATTCATGTGGCTAAAGATGATGAATTCGTTGCCTAAGACAGATGCTGACATTAAAAGCTAAACACTCTGATCTCTTTAAGGAAGGTTAGTGCTGCCTCTTTCTTTTCTTTTCTATTTCTGCTGGTTGATTTTTAGCATTTCTCATGACCGTGTCATCTCTCCACCCTCCCTATGGGTCACTGTCACCTTTTCACGTTTTCAGACTGGGCCACGGGACAGGGTCATATCCAACCCTGTATATCTCAAGGTCTCACCTGTTCCCTATGTTCTGCCAGTTTCTGACAGGCAGTTGTATGAACTTTATCTCTGTTTGCATGGCTCCCCATTGCAGATAGAACACCAACAGAAAGGTCAAGAAACAATTCCACTCAAGCCTAACTTAGTAAAACAGTAAGTTTCATTAGAGTTACTTACAAGGGTGTGGGGAACTTATGGGTAGCTGACTACACATCTCTGGGGAAGGCTGTAGCCTTGTAAGCCCCTCCTCTAATAACCGTTATCTGTCTATATATCCTTGGAAAGGAATGTGGTCTCTTGAGGCCCTTCCCTAGTTACTGTTAACTATCTATATGTAAATCTTGAGGACAAAGAAATGGAGGGGTACTGGGCCTTGTGATGGAAAACTAATGAACCCAACTTATAGTTTCTTTAGGTAATTACAGCAGCTGATAGATAGTTCAAGCAGCCAGTGGCCATACTGTGCTGGAAGGCAGCATTCCACAGCATGGGCATCCATGAAAGACAAAGTCACAGATAGCAGGGACAACGTTTAAACACTAGCTCACATCCAAGGGCAGACATGGTCACCATGAGGCAAGTGAGAAGCTGACCCTCAAGTCACCCTATTCCTTTGCTAAAATTTCTCTGGCGTGTGACTATGAGTAGTAAGTAACCCACTGGTGGAAAGTGACCTCCCAAGCTCACCTTCAGCTTGGAAACCTGCTGCACCAGAAGCCAGTGACCCAGCACTGCTCCAGGCTTCTTAAGTAAGGACTGAGAGTGTTAAAGGACCAAAGAAACGGGATTTGTGATGAGCTGTTTCCAGAGCCACAAAGGACAGAGTTGAGGTCAGAGGGAGAAACTATTACCTCATAGCAGGCTTCATCGCTGACTGAGAAGTCAAGAGGCTATATTGGCGTGATATGGCCAAGGCCTTTTTGCTGATCTCCATCAGCTGAGGATCTCCGACTCTGCAGGTTTTTAGGGGCCACTGTGAACATAGCATCCCCTATTGGCAGAAGGAATCATTGCACAAAAAGATAATGGAGTTTCCACCTCTGGCCTAGCAAGCCAGAGATGAAAACCTGAAGGTAAGGAATGTGTTGATGACCCTGAAGCCTGTTCATGCAGGTACCTGCCAGACTGGAAAATGGAGAAAGAGATGAAATGTAGGGAGAGAGGGCCATGGGTAAGAAGACAGTGTAGAAGGAAAGACTCTGCCTCCATGTGGGAAAGGCAGGGCAGAGAAGCAGGTGGTCTGGGGTTGACATATATAGAAGACAGGAACTCCAAATCCCACACACATAGCTGAGGAAAGGGGGAAGCATAGTCAGCCAGCAGTACACCCACCTCCCACTGCCCCCACCTTCCTGTAATGATCCCATCTGAGGCCCCCACTGTGCCAAGCAGTAGCCTCTCCCTGCCAGGGATGGGCAGGTCTCAGGTCCCAGACTTGTGGTCCTGCACACATGCCTTAGTCTTAGTTCCTCTCATGGTACTTCCTAAAATTTAAACTGGATGTCACCAGCAGATAAAAGCAGCAGGAGTGGGGGCGGGGGCAGCACAGACTGTTGATGGTGACTCAGGAATACTAGACTGAATCCCTTACAATGCTTGTCTTCCCCATTCTATTGACACCTTCTGAGTCATTTTTTCCCATGTATGGTTTCCATTCATTCATTGCAACACCTGAGGGCTGTCTCTTCATTTTACATTTTGGCAAGCAGAGACATAGAGGCATGACGACACACACGTGCAGAGTCACACAATCTCTGAGACATCCCCATCACCAGCAGAATTGGGCCACCAGAAAAAAAAACATGGCAGTTAGCAGGGAGCATTCCCCAGCCAGGCCCCAAGACCTGCCCCTCCCTCTTCTCGGCCCCATCTCCCACTTGGGAACACTGTTTAAAAATGAAGCTTCCGCTGTCTCCTGTGTTTTTGATCTTAGCCATTCTGACTGGTGTGAGGTGGAATCTCAGGGTTGTTTTGATTTGCATTTCCCTAATGACTAAGGATGATGAACATTTCTTTAGGTGCTTCTCAGCCATTAGATATTCTTCAGGTGAGAACTCTTTGTTTAGTTCTGTACTCCATTTTTTAATAAGGTTATTTGGCTCTCTGGAGTCTAACTTCTTGAGTTCTTTGTATATATTGGATATTAGCCCTCTGTCAGATGTAGGGTTGGTAAAGATCTTTTCCCAGTTTGTTGGCTGCTGCTTTGTCCTTTTGACAGTGTCCTTTGCCTTACAGAAACTTCGTAATTTTATGAGGTCACATTTGTCAATTCTTGATCTTAGAGCATAAGCTATTGGAGTTCTATTCAGGAAATTCTCCCCTGTGCCCATATGTTCAAGGTTTTTCCCTAGTTTCCTTTCTATTAGTTTCAGTGTGTCTGGTTTTATGTGGAGGTCCTTGATCCACTTGGAATTGAGCTTAGTGCAAGGAGATAAGAATGGGTCAACTTGCATTCTTCTGTATGTTGACCTCCAGTTGAACCAGCACCATTTGTTGAAAAGGCTATCTTTTTTCCACTGGATGGTTTTAGCTCCTTTGTCAAAGATCAAGTGACCATAGGAGTGTGGATTCATTTCTGGGTCTTCAATTCTGTTCCGTTGATCTACATGCCTGTCACTATACCAATACCATGCAGTTTTTAACACTATTGCTCTGTAGTACAGCTTGAGGTCCGGGATACTGATTCCCCCAGAAGTTCTTTTACTCTTGAGAATAGTTTTAGCTATTCTGGGTTTTCTGTTATTCCAGATGAATTTTTGAATTGCTCTTTCTAACTCTCTGGAGACTGGGCATGACACTCCCGGAGGATCCTGCTATACCACTCCTGGGCATATATCCAGAGGCTTCCCCTGCATGCAATAAGGACACAAGCTCCACTATGTTCGTAGCAGCCTTATTTATAATAGCCAGAAGCTGGAAAGAACCCAGATGTCCCTCAACAGAGGAATGGATTCAGAAGATGTGGTATATTTACACAATGGAATACTACTCTGCAATTAAAAACAATGAATTCACGAAATTCTTAGGCAAATGGTCAGAACTGGAAAATATCATCCTTAGTGAGGTAACCCAGTCACAAAAGAACACACATGGTATGCAGTCACTGATAAGGGGATATTAACCCAGAAACTCGGAATACCCAAGACACAATTCACATATCAATAGATTTCCAAGAAGAGGGATGGAGAGACCCCTGGTCCTGGAAAGACTGGATGTAGGGGAATACCAGGACAGAGAATCGAGAGAGGGCTGAATGGGGAACAGAGGGAGGGAAGGGGGCTTATGGGACTTTCGGGGAGGGAGGAAACGGGAAAGGGGAAATCATTTGGAATGTAAATAAAAATACTTAGAAAATAATAATAATTAAAAAGAAAGAATGAAGCTTCCAAGTTGCTGTACTGAGGCAAGGTCCAAAGCTCTGCCACTGAGTGACAGGAGCACAGCAGGCTGGCCATCCTCCCTGCACGGAGCTCACCCTCTGTGAGTGATGTTGACAGCCAAGTGGAGCCATGGAGAGAGCATTGCCCATTCATCAGGAGTTACACGTGTGGTCTGAATCTGGTCACACACTCAGGCTGCCAATGAGAGAGGTCTACGGTAGGAGACCGGAGCTGTGTTCAGACAGAGCCGGCAGGGAACAGCTGTGGGAAAGAGCCTAGCTCTGCACAGACAGAGAGGCAGAGGGGCAGCAATGGAGGAGAAGCAAAGAAATACAAGCGGGTAAGGCAAAGAATCACACGAAAGGGAAGCCAGAGTCACCTCTCAGAAGGGATGAAGGCAAGAAAGCCCATGTGAGTACATGCATGAGACCTTCATGTGAGGTTGGGGGAGTTGTAAGGTCTCAGAAATGTCCAGAGGGTGACATTTGGAAGACCTTCTAGAATCTAAAGAACCTGCTGCCTGCTGCATCAACTCTGAGACAGGCAGAGAA
This sequence comes from Tokudaia tokunoshimensis, assembly GCA_036184795.1. Lineage (NCBI taxonomy): Eukaryota > Metazoa > Chordata > Mammalia > Rodentia > Muridae > Tokudaia > Tokudaia tokunoshimensis. The sequence continues at coordinate 114,468,704 of BTHU01000001.1, read as the reverse complement.
ACCCAAGAAGGACACCCCTACAGGCTGCTGAGCTGCTGTCTTCAATAAGCCTCCTCCTGCTCAGTTCAACAGGGAATGGGGAACAAGGCCAAGGCAGCTGTAGAAGAGGGACATCTCTAGTTGGCACCTTCCCCAGAAGCCAAGCCCACTGGGGGAGACCATCACTGCAGAGCACAGCGGTAACACAGCCTGTCTCCCTGCTCCTAGCACCTGAAGCCCAATCCAGGACCTTGCAAGCCAGGCGAGTGCTCTACTGCTGAGCTAACTCCCCAGTTCCCAGGCATAGAGTCTCTTGCTCTGGCTGTGGTGAGGCCCTGGGAGCAGCTGTACTCACAGGAATAGAGGCTTTATTTTCCTGAGCTTTGGCTCCTGCTCAGGGCCCTAAAGAGAAGAATTCACACCAATCTAAAAAAAGGGATTTATCAATCTTGCCTCCTGCCAAGCCTTATCCTTTATAAAAATAGCTGGTGGTTAGATTTTCTGGGACAGAGCTCCACCAGTTACCTGAGGCTTTGGGAGCTGAGAGAGGAGGAGCGCTGACTGAGATGCCAAGATCCAGGGCTCTGACTGCCATGTCACAGGAACCATGCCACAACTCACTCTGTCTGCCTGCCCAGGGCTCAAGTGAATGCAGATGGGAACACATGAGTCTCTGTTCCTGTAGAAGCTGTCAACTTCCAGTCCACCTTCCCACTTGCTCAGTGTACTGGCTGGTTTTGTGTGTCAAGTTGACACAAGCTAGAGTCATCAGGGAGGAAGGAGCCTCAGTTGAGGAGATACCTCCATGAGATCCAGCTGTAAGGCATTTTCCCAGTTAGTGATCAATGGGGGAGGGTCCAGCTCTTGGTAGGTGGGACTATCTCTGAACTAGTAGTCCTGGGTTCTATAAGAAGGCAGGGCGAGCAAGCCAGGCAAAGCAAGCCGGTAAGCAGCATCCTCCATGACTTCTGCATCAGCTCCTGATTCTAGGATCCTGCCCTAGGTTCCTGCACTGACTTCCTTTGGTGATGAACAGCAATGTAGAAGTGTAAACCGAATAAGTCCTTTCCTACCCAACTTGCTTTTTGGTTATGGTGGTCCAGTTGCAGCAATAGAAACCCAGACTAAGACACTCAGTAACTCTATACATCTGTGGAGCACCTACCTGGGCCAGCTATTACTCTTATGAATGTTACAGTGAGCACCCAAGCCTTGTGAACTCTTAGAGTCCCATTGGAGAGACATAGATAACTTGGTCAGGCATCACCTGTGCCCAGGATTCCTGAGGGGCATTGGTGGCTGTGTGGGGAATCAAAAGCTCTTCAAGGGAGTTGACAAGAAGCTCTAGCCCATGAGGGAATGGAAGTCAGAGGCTACTTGGGATCTATGCCAACAGCACACTCAGCCCAGTCTGGAGGGAAAACTGCTCTGCACCCGTGAAACTTGCTTTAGCCTGTGGAGTGATCACACGAATGGGAACAGTTTAACCTGACTGTTTGGCCACTTAAGCACTAAGTTAATGTTTTAGCCAGTATTACTAAGAGTGCATGCTCACAGTTAGCATCTATCCCAGAGACATTTGGCATGTTTCAGATCTGTTGCTGCTAACTTCACCACCACTGTTGGAAATAGCATTTTGTCAATGTGATATGCAAATAAGACCCAAATGTAATTTCTTATGTAAATAAGTCACAATTCCCAAATAAGAACTGTGGAAACAGAGCTTCTTCCAATGTAAATCCATATGGCCGTTTATGTCACTTATAAAATCTAATTCAGGGCTGTCGCAGGGCTCTGATATACAGCTGCTACAGTTGAGTGTTATTGCGTTCAAAGGAAGATTCACGTTGCGAAGGCTTAAGTGGCTCAAGCAGTACTCCGGGTTAATTACCTTTGTGATTGAAGTTGGATGGTGTAAAAGCCCATTTTCACCTTCATGCAGTGAAGCTGGGTGTATTGTGCTCCGAATGTATTGAGAATAGCCTTTGAATGGCTGTTTCATATTTCCTTAAATGAGATACAGTAAAATCTCATTATAACAGACCTCTCTATTTACGGCCTGGATTCGGTCAAAAGTTTGGTTAATTCGATCATTCATTAAATACAGTGAGTTCTTACCTGTTCAGATCAGGGCACAGTTCCTGTCTCTGGCCACTGAAAATGAGACCGGTCAGAGAGGACCCAGCTTACTCTCTTGGGTTTCCCCCGTAACTGGTTTTTTTCTGGTCCCATCCCTCTTTGGCCTAGCTCCTGGCAGCCACCTCTCTGCTCTGAGTCATGAGGACAGGAGTCTTGGTCAAATAACTGGAGCTTGCTTTCTGGAGCTGGGGTCTTGATGTTCATGTCATCTATCCCTGGAGACGACTCTTGGTGCCTGGGCCCTGGGCAGATGGTCACCTAAAGACCCTAGTGCTGACTGTGAGTGCCCAACACTGCTGCAGATGACCTTGTCTACTGGGGAAATGGCCTACCGAGACAGAAAGGAGCCAAGAGAGGGCCTGCCATCAGTGTCACAAGCACCCCACCAGCAGACAGCTGACTCTGCTCTGTCACATGCCCTGGGTTCCATGGGAGCCTGGACAACCTGTTCTTAGACTGTAATGATCCTCTTTGATTCTGATGAGGGGAAAGGATGCACTTAGGATCCCAGATGGAAGGGGTTGGGGTGCTCCTGACTCACGGGTGAGATTTTTTCTTCCATGTCTCTGGAAACTCCTAAACTCTCTTAGAGGGCTATACACAGCCATGCTCAGCAGTGCCTAATACAAAAGAAGGCAGGATGGGATTTCCCTGGCACTTCCCCAATCTATGCCTACCCACACACTCCTTAGTCCTTCCCTCCAGGAATGGAGAGTTTACTCTCCCCAGAAGCCAGAGGCTGAAAGTTCAGATGCCACAGTGCCATGAACAAGCAGGTCCCATGACTCATCCCTCTAGACATTTATTCTCTAGGAAGAAAGAGAGAGACTGCCATAGAAATCTAGATGCCAGCACCTACTTCAGGTCACTTCAGTGCTGCTGGGGAAGTAGAGGAGGGTCAAGGTCAAGCAGAAGCTAAGATCCTAAAGGAGAGATGTGTTCATCCCCCCCTAGGGCCTCTGGGCCCTCTGCTCTCCACTGTCACTGAGGGCAGGGTCACGTGGAAGCATGGGGATCCTCACACCCATACTGCACATTACGTGCATGCGTTACCTTTCTAACTGTCTTGACAGAATACCTAACAAAAACAACTTGGTGGAGGGTATTTGTTGTGTCTCACAGTGTGAGGAGACACAGTCTGAAAAGGTGAGGCAGCCATGACAAGGAGAGGCTCAGTCTCCAACTAGAGATTATGGCTGTGACTTCTCACTGGGGTAGACTAGGAAACAAATAACAACACAGACCAGGACCAGATGTGGATGCCCTAGTGGCCTACTTCCTCTAGTCAGGCCCCGTATCCAAAAGGCTCTACAGACCTCAAAATAGAGGCACAAGCTGGGACCAAGTATATAAAATATGTCCCCATTGGGACATCCCATATCAAGCACATTAAATACCATGAAGAAGCTCCAGTTCCTGGAGCCATTGTGACAGCACACCCATTTCTCATGGTCACTCTCACAGGTGACAGAGGGTAAGTGATCAAGTGTCCAGGGGACTTTCTCCAAAGGAGCAGTAAGTATCAAAGGATCTCCCCACTAGACTTTGGTGGTGGCCTCTCCTGAGACTTGTATCCTGAATGAGTTAGAGCTGGAATTTGATTAGCCCTGGCTGATTTGATCAGTTCCTGGGCTTTCTGATGAGGAGACTTCGTCTATGACCACGGCCTACCTGAGAAGAGTGATTTCATATGCAGCAAGAACAGAAGGCAGCAGCAACCTCACACGATGGCCTGAGTGTGGATCCTGCCGGACAGTCACAGGCCATGTGGATACTCTAACCTGGTGTCAGGGATCAAGTCCAGACACCAGGGCACACCAGCACCCTGGAAGCCCGGTAGCCTCTTGAGTTTGCATCAAAATGCAGAGAACTTCTCTGGAGACCTGGACTTAAAAGTCACACTTTGTATAAATCGCTGCAGGCAATTTTGTTCTAGTTTACAGGTTAGCAATACGGAGGGATAAAATAGCATGGGCTGAGAAATCCAGAGGTACCCATCTCCTGCACTGTGCAGTCATGTGTGAAGTCTGCTGGAGGCTCAGGCTTCCCCAATGCCCCAGCGCCTTTCCTCTAATGACTTTCCTGCTGGTGTGTATGGAATGTCTGTTTATCCCCACCATGTACAGGCTTATATTAAAGGAAACGGGGACAAGACAGAATAGAATCCAGGCTCCCAAGCACCCTGAGGTGGATCTACATAATCGCAGCAAAGACTCCTATAATATATGCCTAGGGTTTACTGCTTGGACCAGGATTTTAGGACAGTAGAGCTGCCTAGGATTGGGTAACAGTCACTACAGGGAGTGTGTACACACAGGTTATACACAGGCCTTGGCAGCCACCCCAAGGCACAAAGGGCTTTGAGTGTTCCTTGTGGCTAAGAAGGGTTTTATATGGGAGACCCTCCTAGAGGGTTTGAGACCCACACTATAGGTTAGATTTGCATTTCCAAAAAAGCCTTAAGTGGGTCATGGCTACAGAAGACAGGCCAGGAGGAGGCAGGGCAGCCAGCTGGAGAGCCTGGCGCACTGCAGTGAGCTGTGTCTCTAAACCCACCTAGACAAGAAGAGCCATGCATGCTTGAAGACAAAGAGAGAACAAAGCCTCATGGGTAAGGGACAGGAAGCTGAAGTACACTCCTTTGGCAGAAACAGAAAAGGACAAATCCCTGTGACTCCATTAGCCAGGGGTTCTCAGTGTCTAATATGGTGAGGACAAAGACAGGTGAGTGTCCAGAGGAAGTGAGCTGCCCTCAAGTCCTGCAGGGATATCTGACAGTGGACTATAACCTCCTTCTCTCTCCCTCTCCCGACTCCATAGCACATGAGCAGGATTCTGCCACAGTTGTGACGTCCAATACCTCAGAGCAGAAAGAGGCTTTTTCCATGTGAAGGGAGAACCACTCATAAAATGGAGGCTCCCGTTTCAGAGGTGTGATTGCTGTGTGCCTTTTATAAAGCAAGGCAACTCTGGAGACCTGCACTGAAACACGAATGGGTGGGTGTTGCTGGTAATTACAGGAGAGAGCGCTCGGGATGAGGTTACATCCAGAGCCGTTACTACAGCAGAGCAGAATGCCCTCTGCTTGGGGCACCCTAATTTGTTCTTCCACCAGTGTGCTTATTTCAAATTAATATGCTTATGATGGGGACCTTGCCTACATTCTGTCACCACGGGAGACAGACAGCGGGAGCTGAAGCAATTAGAAGCAGAACCCCGAAGGAGTTTCACTGTTCAAGAGCACCCGATGCCGAGACCACAAGCAGGTTCCCTTTACATTCCCAGATTACACAGGAGGCCTAGAATCCACAGCCTGACAGGTTCTAATCATGGAAGAGTTGTGTAATTACATGAGTGTTCTGTAAACCATTTAATTCCACCCAGACTGTGATAGGCAGAGTGACTTACAATTGTATCTATAATTGCCTGACTTTAAACTTTTATAATATACTAAAGCAAGACACTGATAAGAAAAAGCGATGTGTTTTCCTTTCTTTGCCAGATTAGATCTAAGACCAGCGGGCACTGTATAGAAGGAAAAAAACACAGCACATGAATTTTTGAAGCTTATTGTAGTAGCTTTTTTAGGTGTAACAGACATACCGTAAAGTGCACATATTGGAGTATATTATTTAATGTTCGTAAGTCTACAGATACTGTAAATCCACTACTACCATCGAGTGTCACTCAGAGGTTCCTCTTGCTCCTTTGTCATCTCTCCCCTCCTCCCTCTTCCTCCCTCTTCCTCCCTCTTCCTCCCTCTTCCTCCCTCTTCCTTCTTCCTCCTCCCTCTTCCTCTTCTTTCTCTTCCTCCTTCTTCTTTCTCCTCCTCTTCTTTCCCCTTCTCCCTTCCCTCCTCCTCATCCTCTTCCCTCCTCCTCTTCTTCCTCTTCCCTCCTCCTCTTTCTCCTCCTCCATCAGCACAAGTAGAGATGTTCTAGTGGGCAGTATATAAACAAGTTCACAGAATGTGTTTAATTATTTTGAGATTCAGTTGTGATATCACCATGCCCATTGCATTTTATTGCTAAGTGGTTGTCCTTATTTCATTCTGTTACTGTGATAAACCTCTCTGACCAAAAGCTACTTAGTAGAATAAAGGATTTATTTCATCTCACACTTCCAAGCCACAGTCCATCATCAAGGGAAGTCAGGACGGGAGCTCAATCAGGAACTTAGAAGAGAAAGCACAGAAGAGTGCTGCCTTCCAGCTCGCTCGATAGATCATGGTCAGCTACTTTTCATATACACACAGTGAGCCAGGCCCTCCCGTATCAATGATTAATCAAGACAATCATAGGCATGGCCCCAAGCCAATCTACCTGCTGAGACACTTCCACTGTTTGTATTGCATTGTCACAAAGCCAGCTACTGTGTTCATTCACATGTTGTAGAGGCCTTCATGCCTCTTAGATAACTACATATAACTAGAATGACTGCAGTCTGAAGAGATACCTCAGTCAGTAAAGTATTTACCTTGCAAGCATGCGAACTTGAGTTCCATTCTCCAGAATCCATGTTTTAAAGGCCTACCTGTAAATGTTCATAATTCCAGCTCCAGGGAGGTAAAGGCAGGAGGATATGTGGGGCTCTCTGGCCAATCAGTATAGTTTACTTTAGGAGTTCCAGGACAATGTGGATGGTCTCTGGAAGAATGACAGCCAAGGTTGTCCTGTGGCTTCACACATATATGCACATGCACACAAAGGAACACACACACACACACACACACACACACACACACACACACACGCACATACTGGGTCTTAGAGGTAGGTGTAGGTTTGCATTTTTTAAGAAGACAATATGATACTCTCTAGCAAGCTTATCTTCATAAATGCCCACCAGTAGTTACTCTATATCCACTTGCCAGCATTGGGTATGTACAAATTTCAAATTCTAGATAATCTAGTAGGTATATCTTGGTGCCACATTGAACTTCAAATTTGCATTTCTATGATAAGTAATGTTACTGAGACATTTTTTTTAATTTACATTCCAAATCATTTCCCCTTTCCCGTTTCCTCCCTCCCCGAAAGTCCCATAAGCCCCCTTCCCTCCCTCTTTTCTCCATTCAACCCGCTCTCGTTACTCTGTCCTGGCATTCCCCTACATCCAGTCTTTCCAGGACCAGGGGTCTCTCCTTCCATCTTCTTAGAAATCTATTGATATGCGGATTGTGTCTAGGGTATTCCGAGATTCTGGGTCAATATCCCCTTATCAGTGACTGCATACCATGTGTGTTCTTTTGTGATTGGGTTACCTCACTAAGGATGATATTTTCAAGATCTGACCATTTGCCTAGGAATTTCGTGAATTCATTGTTTTTAATTGCAGAGTAGTATTCCATTGTGTAGATATACCACATCTTCTGAATCCATTCCTCCGTTGAGGGACATCTGGGTTCTTTCCAGCTTCTGGCTATTATAAATAAGGCTGCTATGAACATAGTGGAGCATGTGTCCTTATTGCATGCAGGTAAAGTCTCTGGGTATATGCCCAGGAGTGTTATAGCCGGATCCTTCGGGAGTGTCATGCCCAGTTTTCTGAGGAACCACCAGACTGCTTTCCAGAGTGGTTGTACCAGCTTGCAATTCCACCAGCAGTGGAAGAGTGTTCCTCTTTCTCCACATCCTCGCCAACAACTGCTGTCTCCTGTGTTTTTGATCTTAGCCATCCTGACTGGTGTGAGATGGAATCTCAGGGTTGTTTTGATTTGCATTTCCCTAATGACTAAGGATGATGAACATCTCTTTAAGTGCTTCTCAGCCATTAGATATTCTTCAGGTGAGAACACTTTGTTTAGCTCTGTACCCCATTTTTTAATAGGGTTACTTGCCTCTCTGGAGTTTAACTTCTTGAGTTCTTTGTATATATTGGATATTAGCCCTCTGTCGGATGTAAGGTTGGTAAAGATCATTTCCCAGTTAGTTGGTTGCCGCTTTGTCTTTTTGACAGTGTCTTTTGCCTTGCAAAAACTTCGTAATTTAATGAGGTCCCATTTGTCTATTCTTGATCTTAGAGCATAAGCTATTGGAGTTCTGTTCAGGAAATTCTCCCCTGTGCCCATATGTTCAAGGTTCTTCCCTAGTTTCCCTTCTATTAGTTTCAGTGTGTCTGGTTTTATGTGGAGATCTTTGATCCACTTAGAATTGAGCTTAGTGCAAGGAGATAAGAATGGGTCAATTTGCATTCTTCTGCATGTTGACCTCCTGCTGAGCCAGCACCATTTGTTGAAAAGGCTATCTTTTTTCCACTGGATGGTTTTAGCTCCTTTGTCAAAGATCAAGTGACCATAGGAGTGTGGATTCATTTCTGGGTCTTCAATTCTGTTCCATTGATCTACATGTCTGTCACTGTACAAATACCATGCGGTTTTTAACACTATTCCTCTGTAGTACAGCTTGAGGTCCGGGATACTGATTCCCCCAGAGGTTCTTTTACTCTTGAGAATAGTTTTAGCTATTCTGGGTTTTCTGTTATTCCAGATGAATTTTTGAATTGCTCTTTCTAGCTCTATGAAGAATTGAGTTGGGATTTTGATGGGGATTGCATTGAATCTGTGTATTACTTTTGGTAAGATGGTCATTTTTACTATATTAATCCTGCCAATCCATGAGCATGGCAGATTTTTCCATCTTCTGAGGTCTTCTTCAATTTCTCTCTTCAGAGACTTGAAGTTCTTGCCATACAGATCTTTCACTTGTTTGGTTAGAGTCACGCCAAGATACTTAATATCGTTTGTGGCTATTGTGAAGGGTATTATTTCTCTTACTTCTTTCTCAGCCTGCTTATCCTTTGAGTATAGGAAGGCTTCTGACTTGCTTGAGTTGATTTTATATCCGGCCACTTTGCTGAAGTCGTTTATCAGCTGTAGGAGTTCTCTGGTGGAGTTCTTTGGGTCGCTTAAGTATACTATCATATCGTCTGCAAATAGTGATAGTTTGACTTCTTCCTTTCCAATTTGTATCCCTTTGACCTCTTTTTGTTGTCTAATTGCTCTAGCTAGAACTTCAAGTACTATATTGAAAAGATATGGAGAGAGAGGGCAGCCTTGTCTAGTCCCTGATTTTAGTGGGATTGCTTCAAGTTTCTCTCCATTTAGATTGATGCTGGCTACCGGTTTGCTGTAAATTGCTTTTACTATGTTTAGATATGGGCCTTGAATTCCTGATCTTTCCAAGACCTTTAGCATGAAAGGATGCTGAATTTTGTCAAATGCTTTCTCAGCATCTAATGAGATGACCATGTGGTTTTTTTCTTTGAGATTGTTTATGTAGTGGATTACATTGATGGATTTCCTTATATTGAACCATCCCTGCATCCCTGGGATGAAGCCTACTTGATCGTGGTGAATGATCGTTTTGATGTGTTCTTGGATTCGGTTGGCAAGAATTTTATTGAGTATTTTTGCATCGATATTCATAAGAGAGATTGGCCTGAGATTCTCTTTCTTTGTCGGATCTTTGTGTGCTTTTGGTATTAGTGTAATTGTGGCTTCATAGAACGAGTTGGGTAGTGTTCCTTCTGTTTCTATTTTGTGGAACAGTTTGAAGAGTATTGGTGTTAGGTCTTCTTTGAAGGTCTGATAGAATTCTGCACTAAAACCATCTGGACCTGTGCTTTTTTTGGTTGGAAGACTTCCAATGACAACTTCTATTTCTTCAGGGGTTATAGGACGGTTTAGATGGTCTATTTGATCCTGATTTAATTTTGGTACTTGGTATCTGTCAAGGAAATTGTCCATTTCCTCAAGATTTTCTAGTTGTGTTGAATACAGGTTTTTGTAGTAGGATCTGATGATTTTTTGAATTTCTTCAGTTTCTGTTGTTATCTCTCCCTTTTCGTTTCTGATTTTATTAATTTGGATACTATCTCTGTGCCCTCTGGTTAGTCTGGCTAAGGGCTTATCTATCTTGTTGATTTTCTCAAAGAACCAACTCCTCGTTTTGTTGATTCTTTGTATGGTTTTCTTTGTTTCTACTTGATTGATTTCAGCCCTGAGTTTGATGATTTCCTGCCTTCTACTCCTCTTTGGTGTATTTGTTTCTTTTTGTTCCAGGGCTTTCAGGTGTGCCATTAAGCTGTTAGTGTATGCTGTCTCCCGTTTCTTTTTGGCGGCACTCAGGGCTATGAATTTTCCTCTTAGCACTGCTTTCATTGTGTCCCATAAGTTAGGGTATGTTGTGCCTTCATTTTCATTAACTTTCAAAAAGTCTTTGATTTCTTTCCTTATTTCCACCTTGACCAAGTTATCATTGAGTAGAGCATTGTTCAGCCTCCATGTGTACGTGGGTTTTCTTTTGTTTTTGTTGCCATTGAAGACCACCCTTATTCCATAGTGATCTGATAGGAGGCATGGGATTATTTCTATCTTCTTATATCTGTTGAGGTCTGATTTGTGACCAGTTATATGGTCAATTTTGGAGAAGGTACCATGAGGAGCTGAGAAGAAGGTGTATTCTTTAGCTCTAGGATGAAATGTTCTATATATATCTGTTAGTTCCAGTTGGTCCAAGGCTTCAATTAGATTCACTGTGTCCCTGTTTAGTTTCTGCTTTCCTGAACGATCCATTTCAGAGAGCGGGGTGTTGAAGTCACCCACTATTATTGTGTGCGGTGCGATGTGTGCTTTGAGTTTTAGTAAACTTTCTTTTACGAATGAGGGTGCCCTTGCATTTGGAGCATAGATATTCAGAATTGAGAGTTCTTGATGGTGGATTTTTCCCTTGATCAGTATGTAGTGTCCTTCTGTGTCTTTTTTGATGACTTTAAGTTGAAAATCAATTTTATCTGATATTAGGATGGCTACTCCACCTCGTTTCTTGGGGCCATTTGCTTGTAAAATTGTTTTCCAGCCTTTTACTCTGAGGTAGTGTTTGTCTTTGACACTGAGGTGCGTTTCCTGCATGCAGCAAAATGCTGGATCCTGTTTACGTATCCAGTCTGCTAGTCTATGTCTTTTAATTGGGGAATTGAGACCATTGATATTAAGAGAGATTAAGGCATAGTGATTATTGCCATCTGCCATTCTTGACGCTATCTTTATGTTTGAGTGGTTGTGTACTTTTGGGTTTGATTCAAGAAGGTTATTATCTCATTTTTTCCTGGGTGTTGTTTCTCTCCCTGTATTGGAGGTTTCCACCTATTATCCATTGCAGGGCTGGATTTGTGGAAAGATATTGTGAAAATTTGGTTTTATCATGGAATATCTTGGTCTCTCCATCTATGGTGATTGAGAGTTTTGCTGGGTATAGTAGTCTAGGCTGGCATTTGTGCTGTCTTAGTGTCTGCATGAGATCTGCCCAGGATCTTCTGGCTTTCATAGTCTCTGGTGAGAAGTCTGATGTGATTCGGATAGGTCTTCCTTTGTATGTTACTTGGCCCTTTTCTCTTACTGCTTTTAGTATTCTTTCTTTGTTTAGAACATTCGGCGTTTTGATTATTATGTGACGGGAGGTATTTCTGTTCTGGTCCAGTCTGTTTGGAGTTCTGTAGGCTTCTTGTACGTTCATCGGCATCTCTCTCTTTAAGTTAGGGAAGTTTTCCTCCATAATTTTGTTGAAGATGTTTACTGGCCCTTTAAGTTGCAAATCTTCACTCTCATCTATACCTATAATCCTTAGGTTTGGTCTTCTCATTGTGTCCTGGATTTCCTGGATGTTTTGGGTTACACGTTTTTTGCATTTTGCATTTTCTTTGACTGTTGAGTCGATGCTTTCTATGGAATCTTCAGCACCTGAGATTCTTTCTTCCATCTCTTGTATTCTATTGTTGATGTTTGCATCTATGACTCCTGATTTCTTCCCAAGGTTTTCTATCTCCAAAGTTGTCTCCCTTTGTGATTTCTTAGTTGTTTCTACTTCCTTTTTTAGTTCCTGGATGGATTTGCTGAGTTCCTTCACTTGTTTGTTTGTATTTTCCTGTATTTCTTTAAGGTATTTTTGCATTGCCTCTTTCAGGATTTCTTCCTGATGACCCACGTTCTCCTGCATTTCTCTGAGTGATTTTTGTGTTTCCTCCTCATGGGAATCCATCTGTTGATCCATTGTCTCCTGCATTTCTTTAAGCAGTTCTCGTGTTTCCTTTGTAAGGGCATCTAACCGTTGATTCATTTCTTTAAGCAATTTTTGTGTTGCCTCCTTATGGGCATCCGTCTGTTGATCCATATTCTTCTGCATTTCTTTATGCAATTTTTGTGATTCCTTTGTGAGTGCATCTACCTGTTGATTCATCTCGTTAAGCGATTTTTGTGTTGTCTCCTTGTGCGCCTCCATCTTTTGATCCATGTTCTCCCGCATTTCTCTAAGCGATTTTTGTGTTTCCTTTGTAAGGGCTTCTAACCGTTGATTCATGGTCTCCTGTAATTCTTTATGAGATTTATTTGTGTCCTTCTTGTGATCCTCTAATAGCATCATGAGAAGTGATTTTAAATCCAGATCTTGTCTTTCGGGTGTGGTGGGGTATCCTGGACTTGCTGCTGTTGGAGAGTTGGGTTCGGATGGTCCCATATTACTTTGATTTCTGTTAGTAACATTCCTACGTTTGCCTTTTGCCATCTGGATACCTCTGATGTTAGTTGGTCCTGCTGCCACTGGCTGTTGGTTGGACCTCCTGTGATCCTGCAAAGCTATTTCTGCCCCCCCTGGATAACCAGGATTCTCCTGGCACCGATTTCTGGGGCCTGCCTGCTCCTGAGTGACTTTGGAGCCCTGATGTGCCTTGCCCCAAGTGATCTTATATTGGGGAGTCCTTGCACATCCAAGGCTCAGCCTAGTGGATTCCTGGAGCAGAAGTCGCCAAAGGGAGGCTGGTAGGCTCCTGCCCTGTGCAGGGGTGTGTGATCTCTCCTGGGGGGGAGGGGGCGTCCCTCTGCCAGGCAGAAGTCCCACAGCAGAACTAGCACGCTGGTTACTGCAGATCCGCCCAGCTCTTGGGAGCCACGGGCACACAATCCGCCCAAGACCCAAGTGATATTATGCCTGTCTGTCTCAGAGCCTGGCTGTCCCAACTTCCCGGCCACTGGAGCAAAGATGGCGGAGTGCACTCTGCACACTCTCCGTGGCGCTGCTCACCCTGCAGACGCAATGGCCTGCAGATCTGGCACCCAGACGACCACAGCGCTGACCCGTTCTTGGGCGCAGACGGAAGCCCCAACAGGCCGTGTCCCAAGTGATGTTATATTGGGGGGAGAGCCTGGGTACCTGTCTCTTCAGTGCAGTCTGAAGTCTGCGGGAACAGAGGTCGCGGAAGGAAGGCTGGTAGGCTCCCGCCCAGTGCGGGGGGTCCCTCTGCCAGGCAGAAGTCCCACAGCAGAGCTGGCGCGCTGGTTACTGCAGATCAGCCCAGCACTTGGGAGCCGCATACACACAAGCCGCCCGAGACCCAAGCGATATTATGCCTGTCTGTCTCAGAACCTGGCTGTCCCAACTTCCCAGCCACTGGAGCAAAGATGGCGGAATGCACTCTGCACACTCTCCGTGGCGCTGCTCACCCTGCAGACACGATGGCCTGCAGATCTGGCACCCAGACGACCACAGCGCTGACCCATTCTTGGGCGCAGATGGAAGCCCCAACAGGCCGTGTCCCAAGTGATGTTATATTGGGGGGAGAGCCTGGGTACCTCTCTCTTCAGTGCAGTCTGCGGGAACAGAGGTCACGGAAGGAAAGCTGGTAGGCTCCTGCCCTGGGCATCAACTTTTCAAGGCTACTACTGGTAAGGTGGTGAGCTTGAGGCCCGGTGGATGCAGTCTGCACCATGTTAAAAGAGGCTCAAAGAACATGAGCTCTGCGTCTCATGAGGATCCTGGTAGGAGCAGTAGACCCTGGTCTGGGACTTTCCCCTCTACAGTAAGAAAAACCCAGGTCTATTGATTGAGTCCAAGTTTGCAGTACTTTGTCAAAGCTGTTTTAAGATAATTATCCTGTGATTGGTACCTGATTCCCACCTCTCCCTCAGCCTCTGCCACACAGTCCTCCCTGACCCCAGTGGACAGCCTACTCACACCCTCTCTTTCCTGTTTGGCAACAACATCACTCCTTTTGCTCTAATTTTACCAGCACCTCTCCTCCCAGTGTGGACTTGCCCTACCAATCCAGCAGGTGCAGGATCAACAGATCCTCCTGGGAGGAACCTCTTGGACTCTTTGCTAAATCTGTCCCTACACATTAGGTTGGAATAAGGTCAAGCTTTTATTTATTTATTTATTTAGTTACTGGTTGACATTGATACTCGTACTAGATTCTTTTAGAGAAAATAATCTTCTCTTCAATGTCTTTTGTTTGACTTAATGAGGAAGTTTACAGCGCATGAAGCACTTCATATTATCTGAATACCATCTATACATCTATACATGGTTGTATCTGAAGATCCAACAAATGAAACACAGGGGAAAGGCAGCAGAATGCTGCTTGGCATGGATCTGCACCCCAGGACAGCCAACCAGGGTGCAGCAACTCAGGTCTCTGATCATATCTGAAAATCCAAAGAACATTCCTTTACTGCCTCCACTGCAGAAGCTATGAGTTCCTGCCTGTGGGAACTCCGACTCATTGTAGAAACTTTACTACGCACATGTGAGAAGAACATCATTTGAACCTGGCAACTTGAGATGCTGGGAATATTAAAATGCATATGAACTAGTGTAGTCACATTACCTAGAGGTTCATAACATATTTTGAAGATATATGCAAACTAGGGTGAAGGAGACTGAGTGCTCAGAAATGGTGAGCTCCGCCTGTCTTGTCTTAGTGAGCAGGAGTCAGGACTTTCTTCTCACACCTGTTTAGAAAGCCAGACAAAGCTCCAGTAAACAACACTTCCTTATGGAGACCCCAGGCTCTCGCTATGCCTCCTAAGTACATGCTGCCTGCTTCTGTTGGAGACAGCCCCATCTCTGTCTTCATTGTCTAGTCTTGGAATGTCCCTCTCATTGTTGCTGTGCCTACCTTGTCTTCTCACTCCCAGATGGTAAGTATTGGTCGTTTCCTGGAACATATGGAATGATTCTATAACCTATCACCCTTTCTTAAGGCAGCCAGGTTTGGGGCCCCAGGTTTGTGGTTGGTTGATTCATTAAACAGGTGGCTTGGGAACTGATAAACTTTGATGGTTTTCCTGGGAAACCACCATTTCTGA
Source organism: Tokudaia tokunoshimensis (assembly GCA_036184795.1). Lineage (NCBI taxonomy): Eukaryota > Metazoa > Chordata > Mammalia > Rodentia > Muridae > Tokudaia > Tokudaia tokunoshimensis. The sequence goes on along the minus strand of BTHU01000001.1, from coordinate 114,453,448 downwards.
CTATAGAGCAAAACTGAGGTATTTCTATCAGTGAGTTTCTATCTCCTTCTCCAAATGAAGGGCCAAGTCAGTGCACAGGATGCCCAGTGTCTGGGAGTTGGAGGCTATGGGACTTACTGAATGTGCCACTCACAGGCTAGATTGGGCACACTCATATTCAGGGACACCTGAGCTTGTGGTGGGTAAAACAGCATCTTTTGAGTTGAATACCAGCTCAGTCCTTACTCACTTTGTGCCTGGAAAGTTCTTTGAACTCCAGAAGCTCTTGGGAGCTCAGGGAAAAATTTGATATTTGAAATCAAAGGGAATCATGCTGGAAATGCGGTGGCATGCATGGAACAGCTCAGGGTGACCCTGGAGCTCTGTTATCAGGTCCTTCCCTGATCCTCAAATGAACCCTCTGTGTGTCCTTTTTATCTCAATGGTTCACAGAGCTCGACAAAGCTTACTGCTGAAGAACCAACCAAATCCAAACTTGAGGCCCTATTTAGAGCCCTGATACAATCTAAAAAATTACTCAAGCTGGGCGTGGCTGGAGACCGCTGTCTGCTTAGAGATAGGCTTGAGAGCATGGGAAATAATAAAGCCCAGAGTGCATTTCACAGAGGCACGCTGAACCTTGCAGTCCTTTGGGTGCTGATAATGAGTTTTGCAGAGAAAATGAGACCCTCTCCCTATGCTGCATTTTCTAGCCCCAATCTTTCTGTTAACTGATATTATCCCAGAAATTACCAGAAGGCTAAGGGAAGTGACCTGAACTCTGTTCATCCTTTCTCAGCCTTCCAGAATTTTCCTTAAGTCTAGACCATGCACTCACCCTGGGTCCAGTACTGTCACACTCTTTATGAAGGGTAGAAAGGAGCAGTCATTTAGATAATAGGGCTGAAATTTCCAATATATTACTTTTGAATCCATGCTAGGAGTGAAAATACCAAATTGCTCTCCCACATGTATTATTAAATGAATCATCACAACTGTGGTTTCCTGCATTGGGCCTACACAAGAGAAGCCTGTCAGTAATCAGTCATGGGAGGGGACCCTACCTCATACTGCAGAACTACTGACTACTGATAGATTCTAGGAGAAGGGGAGTCATTGCCTTTAATTGTGCACCCACTGCAGAATCCATCACACTACCATGGACAGCTCTAAACCCTCTGTCACCCAGACAGCTCTGGCTAAATTCGGTGGGCGACAAAAGAAAATGAATTAACATGAACATGAAAAAGATTTTAGGGAAAACAATGGGGAAATTGGGGGGGGAGGTGGCAGGAGGAAAGTGGAGGGTGAGAGTGATCTGTGTATAAAATTGTCAATGAACAAATTTAATTCACACACACAAAAAAACTATAACAAGAAGCTCGTATTAGTTAACAATGCTAACACTTCTTCCCACCTCATGCTTAATCAGTAAATATTGTCCTCCTAAGTGGCAGATGGGTAAACAAACACAGCCTTCAAATTCAGCTTTGAGATGCTCAGAGCCTGCGGTACTTGCTATTTTTCTCAGTAATCACATTTTCTCCTGTCACTCAGTCCCTATTTTCTAAATCAGTAAAAACCTATTGGCTGTGACTTGGGAATTTCCAGAAAACTAATTGAAATGATGTTTAACACGATGACAGCATTTTGGAAACATTGTAATGCCGGAAAGCTACGGACAGAGGCCCTACTGCCCCCAAGTCTCCTGTGCCCCGCCTTCTATTTTTAAATTGTTAATCAAAACTGCCCAGCTTATTGCTGATAGAGAGATGGAATAAATCTTTCTATCCCCCTCAAAGCTGTTTAAATTATTCACTGTGCTTGCTACTTCACTCCTGAAGGGAGATTATCCCTTTTAATTGGAAATCTTCTATTATTTGTGCCTGAAATGTTTGAAAGAACAAGTTGAGGCGCAACCACTATTAATAGCCCACTGCAAGAGAACATAATAAAGCTGAAGTTGCATGGAAGCTATTCATTGAGAGGCACATTAACTAGTCATTTCCATTAATCATGCCCCAAACATACGAGAGACAGCACAGCCCCCCTCACATCTTACCAGCTTTATAACGTCAGTTTCTCGCCTGCTTAAGCAAGGCTATTTTTTTCTTCAAAGCCATCGCCCGCACAATTAGATGGCCATGTTTCTGTAGCAAGCCATGTACCATCCTGAAGAGGGGAGGTGTACTCTCAGAAGTTTAGACTCACCTGGGTCATCATCCACTACAATGGAAATAGCCTGAGCTTCTGTTGTGGGCTATGAAGGATAGTCAGCTTGCTAATAATGTAACTAGTCTATGAGAAGCTTTTGTTTCCAGTAACCTGAGAGTGATTGGATATCACCTGCAATAGATTGGAGGCACAAGGATTGTACCCGCCCCTCAGGGCACCCAGATTCCTGTAGCAAAGATGGGATTCCAAAAGATGTCTGAGATAGGCATACCAGCTCAGAGGGGTTGGGAGGTTTGTTATTGGGTGATTGAACTGGTTCCATCTGGAGAGAAAGACTAATTTGGTGCCCCCAGGTCAAGGAAAAGCCACCTGAGGAGCTCCTGGTGAGTGGAAGGCTTTTGATCAAGGATCCTAGCTCAGTGCCTTGCTGGTTCCATGAATTTTTGCTGTTATTCAGCTGCCACAGATGAAGATAATCACCTTCCTCCTCCCTCATAGCCCTCCCTTCTTTCCTCTCTCCAGGCTGCCCTCCCTCCCTTCCTGTTGAAGTAGTCTCAGGCCTACAGTAGTTTTTCTGGGGAGGAATTCTCTCCCACCATGAGTACACTTTCCCTGAAAATTGGCACTGAGGTTTACTGTGGGTGGGGACCTAGGGGAATTTACTCAGTGTGTCCATACAAAGTGTTCTGGACTGGGTCGAGACTGAATCTGTAGCTGTGGGCTGAGGTGCATGTGAAAGACTGCCTCTGTGAGAACCCATGCATGCCCCAGGCCTTGTGTTTGAAGGTGTACAGCTCTTGGACTGCTCTGGAACCTGAGTCATAGGTTACAGCTCCTCAGACATGTGAGGAGGTTCTGTCCACAGAAACAGTGGAACCTGTGCTCTTTTAATGAGGTGACAACTCTCTAAGACTGCAGGACTGCCCATCATCCAACTTAGAACCCTGAAAATTACACTCAACTCACATTTGCATGGAAGCAGAGATACCAAAGATAGCAAAAATAAGGCGTAAGTCTCAAGTTCATGTCCCTATAAACTACTTCCTCCAACTCTCAGCTCTGAATACGGCTGCAGTGGGAATTGGACCTTCAGCACACAATCCTCCGAGGGGATAGACCATATGTAAATCTTAACAATGATCCAAGAACTTTGGGAGCTTTTTCCCATTCATCTGAGTGTTTCTCAACCTTCCTAAAGCTGTGACTCTTTAATACAGTTCTTCATGTTGTGGTGACCCCAACCATAAAATTATTCCATTGCTACGTCATAACTGTAATTTTGCTACTGTTCTGATATCCAGCATATCTGATATGCGACCCCCAGAGGGATCTCTTCTTAGGTTAAGATCTGCTGATCTAAGTCTTTAATTTCTTTCAGCAACATGTAGTTTTTTGGGCATGCGTCTGCCTTCTCTCTGTTATCTTCATTTCTGTGTTCTGTTCTTTTTTTTATGCTGTTGTACGTGTTGTTTTCTTAGCTCTATGGTCAGTTTGTTCATTGCTGCTGGACAGAGGCAAAGTTGACTCTTAATCTTATGCCCCACAGTTTGACTAGAGCCATCTGTTTATTCTGGTCATTTTTTTTCAGTGGATCTATAGACTTGCCTGTGTACGAGACCATGTTAGCTGCAAATATACCTTTTCCCTTTCAGATCTGGATGGCCATTATTTCTTTTTCTTTCCCAATTTGATTGGAACTGCCAGTACTGTGGTGTGTGCAAGTGGCCAGAACAGAGTGAACAAGATGTGTTTGTTCCGAATCCCGGGAAAGGCTTCACACTTTTGTTATTAGGCACAGGGCAGCACTGGGCCGTGCAGGGGCCCGTCATCAGACTGCAATGAGTTCTTTGCCGTAGTTAGCTGGAAGCTTCTTTTGGTAGGAGGCTGGCACAAGTTAGGAATCAACACTAAGACTGAGAGGCATTGATGTGTTTAGAGCAGTGGCCACTAGAACATTAGACAGTGCTGCTACGTTCCCTCAATTCAGAGGTTTGGGTTGTGAAAAAATGGAGGGAATTCCCTTACCAAGGAGGCATGAATCTTGGAGCAAGTTGGTGGCTGTGTCTCCATCCTATAGAATTCTACTTTCTTGGTTCCCTTCCTGAGATAAGACTTACTTCTTTGCTGGGAACTAGAGGAATCAGCAATGGGGTTAGGTCTTGGGGAGAATGCTTATTGTAGATTTATTTCCAGGCGGATTGCCTAGATTCACTCATACACTCCTTTTCCTGATGAAGGAGAAACATCTGGAAAAAAAAATGCCTGTAATTTATAAATCAGAGCAAAGGACTAACGCCATCTACCATTGAGATCATTTGGACTTTGAACACAGAAGGTGATCTGGACCTAGAAACACATGGAGGCTTCACTCAGAATACACTGAGTGCTTTACAGGAGGGGATGCATTGTCATGACCCACTGTGGACCTCAGTGTGGCAACTGCTGTGCATTGCTAGTGAGGAAGATAGATTGAGCTCAGAGGCAGGCCAGGTGGCTGGAGGACAAGTGAGGCCTGGCTGTTCTCTGGGGACCTCGAAGCCTGCCTGCCTTTCTTCAAGCTGGACTGCCCAGGTGCAGCAGAACAGTGGCAAGCTCATGCCGTGAGCCTCCTTTGCTCTAGCTAGTTTAGAATTTTTGTTAGGAGTAAAGAGGGATGTGGAGTTGGCCCCATCACACTGGGTTCCAGAGCAGTAGTTCTTTGGTTTCTGCATGTATGAGGAGGTTCTCTGAATCTCACTGAACTCTGCTCAGCTGTGAAGGGTTGACAGTGCCAGCATGCACATGCACACGCCTACGCACACACAGAGATACTTTACCAGACATGAATATGTACAGCCGTGCACACATACACGAGCATAGGCAGGTATGCTCACAAAGATAAACAAACACATATGCACAAAAAGACAGAGACCCACATGCAAATACACAGAGAGATACATAACACACTTGCATATGTGCATGAGAAGGCACATATGTGCAGACACCTCTTCAAATACAAAAGCCTGCAGACATGAACACATATGCACACATCAACACAAATACAAAAATCCATACGCACATGCAAATGTTGTGGAATATTTTACCACCATAAACGTATCAGGTTCTCATTATGTCACAAGCAACTTATTAAAAGCATAATAATTGGTGTGTGCAATAAGTGAACTGGAGTGAGCAGTTCACTGTTTGCACGGTGCCCATGTCATGTCTCTGCAGCTTTGTAGGGGTGAAGGGGAGGAGCAACACCAATGGCCGCAAGTGGGAAAGACAGCATGAGACCTTGCAAAGTAGCACTGAGAAGCCCATGATGTTAACAGCAGCAGGCAAATACAGGGCAAATTTGAAGCTGCACCACGTGGCTGCTGGTTATGTTAAAAACCGTACACTCTGTGCACTACACTTTATATGTTATGCTAATTCACTAACAGCAAGTACCTGCTCCCATCTTCTCTGCAAGAAGATTTGAAAACAAAGCTTGTTTCTTGACTTCATTGTTTGAATAAAGGTGAAGTCTATGGTGACTGTTTCGTTTCTGTGGTTGGTTATGACATCAAGGTGCTTGCAGTGTCTTCCCCGACTTATCAGCTCTCTAACCTGCCCAGCTGGTTTCTCTCCCAAATCATTATTTAGAAAATTGGTAGATAATTTATTTTGCTTCAGAACAGTTTTTTTGTCAAGATATAGGTCAGCTTGGAAGAGTGATATTTATGTGAGCATCTCCTATCAGAATGGAAAGGACCAGAAGATTTAGAGGGAGCCTGTGCAGCAGACCATGGGATGCTTCTGTGGACACTTGTCACCTTTGCAGGCACCGTGGCTCGACCTGTGAAAGAGTGTGAAGCTTATCTGCCCAGCACCAGCTGACAGAATTACCAGCTATAAGCAATCTCTCTACCCCCCTCTCTGAACATAGTCTCAAATTTTATAGCTGCTCTATGTTAAAAAAAATTATGAAGCTCAAGAAAAAGGAAGACCAAAGTGTGGATACTTTGATCCTTATTGGAAGGTGGACCAAAATACCCATGGCTCACAGCCAACCGATAGACTGAGCACAGGGTCCCCAATGTGCTAGAAAAAGGACTCAAGGAGCTGAAGAGGTTTGTAGCCCCTCAGGAGGAACAATAATATGTACCAACCAGTACCCCAAGAGTTCCCAGGGACTAAACCACCAACCAAAGAGTACACATGGAGTGACCCATGGCTCCAACTACATATGTAGCAGAAGATGACCATTTCAGACATCAATGAGAGGAGAGGTCATTTGTTCTGTGAAGGCTCAATGCCCCAGAGTAGGGGAATGACAGTCAGGAAACTGAGGGTGGGGTTGCTGAGCAGGGAGAGGGGAATGAGATAGGGATTTTTTTTGGAGGGGTAACGAGGAAAGGGGATACCATTTGAAATGAAAACAAAGCAAATATCTAATAAAAAGGGGAAAATTATCAAATGTTTAAATATAATCTATATTGATTTTTATTTTTATAAAGAAAGCATTTAGACCTTTTCTTATTTGGCACTTTTTATTTATACTCAATTTCTTTAAATTAATCTTGGAGGAAAAGAAGAAGGATTATTGGCTAATAGCCTTGACATGAAACATTTGCTTACTTTTATAACAAGGTACACATTATACGATGCTGCATGGTGTTGGCTATATTAAAATCATTAGTGCTGTACATTGCATTTTATGAGTCTCTGTGTGTATATGTATATGCATGTGAGTGTGTATGCATAGGCATGCATTTGTACACTGGAGAAAAACTTTGAGTGTCATCCTCAGGAATAGCATCCCCCTCCTTTCAAACATGTTCTCTTAATGGCTCACCAATTAGGTTAGATTAGCTAGCCAGGGAAATTGAGGATCTTGTCTTTTCCTCTCCTATTCTGGAATCACAAGTATGTACTACTATGCCCAGAATTTTAAATCTATTTTTATGTGTGTGTGTGTACCTGTGCATGTGTGTGTGTATGTGTACCTGTACATTTCTGTCTGTCTGTGTGTATGAGTATATGACACATTTTGGCAGCAGCCTTGCCTACAGAGGACAGAATAGGGTATCCTATCTCCTGAAACTGGATTTATAGACAGTTGTGAGCCAACCAACATTGGTGCTAGGAAATAAAAACTCAGGCCTTTTGCAAAAGCAACAAGTGCTCTTAATTACTGAGCCATCACTCTAGCCCAATACTCTCAGATTTATATGAGTTCTAGGGCCATCTTGGGTTCTGAACGCTACCTTTATATATGCATAGAGATTAACATACACCTTCACACACATGTGCGCACACACACACACACAGACACAGACACACATACACACACATGAACATAGACCTAGACAAGGGCATATACACATACATGCACACACATGGAAAGATGAATGGACACACACATATGCATACATGCATACACAGGTACAGGGCACATGAACACACTGTTATGCATGTGTTCATCCCTTTGTAGTGTAGGAGCAGCTCTTAACCATCTTTCCCACTGTTCTACACAGATACCAAAGTTGTTGATATCAAGTCCTCTGTATAAAATGAACTAGAATTGACATATAACTTGTGTACATCATTGCATGTGTTATAAATCATCTCTAGACCATGTCTAACACCCAGTGCAATGCTACTGTTACACAAATAGCTCTTATATTGTATTCATTAGACAATAATCTAAATAGAATCATCTGTGTATGTTTGGTGTAGATGTGATTTTTTGAAATATTTTGGATGCATGCTTGGTTGACTCAGAACCAGCAGAGAGAGCAGGCTGACATAGTAAATTGACATAAAGCCAAGCAACATGAAAATAGACTTACTTATTCCTCATATAGTTGAATCTGTTATGACCTTGCTTGCTTTCTCAATGACATCACCAGAGAAAAGGCACCAGCTTTCCAGAGAGAAGACATTGGCCTTCCACTTACATGGTCTCTAGTTGTATCAATCATTTTAATTGACTATTATTTGTATACAAATAAAAAGCCAAGTTGATAAATCATATTTATTTAGTAAACTTTTTTTAGTTTTTTTCTGAGTATGGGAACATTACAATGTGTTATATTTTTTTAACTGTATGACTGTAATTTATGAATATGGTGAAAATCATTGTTAGGCAAATTTGTCAAATTATTATAATTTTATGCTGCTCTCTTAATTCCATTTCAATGTTATTGTTTCATAGCTTACTGACTTTAATTGATTGTTCATTGCAGTCATAAATTTGACAGTACAGCATAAGAAAAATCAATTTAATATTCAGAACTACCACAGCAATTGAACTGTTCAGAGGTGTATTCTTGGGACCAAGTTATCTCTCTACAGAGAAAGCATTCAGCACTTTGTTATTTCAAAGAAGGAATTATAATATTTCAAAGAAGGAGTTATAAAACACTGCAATCTAATTTACTGAATAGAAATAAAAACACACACCCATATTTTTAATGCTGAAAAGAGCCTATCCTAACCAGTGGTAGTGTGCCGCCCTGTGAAGGCTGATCCACATCCATGCAGTGGTGAGAGCCTAGCATCAGGAGCAAGGTGGTAGAATGTATGGTTGGTGCTGCAGTTCACTCAGTAGCAGGTAGATGCTCACAACATTTACACACAGCTCGGTCCTTCAATTCAGCTCACCCAGCCACCTATTTTGACGGTTAATCTCAACTATTAACTTAATGAGATCTAGAATCACCTAGGAAACAAACCTCTGAGCATGCCCCTGGTGGGTTATCTTGATTAGGCTGAATGAGGTAGGAAAATCTGCCCCGTGTGGACCACTCACTTTGATGTGACACTTGACTGTTTAAAAAGGAGGAAGCAAGCTTAGTACAACTATTTATTGCCCCCTTCTCCTGACTGTGGGTACAATGTGATGAGTTATCAAACTCCAGTTGACTTGATTTTCCTACCATGATGGACTGTGTCTTGAGCTATGAACTTCATCAGGGCATCCTGTAACAATAGTAAAAGTAACTAAGACACTCATCTCATCTCTCCATCTGTCCATCTACCTTTTTATCCATCCATTCATCTATGTTCCTATTTATCCTTCCATCTCCCATCTACTATCCATCCATCCATCCATCCATCCATCCATCCATCCATCCACCCATCCATCCATTTATCCATCAATCCATGTAGTCATTTATCCAGTCATCCATCTGCTCGTACATATATAACCATCCATACAGCCCATCCATTTTAATCTATCCATCTTTCAACCACCTAGAAATCCATTATCTACTTGTCTGACCAGACAAGTCCATCCATCTACTCATCTATCTACTTAACAATCTAGTCATCTTTCCATCCATTTATGCATCCATCCATCCACATTTATCCATCCCCTAACTACCAAGCCATTTACTCATCTGTCAGACCCACCATACATCTATAGTCTATTTATAGAGTTATCCATTCATCTGTCAGTCTTCTATCCATTCACCCATATGTCTTTCCATCCATCCATCCATCCATCCATCCATCCATCCATCCATCCATCCACACACCCATACATTTGTCCATCTATCTATCTGTGCTTCCCACCATCCACTTCAAATACTAACCCAGCAGTAACTAATGCCAGGTTCTGCAATGCACATCATGGAGGCCATCTTTTAGACAGAGGGAGATTCATGAAGAACCTATTTGTCATGACTGGCTACTGCATGGGTGTGTGTCATCTATCTTATCAGCAGCACCATCCCTTGTGTCCAAGAATTGACCTGTACAGATGACATTATGAACATCGTCTGCTATGATTCCTGTGTTCATCAAAGGGAAGTTCACAGAGGATTCAGGACAAAGAGGGATCAGAATATTCATTTCCTTCCCCTCTTCCTGGAAAGTTCTCCCAACTCTGCCTAAAATGAACCAGGCTACAAAGTGCTGTTTTCCTGCATTATATTTACCATACTTTAACCTAACTCATCAGGGAAAGGCTGCTCCCATTCTCCACTACTGTGAGGGCAGAAGATAAAACGCAAGTGTGGTGGCATTTCCTGGACACTGCCCACCATACCTGACCCTTATTGGGTATTTCTAATGAGGTAGAAGAGTCACAGTAGCAATCTTCTTTAGTCATTGCCTTCCAGTGAATACACTTCTTTCTCAGAATGGTAGTTTGCTAAAGTTCTTCATTTTCTTTAGAAATGCACACACGTTTAGGAAGAGCTGGGCATTCAACAAGGTACTTTACTCATGTCAAGCAGGCACACTATCACTGAGCCCTGAGTCCTAGAGTTGCAGACTTTTAGCTGAGTATCAAATCCAGCACCTGGTGCAAACTCAGCAAACACCCCACCAATGAAGAACCTATGTCCGTTCAGTTGGCTGCCTAAGTCTCATCCGAATCAGAATTTTATTAAAAAAAAAACACCAAATAATTTATGAACTCTGAGTCTCATTCACCACCCAAATGTTCATTAGCTTCTCTGTGGAGCATGGGACTATTAGAATAATTTATTTGCTTGTTTTTGTTTTTAGGATCCCAGAAGCAATCCAGGGTCTTGTACAGACTAGGCAAGTAGTCATGAACTACCTCTGTCTTGGCTAGGATGTTTTGTTCTTTCTTTTTCCAGTCATCCATTTGCTATGCCTAGAGTAAGTTGAGAGGAGGGTTTTAGAGGGATTTCCCAGATCAGGTAAGCCTGTGGGGGTGTCTATTGGGGCTTGATTAGGTTGATAATTGATGTAGGGGAGCCCAGATCATTGTGGTAGGTACCGTTCCTTACCAAGGTAGTCCTGGGCTATATAAAAAGGTCAGCCTAGCATGAGCCTGTGGGTGAGACAGGAAACAACATTCCTCCATGATTTCTGCTTTGAGTTTCTGCTTGACTTTGGCTCCGACTTCCCTCAATGATGGACTGTGACTGGGAAGTATAAGTGTGATAAACCATTTCCTCCCTGAAGCTGCTTTGGTCTTTTTATCATAGCAACAGGATGTGACTGGAACTAAAAACAGATTTTAAGGCCTGGTACAGCAGTTAGGAGCACTTGTTGCTGTAGCAGAGGGCCAGAATTTGTTTCCTATCATACTTGTCAGGCAGCTTACAACCTTGTAACTCCAGGTCCAGGGTATCTAATGCCTTCTTTTGCTCTCTTAAAAAACACCTGTTTTCTCTCTCTCTCTCTCTCTCTCACACACACACACACACAAACACACACACATACACACGTTGGAACATAAATATCACTTTTTAATACAATTTTTTGTAAGGAAAATCTTTATTTTTTAATTGTATTTTTTATTATTTAAGGTAATTTTTTAGATTTGCTTTTTATTTTTATTTATGTGAATGTCTGTCTGTCTATATGAGTGTACATATACTGTCTATATGAGTGTACATATACTGTCTATATGAGTGTACATATACTGTCTATATGAGTGTATATATACTGTCTATATGAGTGTATATATACTGTCTATATGAGTGTACATATACTCAGAAGAGGGCATTGGATCTCTTGGAACCAGAGTTACAAGTAGTCAAGAAGTTCCCAGTGTAGGTGCTTAGAACAAACCTCGGCCATCTCTGCAAAAGCATCACATACATGTACCTGATAGACCTCCTCTCCAGCCTCAAATGAAATTTGAGACATGGTCTCTTTGAGTTGCCTAGGCTGCCTTGAACTTGATAAGTAGCCTAGGCAGGCCTCAAACACAATGATTCTGCTGCTTTAGCCACCTGAGTAGCTGGAATGGCAGGCTTGTGCCACCCAGCCAAGCTAAAATGTATCTGAATAGATCTTTAAAAGCCAGATTTCAGAAGAGTTAGGCAGTGTACTCTCCTTTAGATAATCAAATATAACACGAAGATCAGATGCTGTACATAAACAAAGGGGCTTTATCAATGATGATATGCAGTCAAGCCTAGCCTCATTTCTGGGCACCTTTTCATCATAAGAGATATAGGTAATCAAAGTGCAACAGAATAAACCTTTCCTCAAAGGCTTTACAGCCAAAAGCTTAGGGCAGTGTCCTGGGTTTTCAATGGACCAGTCTCAGCTTAGGGCTGGCTCAGCCTGAGATTTGCAGATAAGCAGCCAAACAGGCTCCAAATAGCAACAGCATTTCTCATCCTTCTAAGATACTGAAAAGACCCCATTCTGCCCCTACCTGCTCCCATCACTCTAGCTCGGCTCCACCGAGTTAAACTAAGTCAGCTGGGAAACTCTGCGGGACCAACAATGGTGGTGGCATGCACAAGCTACAGAGATATTAAAGATGGACTATCACAGTGGGGCATCCCAGAGGGACTGCAGCTCCTACCATGGTGGTTTAACTTCTGTGGCATGGTGGCCACAGGACCAGACAGTGAGGTGGACATGCTCTTGACTGTCTCTCAAGTTGTCTCTTGGCTGAACGATGTCTTGAGTCTATAGATGAGAGGTAGCTTACTCAAGCTTTGTGTAAGAGAACACAGAGCATTAGTAAGTAGGTCCCTGCTGCTTGTTACAGAAAACTGTCTCAGAGCCCGTCACTGCCTGGAGAGTGCCTGGTGATGAATCTTTAGACCCATCTATCAGGCCATTAGTGGAGGGAAGTAGCTCATTGCTACACAAGGACCTGCATCAATCAGGCAGTGGCTGGCCCTCAGACACTTGAGGCTGTCCTTGCTCCCTTTAAATGATGCAAATCAAATACAAAAACCCAGCTCATTACTATGTGAAATTTGAGAAATATGCAAATGAACACTCCCAAACAAGGAAAATGATGGAACCTTTCTCATCATTCCAATTTAAAGGAAATAACATCCTCCCATAAGCTGTGACATTTCCAGGGTGGCATTTGAACAGGGCCACCAGCTCCTCTCTGTGGGCCATTCACAGCACACTCTTTGCTTTATGGCCTGGAAGCTAGGTAGAAACAATGAAACATCCTTTGTAGTGCAGGGAAGGGAGGCTCATTGGGGGTGAGATACTTTTTTTTTGGGGGGGGGACATTAAAAAGTGTAACAGTCAGGAGGCTAAAATATGTCTTCTTCCCCTTTGCTGTGATCTGAGCTGACTACCCTGGGACTGTATTCTTCAAGTGCGTTGATTCACCCCCATCCACTTCTCCTATCAGAAGTAGACACACAGTTGGGTAGCTGGCTTCATACTGAGAATCCAGTGGCTCTTTCTGGCCGTGATCTGGACTAGAAGCACTGCTTACCTGTAATGAACCCTGCACCACAGGCAGGAGGTTTAAGGAGGCACCTGCTTTGTGACGGCATGTTTGGTCAGAAGTGGTCTTTGGTGGCTGAATAAACAGTTTATGGCTGAGTAGTGAGGTCTTGATTGAGCTTAGCTTGGAATCACAGGCCCCTGGGGGGTTCTTCTTTAGACTCGCCAGGCCCCTTGCATTGATTAGAGTTTCCCATAGAGATATCTAGGTCCCCATGGCTCTCCCATCTACTGCTGAGGACTCAGCAAGGATTCCCTGAGCATGTAGAATCTTCTATGATCCCATGGTGGAGTGCTCATCTACAGTGTTCCCTGAGCATGCAGAATCTTCTATGATCCCATGGTGGAGTGCTCATCTACAGTGCACCCAGCCTGCCGTTCCTATGGACTAGGAGATAGGAGTGTCTGCTGACCATGCTTGTAGGTGACAAGGTCACTCATTTCACAGGGAACTCGGTGACAGAAGTCAGGCTGGAAAAGGGGCCAGGGATATCTAGATAGCTGACAACAAAGTAGAATTCTGAGATCATCCTTCCAGCTTTTTGTGGCCATTGTGAGGCTGGCAGAGGAAATGTCAGAAACACAGAGGGTGAGGTACAATCACTAGTATTGATTCTCTACTTAGCAGGTTTTCTGTCTGGTCAGTGGATCTGTGATCGCTGGCAGTCACAGAAAGTGTGGATTGTGGAGGTGCTGAACTGGCACAGCCTGTGCCTGAAGGGTTCTGAACTTATCTGCAAGGGCAGCATTTATTCTGATAAAAGTACATTTTTTTTCTCATTGGTGTCATCTAACCATCATTTCTTTATTGGCAAGACAGATCTCTTTAGTAAGTGTTCAGGAATAGTCTTTCTGGCAGTTTTAATAGTCACAGATGGACACTTGGACAGAAACTGCACTTATCAAAGAAGAGTCACTCTGACCCCCACCCCCAACCCCTGTACTGAAAGTGTGCCATGGCTGTCTCTCTGATGAACTGGGATCACTCTGGAGCAGACAGGCTCTGGAGCGCAGAGCCATTTTCATGGCAAAGGGTGGGCTGCGTTAATCTGTGTAGTTATCAGGTTTAATTGTACTTGAAAGACAGCATCTTTTTCCGTCTGCGCTGGAGCCATTTGGAGGCCTGTGTGAACACGGTGTGTGACAGGCAGTGTCTAAGTGCAGCACAAGACTCAGATTTATTTAGGTCACAGTATGGTTAATAATTAATGCAGCTGGGCTGCTGATCTGAAAAGTTCTGAAGGGCTCGTTCACTTTGCTTCAGACACTTGATATTCCAGGCTGTCTTCAGGATTCCGAATTGCTAATGAGCTCCACTTTGCAAGGCGTTAATCACATTGGCTTGAAAAAGGCAGCAGGGATGAAGAAAACCATATTAAAAACAAAAACCCACGTGCACCCATATTACGTATGAACGCCACGTGTATGCTGTGTAAACATGCCTGTTAACACACTCTCTTAACTAGGGAAGTCAGGGGAAGGGCTTGTCACCCATAATGTTCTATAAACAGGCTTAACAGTATATTTACCACAATGCTGGAAGGAAGCTGACATTCAGTAGAAAGATGCAGAACTTGGCATAAGCAGATCTAGGTTCAAGTTCCATCCCTGTCCTTCAGAGGCATACAACCTTAGTCAGATAGTAAAATATGCATTAGTGCAGCATACACAGGAGTCACTAGTGCATGCCTGTCTTATCATCTTGACAACAGAGGCAGGAGGATGAGGAGTTCAGGTCATTTTAGGTTATATAGCAAGTTCCAGGATAACCTGGGCTCCAAGAAACACAGCCTTGTCCAAGCTTGCTTTTAATTGCTGTGATACACACCATGACCAAAAGACAGCTTTGGGGGTAAGGGGCTGAGGATTTGTTTGGCTTATACATCCTGATCATAGTCCATCATTGCGGGAAGTCAGGCAGAATCTCAAGCAGGAGCAGAGGCCATGGAGGAAGGCTGCTCACTGGCCTGCTCCTCATGGGTTGTTTCAGCCTGCTTTCTCATACAACCCAGGACCACCTGCTCTCCTCCCATATCAGCCAGTGATGATGAAAATACTACATAAACTTGTCTATGGGTCAATATGATGGAGGTAGTCTTCAACTGCGGGTTCTCTCTCTCATGTATCAAGTTGACAAAAACTAATAACCATACTGTCTCTAAAGGTTAAAAAACAAACAATGAACAACAAAAGTGCAGCACACACAAATATTCCTCTGATGCCATTTTCTTCTCCACATGGGACTCACTCACTCTAGGCTTGCTAGACCTAACAGGACCAGTGCCTGTTTGTGCATCCGTTTGAACGCATTAATCATAAACTCAGAGTCACCAACAATGTCTCAATGTCACATTAAGAACAGATATCATAAAGTACTCCCCCTTGGTATCATTTGGCAAAGAATGAGCTCATATTTGAATCTTCTACTTTGCTCTCCCTGTCTCTTTCATTGTCCCTAGTCCATCCATGTATGAGTCTGGATCTGTGCCTACAGAATGTTGTCTTGTGTATCTGACCCTTTGTCTTTGTGTATCTGTATGCCTGTCCCTAGCAAAGGGCTCTGCTCTCTTTGATCACATCAGAGAAAGGATCATGTGTGGTACTTTACAGGAATCTTTAACAGAGTTTTACAAGCAACTAAGTCACTGACTCCAACTTACCTCCAACTGATCCAGATAACATACCATATTACACACATTACTATTTCGAACATCGTTGTATGCTGTGTTCAATATTTACAGATATTCATTTTATAAGATTGATTTCAACATATTTTTTTGTCTTCAGCAAATTAGTATCACAATACACATACAAATATACATACGTTACTCTTGGGTCAAGGTCATGGGAGAGAATACAGTTTAGTATTACAGCTATGCATTAGCTTAGGTTGCAAAAGTTGAGTATGTGAGAGATTCATGGCAACTAAGGTTGGCTGTCACATTGTTATTTTAAGGAAGGTTAAACAAACAGGCTGAGTACACAGTAGCCTTGAGTCTCAAGTGACCTCAAGGTGTATGACCCGTGAAGTCTGGCCAAAGTTCCAATCTCTTAAAATGTAAGATACTTTCATCTCAAGGCATTGCCACACAATCGTCTTAGTCCCTTTGTGCTGAGTATATGCCATGGACTAGTGAGTATACATGATGGGCTAGTGAGTATACACCATGGGCTAGTGAGTATACACCATGGACCAGTGAGAATATGTAGTGGGCTAGTAAGTGTAAGCCATGGGCTAGAGCGTATATACCGTGGGCTAGTGAGTATATGCCACACACTAGTAAGCATACATCATGGGCTAGTGAGTACACAGCATGGGCTAGAGAATATATGCCATGGGCTGTGTAGCTTCTCCAAGATATTTGCTTCTTGCAATTACAGAGGCTAAGATTTAAGTTCAAGTTTGCCTGGTAAGGACTCTTTCCTAATTGTGTCTTCCTCCACAATCTTCTTGGCTGTACTCACTGTAAAGTGATTTTTATACCTCATTATCACTTAGGAGGACTATAATCCCATTATATGTACCCTATCTCAAAACCTCTACTCAAATACATCAGCTGCCAAAGACGGTCACTCAAACAAGCATGGACAGGTTAGGGTGTCAGTGTGAACTTGTGCCAAATGGTCTAAGCATTCAGATAACCGACACTTTCCATACTTTCCTCCCCTTTACCTGGGAGAAAATGGTGGTATATGTAGAGGTTGTGTGGGTGGTGTGAGATCAAGTGACCTCATTACTTACTCTAAATTCAAATTTTCTTTTCAGACCAAAGGCAAAGGGCCTGTGGACAAAGCCAGCTGCATCTGCATCTGTATCATGGCCCTTGAGGACCTGCTCCTCAGACTATCAGAGAAGCAGCAATAAAGGTTGCAGCTCTTGGGAACACCAATGTCGGGATGGAGCCTGCTGTGAGACTATTGTCTTGATAGCACTACAGCCTCGGTCTGAGGACACTCAATGTGTATTTTCAATATCAGTGGGAACATCCACATAGTTGCATTGGGCACCAGGGAGACATCAAAAGTGCATGGGGGGGGGGTCTTCAGAGCCTGGAGGAGAAGGCACAGGTCCAAAGTGGAGGATAATTGCCTCCTGACTGCTGGAGGGACCGTGATATACCATTTCCAGTGAGGGGTGGCCTTTTCTGCAGCCATCTTCCCTTACAGCAGATTTGAAGTCATCCTATGAAGCTGAAGGCAGATGGTAGACATTAGGAAGGATGACTGGCTGGTAAGCCCACCATGGTGATCACCTCACGGCTTTAGAAGATGATGGCTACTGAACTGAGGGTCAGCTTTCAGGCCTCCCTCAGCCTGTGCTACAGGACAGACAAAAGTACTGACCCTGTGTTTGTGGGGTACTATAGCCTTGGGGTTGGGGACAGGGACAAATAATATTCTTAGTGTTTTTATCTTTCTAGTATCCACTAGAAATGGTACATACCATTAGCCTTTGAGCAGCTTTAGGACAATCCATAAGAGACAAATCAGGGTCTCCCTGCATTTTGGACCTGTTTGGAGTACTAGGGTCATTGGGTGAGTGGGAATTGGTGTAGTATCTTCAACTTGGCTCCTCCATCGAATCTTCAGACTGACTTCTGCCACTCTTAGGCACAAAGTCAGTTTGTGGGAGAGAAGGAAAGTGTTAAAAGCCATTAGCACAAGGAAAGGAGCTGTGTTCTCAGGAAAAAGAATGATATGCCCTGCAACTGAGGGAAAGGTACAGAGCAGGGACTGAAAGTTTAAACTATGCAGGTCTCTTGAACAGGCTCAACCCTGTAGCTCATATGAAGTCACACACAGGCCACGAGGGTGAGCTGCACATGCCCCTGAGCCTCTGGACCACACTCTGCATGTCATGCAGCGGAATCTAAGTGACACGGATAGCATTTTATCTTCTCAAAGCAATACATAATTCCAAGTGAAAGGACAGTACCAGGAGGGTAATTGGCATGCTGGAGGAAACTCTCTGGTGTCAGACCCTTGGCCAGCGTGCTTTCATGTGGCTTCAATGTCACTCAGCATATACTTAGAAGCAATTAATCAGCAACTAATCGCCACTCACCAAACCACACACAGAGGTAATTATCTGTTTAAGTTCTCCAGCTGGCCACTGCAGATGCCACCACCAAAGTCTCCGCACAGGCAGGCTTTATGGAGAGTGGTTACAGAACAGCAACAAGATGAGCAAGGGAGAGGACTCGGGCCTCCTTCCATGGGCACCAAGCATTGGTAAGGCTGGGGTGCCCTGCAACACCCAAGGCTGTCCTGAGAGCCTCGCTGCCTGGCCACCCCACAGCAGAAGAGAACCGAATTAACTTAGCGAAATCCTGGGGACACCCAGTACTTCTACACCTCATACAACTTTTAGGCTCCACCTTTCTCCTTCCCATAAACTGTCCATGTTCCCAGGAGGTCCACCTGCCTCTACTGGCCTCTCAGGTTGAGTGGAACCCTGGGTAGTTCAGTTTGGCACAAGCTGCATCATTTTGGAACCAGTCACTAGGAAACTAACCTTCCCACTGTAGTGGCCTCTTAGTCATCAGGTCCAGGAGTCAGGCCCTCCCTCAGTCGCTGTTGGGTATGTTGATAATCCTAAAATTTCAAAAATGCTCCTTTGTATTTCCTTCAGGAGAAAATCCAGGATGTGGGTTTTAGTCCTTCCGTCCAGAGTACCTTTGCAGCAGAACATGGTGTGTGTATTAGGCAGGGTGTGCCTATAGTTAAATGGGAATCAGGACTTTTAAAAGTCATTAGCTGTGGTTTGGATTTGTTGGGAGCTCTTCCCCTAATGTAACAATTTGACAGGCTGTGGATGTTTAAAAGGTGGGCCTTAGTAAGCTATTTCCCCTATGTCACTGTGAACACTGCCATCTGCCTGGGTAATCTTGAGACAAGTAAGAAACACCAAACTGTGGCCCTTACCTGGTACCCACTGCGAGCATCCTGAACCACAAAGCCACATACAAAGTATTAGACAGTAGGAAACTCATAACTAAATTTAGTTGGTGAGGCTCAAGAAGGCTACTTGTGATAACTGATGAAGACAAGGGGAAAAGATTTTGATGAAAAATCTTACCCCCCCCCCAAAGTCTCTAGTAAATCCCCAGCGTCAACTCTGGCATCAGAAAACCCATTAGCACAGTCATGTGGCTTGCAGGTAACTTAAGAGTCACTCTTTATAGGTTTAATCCCAGCTTGCTGATGATAATACCTTTGATGTGTAGGGTAGGGCAGCAGTTGCCTAAGTTACAATGTGAAACCCTAAAGACATTTTTGCTAAAACATACACTCTCCTGGAGCCTGTTGGGATCTAATAGATAAATAATACAGAAAAGAAGGCAGAGAACCTGACTCTATATTGTCTCAATCCCCTGCCACCTTGGCCTGAGTCAGACTCAGCTCCATTTGGGTCATTTGAAGAATGTTTATCTAAGACAACATGGCAGGGCTAACTGGGCTAGTTGTTGTGTTTCTTCTGACCCAGCAACTCAAACACCTACAGTCCTTTATCATCATCAGAAAGCCCAGACCAAACCACGAGGCCTGATGCTTATGCAAAGATGCTGAGTTGCTTGGAAGCTCCTGAGAGGATTCGGTGTCCTGTTAGGCCAGCAGGTCACAGCTGAGATGTTGTACAAAAGTATCTGTCTTGCATAGGTATCTGTGTCTAACAGGCGTCCAGATTAGCTGGTAAATAAAAGTTCTGCCATTTTTGTTATGTGAGCAGCCCACCTCATTGATGATCACTGGCTCCTTCCTTGACCGTGTCCTGGTACAACAGCCCTCTCCATCCTTGCTTTCACGTACAGTTTCCACGCCACGAAACCTAGCATATGGTATCATTTCATTGTGATCCTGACAACTGACCCCTCGCAAGGGATGACCATGGCCGTGCCTTATGTGTGTTCTTGTGGCATTAGACTCTTCGATGTGCAGAGTCCTGGATCCCCCTTGAGGTGATAAGCAGTATAATCCTTCCTCACCATCACAGGTGAGGCCCTTGTATCCTGAGCTCAGCCAGAAGGTGGAAGACTGGAGGCCAGGGCAGCTCCTCTGAGCACTAGGCTCACTGGGGCCTCCTGAGCTGGTTTGTTGCAGCTGGAACCTCAGTATCTGCATCTGTTCCCAAGGCAGGGCCAGTGAAGCCACTGGGGACAGAGGAAAAATATCCCTCTGATAATGGTCTTTGGCTGGGATTTGTTGCACCATGCATTGTTGTCCAGGAGGTCAATGCCCATCTTCCCTGCCCACCAAGAAAGAGAAGAGAGCTCCATATGGGCCTTAGTGGCATCATTGCTTCATGCCTGACTACCACAGAACAGTCGCAGGACTTTACTAGAAGCCTGAAGTAACAGTGCTTGTAGAGCAGACGCTCTGGGTCTTTCATCTTTTCCTACTCTATCCCTCCTGGTCCAAGCCTGCTTCACCCCCTCTGACTCTGTGTCCTCTAGACCCTGTGTGCTTATGTGCTTATTTAGGCTGAGTGCTTGTACTCAGTCTGAGTCAGGCAGACCAGGATTGGGGGATACCCCCAACCCCAACTCAGGATGCCTTTAAGCAAATTCCTTTGTCTCCCTGAGCTGTTGTAGATGCACAGTTGTCTATTTTCTGGAGGTTATCTGCATAGTATATGGTCACAGTACATACATATGTGACGCCACACACAGTGCTGAGACAGGGATTGCCTGCAATGGGATATAGAACTACAGAACATGCCTGCATTTGGGTCACAGGACTTTTCTGGCAAGTGCACTGTTTTCTTTGGTGTCTAGAGTATCTCAGCCATGTTGGAGATTTTAAGCACACTCTCTGTCCATGGTCTATGATTGTCCTTCCTGTCTAAGCCTCTCCAGGCCTCTAGCCATTGGCCCATATCCTGGAGCAAAGCAAACACTGTGCTACATGTGGAGGGCTGGTGCCCACCCACAGTTATGCATGAAGGGAGCGTTCACAAGTGTGTCAGGTCAACTGGAGTGAATACAGCAGTGTTTATCTTTCTGAAGCCAATCCGAAGCTCTGGCTCCGACTCATTCCCCAGGGCAGAAGGGACAGGGGTTTATGTGAGGAAAAGAGAACATTCTTTCCTTTCCTCCAATGCATACAACCCCCGTATCCCACTGTAGATGTCAAGGGATTAAACAGAGGGTTGGAATCTCTGGCAGGTACTGAAGGTGCTCAGATGACCCACGTCCCTCCCTTAAGATCAGGATTTTCTTTTTCCTAAGCCAGCTTTATGGCCCATGTGTGCAAAGCCAGAACTTGACGAGGGTGGAGCCTGGGGGAGGCAGAGAAGTGTGGCCTCCCACCCCTAGTCAGGTCTGTTGCCTTCTGCTGTACTCTTTGTAAAGCATGAAAATGCTCAGGTTTATTTTTTCTTTTAAATTTGTTTGCATATGAAATGGGGCTAAATACATCAAACCCAAACAAAAGCCCTAAGAAATAGGAGACAATATATGCAAATTACATTTACTCCCTGACCTCAATAAATGCCCATTATTACTGTGCTGCAGAACACAATCCTTTGTAAGAGGTAGGATGCAATAAAGTACTATTGTTATTTTTGGACATCATTCAGAGGTGGCCCAACACTCTTCTGAAAGCCTTGTTGTATAAAACATCACAGCAATGGATAGAAGTCTAAAGAGAGAACATTCCTCAGGCCCAGGCCCTCTTTCCCTTCCCCTGGATTCTGGATTCATGCAGGTCTCTTGAAACCACCCTTTCTGGCTGGCTCACACACCCAAAGTCAGGGTATGTATGGTTTCTTCAAGCTACCCAGTCATTAGTTGGGTTGGAAGTTAATTTTTCTCTTTATTCTTGTGCAGATAGGTCTCCATCTGAGCTCCTAGCTTTTAGCAGCGAAGAGCAGCGTTGCAGCGAGCCACTTTCTCAGAGATGCCATCATTTCTGATAAGCCATGCTTCATTCTCCCACATTTTCTTATAAACTCCCCAAACAGCATTAGTACAAGAGACCCAAGCTTCAGTGCCCAGTTGAGCTGTTTAATTCAGGAGACACGTTTAATGCTTATGTGGCTGTCCACAGTGGGTTGTGCCTCCTTGCTGTGGTCCCGGGACTCAGATCTTTCATCTGCTCCTGGCCCTTGTGCCTTCAACACTATCTAGGCAAGAAAGGGGAAGGAAATGCTTTCTTCATAACCATCTGCTTATTCCCTTTGCCTGGCCAATATCCTCCTGTAGACATATCTCCTCATTAGAGACCCTGAGAAGTGCTTTCCCAAGAGATGATAGGAGTCTGACTGATGGCATAAAGCTGCAATTTAGTGAGCAATGAACAACTTTCACTATGGGCAGAGAGCATTCTTCCCATTCCACAGCTAGGGAGACTGAGACTTGGGGAAAGTGAGGCAGCTGGACTGTAAGTCTTGACCACAGTGGGCAGGAGAGGCATGTCCAGGGCACAGAGAGCACTTCAGAGATTGTAAACCATGGGAGACACAGTACTCTGACAGATGCAGAACAACTGGAATTATTCCAGAGACAGAATAAGGTCTTCAAAGCGTTTCCATCCTCCAGGAGAAAGCATCATGATCTGCAGAGAGGCAGATATTTACAGTAGATGAGGTTAAATGTTGGGGTATAAGTATGGTCCCCAAGCTTCTCCTGGGCTCTGAGATCCAGCAGTGTGAAGGCTTATCTGACTCCAGTACTGAAGGTTAATGATTCAAATTCAGACCTGCCCACAAGGACATCACTGACGACTGTTCACTGAAGCAGTTTCTAACTCCAAAAGGAGAAATGATGGGATAGCCTTTCTGTGGGAGGATGGTAAACAAGTAAGCTGTGGTTAAGCCAGATGACAGACTGAAAATCCCAACCAAAATAACAGGGGGCACCGTGACTCACACAGAAGCAGGAATACGGTGCAGAGACACAAAAATAGGTTAGCTTCACGGTAACAAAGAATGCAAACTTCATTGCATCCCATTGCCACTGGGACACCACTGCATCCTAATGACAGATTAGAAGTGGGGAGACAGGATCAGCAGTTTTGTGTTGATCCATGACAGAGAGGATACAAGGCAGACCACAACCCAAGAACAGAGACAGGCAGATGGGTGGGATCAGGGTGTCACTGTGTCCCAGAGTGGAGACTACTAGTGGGACAAGTTCTGGATCAGAAATCCTGGCCTCTGATAGGAATTTCTGGGTCTCAATGTGGCTCAGTCTTAGGAGGAAGGCTGGGATGGTGGGCCTTTAATATGAGGAGAAGCTATTCTCTCTAATCTCAGACCAACATACCTGCTGGATTCAGATGAGCCCTTGGAGAACAGATTGGGATTTCCCATGAGGGACTGGAAAGAGTTGGAGGGGAATTGAGGCCCAGAGGCTAAAGAGAGATGAGAAGGAACTGTGAACAAAGGGGAAGATCCCAGCTCTGAGAGGAGTAATGCATTTTTGATCTGGCTTATCATTTAAGTGGGAAAATCACCATATTGAGTATGGAGGTCCTTACAGAGGAAGGTACACAGGGTTTGGGAACTCAAGACATCAACATACCTGGTAGAGCTAAATTGACAGGGCCTCTGGATTCATCTAGAAGGGTAAGGCAGAGGCTGAGAACCCCTCAAGAATGACCAGTGTATTGCTGAAAAAGGTAGGGGCCAGGTTCCTTGCAACTACCTACTGCTAAGTCCTCCTCTTGGTTTGTTTCCTTTGCAAATGGATCTAAGGAAAGAGTGTGGGGAGGAAGAACAGCAGACAGGGGTGGTAAATGGCAATACATTTTGATAGGATTACATTCGTTTTTAGCAATGGGGATGGCTTGGGGTTTGTGCGCTGATGACTGTTAGAAGATCATCACTTGAATCATAAGTAAGACTATTTGTTGAGTTCGTCTCAGAAGCCACATATCACAAAGCCTTTTCCAGGGAGGACCACTTCTCCCAGAGTCAACTTCTGAGTGATCTATCAAAAAAAGAAAGGTAAAATTCCTTGGCCACAAAACTGAAGAGAAAAAGATGAAGAAGAAATAGAAGTCTATACACACTGCAGCTGGGACGCAGAATGACATAGTTACTTTGGAAAGTGGTAGCAGCTTCAGAGAAAGTTAGACACATCCTTGTGACATAACCCAGTGATTTCACTCCAAGGATTCCATCGAGAAAAATGAGCATGTGTTCACACAGACTAAAACATATACTGGAATCTCTGTGGCAGCATTATTACTAAATTCCCTACAGAACAGATGATCTGAGTGTCCATCAACCGGAATGAATAAAATTTGGAGAGTTATACAACAGAGTACAGTTTAGCAATAGAGAATACTGGTCCACCCAAAGCCCCCCAGCTTCTCACTTGCTGTTGGCAATGGTGGAGAGAGGGAAGAAAGACGCCAGAGACTGCCATGAGGGATTCCATCCCATGGCACATCTAGAAAGAACCATTTATCAAAGAAAGAAAATGGTCGATGGTTTCCTGAGGCTGGGTGGTCACTGAGATGGACTGTGACTGAGTGGGAGCTAGTTTTGCTGGGGATGGGATTGTTTTGAACATGGTTTGTGGCGATGGTGGTCTGAAGTTCTGTGTTCACTGAAGGAAGCTGCACTGAATCCATACAGTGGCGAATTCCAGTGTCCAGATGGTATTCCAGGAAAGCTGTTTAGGCAGCACATGGCTTCTTCATGAGGCAGATCAAGGAGTGCTTTGGTTTCAAGTCCTCTGCCATGACTCTCCATCTGGACAGCATTCTACCACTGAAGCAGTGTCAGGCGCTCCTGGGAGTTCTGTAGTCCCTGTCTGCAAACGTATCTGCTCTTCATCCTAACACCACCCACACTTGTCTCACAACCAGTTGCCTTCAGGGAGGCCCTGGGACAACCACCAGCCTCCGGAATCTCTGCCCACTAAGGCTGGAGTTGTCACCCCCTCCTAGCATGACCTGGGGACAGTCCAGCTTTGCTAATGGCCCAAATCATCTGCTTATCTTCATTCTTCTCTTTTGTCTTGATTGTTGCCCAAGGAGGTGCCTCCCAGGTATCATGTTGTGATGTATGTGATAGCATTCAGCAATACTGGCTGGACCAGTATGGCTCCCTGTGACTCAAGGTCATCAGCAGGGGCAGAGATTCTTAGGCATTGTTCTGGTCTGCCCAAGCTGAGGCGCTCAGGACTACTTCTGGTTAGGACTCATCATCCCTTGTCCTTGGGTTCTTGGTACCCACTGAGATGATGACTCCTTAGCTCCACAGTGTCATAGATGAGGGGTTAGGGTGGAGTCTGCCCTGGTTGGAAGTCTCAAAGATGCTCACACACAGACAGTTGCAAGGGAGATATAAAATGTAGCCAACAGACTTTGGAGACTCATGTTTCCAGCCTCACCTGGGGTGGAGGAGTGCCATGGAGTGTTCCCACAATGCTCTGGAGTTGTTTGCTCTGAAGCAGGCATCACACGACTCAGTGGTGCCGTCTCCACGGAACATGGAAGCTCGTTGTGTGCCTTCATTCTGAGACATTGATTGGAAGAACAAAAGATTGTTTTTTCTTTTGTTTTTAACCATTACAGACTCGCTTAAAATAAACTTCATAGGAACTGAGTTCACTGCTCCCTAGGGACTGTTTTGACCACTCGGCATATTTAAATAGGAGTTTTCAAACGTTGCAATTATTGGTTTTCCCCTTTGACTGTAACATCTCCTATAGAAGTTGCATTTGTGGAATACAGATTCAGAGACAGGCTTTTGAAGCCAGAGACGCAGCTCTGTCTAGACTAGACGGTGGGGTTTTTTTGACAGGAAAGCATTAATGTGAAGTGTGCATGCTGAGAGTTCATTCAGTTTTCTTTCTTAAGCACATTTTAGAGAAAGTCATCTGGCCAGGAGAACTTTGGATTTAGGTTTACCAAGAGCAATGCATATTAGTCAATGGGTGACCGACTGACTGTCTACCTGGTTGGTTGGCTGGGCCTCCATTGGTCTCCCAACTAGATACATGTAAAAGTAACTCTTATTGGTCTGATGTAATGGTAATCTCTGAGCCTTACTGCCTCCTTCTGCTAGCCTGGGCCTTGTCCTGCAAGCTTCTAACCTCCGTACAATCTAATTTAGGCCTAGAATGTTTTCAGCCTCCGAGACTTGCTAAATAAGTTTACCCCTTTCTAGTTCCTTTTGATCTCTGGTTGCCTGGGTCAAGTCAGCTGTTCTGACTCAAAACTCCTCTCCAAGCTAACTGATTTAATCTGGCTTTTCTAGGTTTCTCCTGAATTGCTCTTCTTGGCTTCAAACTAACTCTAGCAATCTGTTCTAGCCTTCTGGTTCCTTCTCATCCTCTGACTAGTTCTGTCTTCACCTGTGTCTAGCTTGTTCTCTCTTCAGTCTGTCTCTGTAAAACTCTCCCAGCAAATCTCTCTCTCTCTCTCTCTCTCTCTCTCTCTCTCTCTCTCTCTCTCTCTCTCTCTCTCTCTCTCTCTCTCTCCCTCCCTCCCTCCCTCCCTCCCTCCACCACTCTCTTAAGTATCTCCCCTTTCTTCTCTCTTCTCCTGAGAGTTGGCATATCCTATTATGTCATCTTTCTCTGTCTTGTCATTTTGTCTGCTATTCAACCAGACATCACTTTCAAACATCAGTGCTTCCTTCTCCAAACTAATATTACCTTCATTGTTTGGGGCTATAGTGTGTACTATGGCCAGGTCTGTATTCTAGTCAGAGGGATTAATGGTGTGTGCTAAGGGCTGAGCCATGCCACAGCTAGAAACAGGTTTTTTTTTTCAGTAAACATAACAATCTCTGGGTTCACAGTATGGCGACAGCAGACAAATGTACCTGATGTGGAAGCATCAGCCACTCACCCTTGGCTTAATGCCAACTGGTTCTCAGCTGCTGCACACCTGCGAGGCAACCTCACACTGACACACTTCTCTTGCATCCCTTTTGAGAGAACCAACATCCTAGCACCTGAACACATATTGGTGAGACCTGGTGGAGGCTTCTTGAACATTCCTCCTGAAAAGGGCTGTTAAGCAGGCCTAAGAATGCTGCTACAGAATCCTCCAGAAGCCTGAAATACTATCTACTCCCTCTAAGGAGGAGTCACATCCCATAGACCACAGTTCAGGCATTGATGTGAACCAATCACATTCATTTTCAAAGCAACAACTTGTCTGAGGCTAGCAGGTTTCCATTCACTCATGGTACAAGGAGAAAACAGATTTGAAGTAACCTTTTGTCAGGACTTTTAAAATTACAAATCTGAATATATAAAAATGCATGCTTTGACATAGGAAAGCTTGCTATACAAACATTCTAATCTACAATGAGAAAGTTCTCTTTTACCTCCAGAAGAGCAGCTTCCGTGAAACACAGTGTGCCTAGAAGCCATAGTTCTAATACTCTGAGAGTGAGTCTGATGCACAAGAATTGGGGCTGGAGGTGAGGAAATTTTAAAAAATGCAGAGAAATGACTGGAAGCTGCCACGGCACCTCCCTTGGTGAAGGTCTCAGTCAGCTGTCATGCTATCACAGAACCTGGGCTTAGGTTTCTCACATTCTGCTTTCTCGTGGGCCCAAAGAACAAGTGTGGTGCTTGCAGATTCAGATGATGTCAAGAGAACCCACGATTGCTTGTAGGTGAGAACTTACAAGTTCCCCACTGAAGAAAAGAAAGTTATTGTGTGCTGGGGATGCAGAGATCTATGGGGAGTTGTCAAAGCTGTTCTCTTCCTGTGCCCACAATACAGTCTAAACCTCTTGAGGTATGCACACAAGAAGACACCAGATATAGAAGGTTCAGCACCATTGGAGGCCCAACTTCTAGAACCTTAGGACATGCACAAGTGGGACTGTGTCCTGAGGGATCTGTGGGGCTGTTCTGGATGCTCAGGACCTCCACAGAAGGAGCATAGGCATGTCTAGTCACTGATAAAGATGCTTGCCACTGAGCCCCACAACCTGAGTTCCATGCCCAGGACCCACATGCTAGAAGGAGAGAATCAACTTCAGCTAATTGTCCTCTGAGTTTCATGCATTTGCTGTGACATTCACGAGTCTGCACACACAAATACAAAAAGAAAAAAGAAACCAACGTGACACTGTCTTTGTACACCCCTCATTTCTGTCCTCATCTGGCTACTCGCAGGCTTCTTGTCATAAAGAAGGCTACCTCCACTGCCCGGAGTTTGTTCCACTGAAGTTAATGAGCTCAATTATAATCAAAAGTGGTAGGCTGAGCCAAAGTCTGCACTTCATGATGCTTATTCTGCTTATAACAGAGGCATTTATGCCTAGGCAGGTCGGCCAACCACGGGATTTTTTTGACAGTCAGTTAAGGCTTTTAGAGCAAGTAGCTTCCACGCTGGCAAAAGCATGTTGAAAAGCTAGACAATCATGTTAATGGGATGCATGCTCACATTCCAGAACATCCCCAGGAGTGAACAGAAAAATATCCTTTCTTTAGTGGAGAATGAGTCCAGGTCTTTAAATTAAGTAAAAGTTACCTGGGTGTAAGGCACAGGGACCTACGGGATTGAGGGGCTCTCTGCAGGGAAGATTTGCCTGTACCCTTCTGGTACACAGTCTCAGTTTGAAAGACTCATTGGCAGGAGACTGTGGGCTAAAGGCCAGTTGCTTCCTGTGCTCAGGCAATCTGAAGAAAGGTTCTTTTCTAGCCAGGCAATACATAGGTACAGTCTTATTGGTGCAAAAAGAAACCACAACCATGGCAACTCTTAATTGGGGCTGGCTTACAGTCTCAGAGGTTTAGTCCATTATCATCAGTGTAAGAAGCATGGCAGCGTCCAGGAAGACAAGGTACTGAGAAAGGAGCTGAGGGTTCTACTTGATCCGCAGGCAAGCAGGAGAGGACTGCCTCACTAGGCGTGGCTTGAGCATATATAAAACCTCAAAGTACGGCGACACACTTCCTCAAACAAAGCCACACCTCCTAATGTTGCCACTCCCTATGGGCCTATGAGGGCAAATTATATTCAAACTACTATAGGCACTATGCTTCTTTTTTTTATATAAAAAGATTTATTTATACGTAAGTATACTGTAGCTGTCTTCAGACACTTTTTCTTCTCTCTCCCCGTCCTTCCTCGCTCTGGCTCAAAGATTTATTTATTTATTATATGTAAGTACACTGTAGTTGTCTTCAGACACCCCAGAAGAGGGCATCAGATCTCATTATGGATAGTTGTGAGCCACCATGTGGTTGCTGGGAATTGAACTCAGGACCTTCAGAAAAGCAATCAGTGCACTTGACTGCTGAGTCATCTCTTCAGCCCCGGCATTATGTTTCATCCACAGCTATCTTGGGATATTGGAAACATGGCTCAGCCTATGGAAGTGTAATGGAGGTCTCAGCAGGACTGAGAGACATGGCCAAGGTTAAGTTGACACTATTATTCAGTAATAAGCTAGGGGCAGGTATGTCAGAAGTTTCAGGGAGCCTTCAGTCATGACCAGTTCTCAGTTGGCCGTCATGAGCTTGTAGTCATGATGAACCAGAGGATGGAGTTTTCCCATCCCAGTAAACCTAGGATAGGATATAGTTCTGCTAGGGAGCGACAGGAGAATCAGTGGTCCTAAGGACAGGTCCAGATGGTGGGCAGCAAGAATTGTGG
The DNA here is from genome assembly GCA_036184795.1 of Tokudaia tokunoshimensis. Taxonomy (NCBI): domain Eukaryota; kingdom Metazoa; phylum Chordata; class Mammalia; order Rodentia; family Muridae; genus Tokudaia; species Tokudaia tokunoshimensis. The sequence goes on along the minus strand of BTHU01000001.1, from coordinate 114,423,550 downwards.
CAGAGGAGGAGAAGCAGGGTGCATGGTCAATAGTTTTAGAAGAGTCAGACACAGGAGGGTGACCCAAGTTCAGGTAGCCTGCCTCCATGTGGGCAGCCATGGGGACATGGTAGGAAGAGGAGACCAGATCCGGAAGCAGTGGATTGAGGCCTCTTCCCAAGATGAGCAGCTGTGAGGCAGAGCCTTCAGTGACAAGTGCTTCAGAGACCAGGGCGTCAGGAAGAAGCCAAGGCTCAGTCAACAGTCTGAAGACTCAGGCCTGTGCCTGGATTCTAGGGCTTTTACAGGACAGCGGGGCCTCAGGGGGACTTTGGTCCTCCAAGGAGAAAGTAGCATTGGGTACTTCAACGGTAAGTGGGTGCATCCCTGACAGACGACCAGCAGGGCAGCTTTGGGTCTGTGAGGATCCTGGCTTCTGTTTCATGTGCTCTTCCCTCCTCCTTCTGTTGCTTCATTGTCCCCACACTTCCTCCTTCATATGAGCACAGGAGAAGCCATTGAACACATCACCCATTCCAGGTATGTGACTTTTCGCTCTGGGATCTCTTTGCCAACTTCCTTCTGTTGGAAATGGCTCAGCCCAGTGGCCCTGGGGCGGTTGCCTGTGTTCTGGGACACACTGCCGTGGAGCCGGCATGCTCCTGGTTGTGAATGCTCCTCTTCAGCTTGCTGACGAGTCTTCAGGCTCCCCTAGGGTCAGAAATATGAATGATAATGGGATGTGAGATGAAACCTCAGGGTGATGCCTACGTAGGTGGAACGGAAAATCAGACAACTGTGAGAGAGACTATTAGAAGGACTTGGGCACCCTGTTGTGGTTCTGAATGAAGGAAGGCATTGATCCTTCTCAGGAGTCTCCAGGTGGGGCTCGCCCCAAATTTGGGAAAGTCTCATGATACAGTTCATACAAATATCTAGAAGAGACACTAAAATGATTCCATTTCATGAAATCTCCCTGTATGCTAATAGAAAGAAAAGAAAGATAATAGGGAGAGATGGGGAGGGAGATAAGAAAAAATATTGTATTCTTAATGTATTTAATAAAGCATTTATGTCATTGAAAAGGACAAAGGCAAGCTTGTGCGAACACACACACACACACACACACACACACACACACACACACGAAGAAGAAGTGAAACTGGGGCTGAAGTTGGTAGAGTGCCTGCTTAGATGCAGGAAGCCCTGTGTCTACTCCTAGCACTGTAATCCTAGCACTTTCACTCTGGAGGTGGAGGCAGGAGTTCAAGGTCATCCTTAGTTCAAGGTCATAGGAAGTTCTAGGTCAGCCTAGGATACAAAAGAACCTGTGTAAAAAAAAAAAAGAAGAGAAGGAGGAAGAGGATGAAGAGGATAAAAAAGGAAAAAGAAAGGAAGAGAAAGAGGAGGAGGACGAGATAAAAATATAAACAATTTGACATTTTAAAACCTGGAGTGTGCTTTCCTTGTCTGTTTTTCTAAATACATGAGTGGTTCTCTGTCTGTTCAACAGAAAGCCCTTCTGTTTTGATTTGGAGTGAAGGACAGAAAGTGAGGGTTTTTCTGAAAGTAGAAGGAAAATCAAAATAGAATTAACACACAACCTTGGGTATTCAAATGCAATTACACCATTGGATGCAAGACTTTAAAATCAGAGGCTGCCAGAGAAAGGCCTGCCTAGTGTTAGCTGGGAATTCTTTCTGGGTCCTCAGTCCTGGAGCAGGCCTTGGATTGTTCTTAGGGAACTAGAAAACCTGCTTCTTTACTGCCAGGGACCTCAGTTAACAGGGTTGGTCCAAGTGGATAAAATGGAAGATGCTCCCCAAAGATGGCTGGAGACTTCTTGAGAATAGTAGATCCTTGCTGTGGGACCACATGGTGGACAAAAGGGGAAGGGTTCAAAGGTGAAACTAGAAAGAGTACCTCTCTCACATCTAACCATGATGGTGCCAGTCTGGGCTGGGTAAGGTGGCTGTGGGCAGTTGTCCTTCTAGGTATTTGGTCTAAGTTGTGGCAGTTTCTGTGCAGCCTTGTGTTTTGGCAGAACTCTTCCAGAAGCTCCTACCTACCCATGTTTAAGACTCTTTCCTTCACAACCTCTAGCTTTATCAATTTTTTTTGGTAAGGTTGACATTAGTGACTCCATTTTGAGTCTCGTAACTTTCAATTGTTTTGGGGAGTGAAAGGGACTCATGGGTACAGACTATAGAGGAATTATAGCCTTGCTGGCAGAGGGAAGGGAGGGTCCAATTTCCTCTTCAGCTCACAAGTCTCAGGGGGATAGGGTAGATGGTCTAGTACTGAAGCAGTGTAAAACCAACAGGCAACATCCAGCTCGCTCAACTACACTTCCTCAGCCCTGGGTCACCTGGTCACAGTGGAATCTGCTACTGGTGAGACCCCAGCCCAAAGGTGCCAGGTTGAGGGACAGTCATGAGAGCTGGACACTAGGCCAAGGATCCCCCACTTCTTCAGAGCCATATAGGTAGAGCTAGGGAAGACCAGATTTCCAGATGCAACTAGAGAAAAGACATGAGAATTGGAGACCTGGAGAGATGCTATTTCCTGATGGAGCTAACCCATCTCACTACACATGCTCTGTTTCATTAGTAGGCTGGCTACTGAGAAAAATCAAATAGGAGACCAGAGGCTCCGAAGACGTAGAGATACATCCGCAGAGACTCCTGATTCTGCATGGCCCAGGACTGAATTTCTAGTTAAAACAGCATTTTAGCTCTTAAGACCCTAAGCACACTTAATGACTTTTGTTTATCAAGAGGAGAGGACAGAAACTACCCATATAACTGGCTTGTTAGTCTCAGTGAACTTCCTTCAAGAGCATCTCTTCACTTTTAAAACTTCACATTGATGTAGCCATGAAGTACACACACATGAATGTGCACAGTGTACACATGGGCATGCATGCATAAACCACTTGCATACATGTGTTCAGTGTACATGTCTATTTCTGTACAGGTGTGCATGTTCGAGCTGACCCAGGAAGCACTGTCTGCAGGCTCTGCGGGCAGCTCTGGGTGAGTTGCTGATGCGGGTGGAGGATGCTGGGCTGCAGTAGGCTTCAGAGGTGTCTCACTCCCTGGCTTGGGATTGGTTTTATGGGAGTCTGGGTAAATCTGTCTAAATCTCAATAATAATTTTTAAAAACAACTCCATTGTTTTCCCCCGTGAAGGTTGGAGATGGCCACGGGGCTTCAAAACAGCATCAGGGTTACTCAGGATCCTTATAGAACAGGGTTTGGTTGTTCACAAACAAAGTTTAAAAATAAAATATGAGTTGTAGGGGGAGTGGGGCCGCAAGAGCTTGTTCCCAGGGAGCACGTGTCCTATCAGGGCTTCTTAAATTCTATTTCTGCTTGTGACCTCTTTTCTTTTGTACCCAACCTCAGGTACAAAGAACACAAAACAGATACACACATAAAACATCTACTGATAATAAATCATAAAGAAATTTATTTTAAAACAACTCTTTTGTATAGATACAATTTTACCATTTATTAAAGATGAAAGGAAATTTGCATGCTAATGAGATGGATATATTTACATACTAATGAGATAGTTTGCTTATTTTTACATAGAAAATTAAATCTTGCCTGAAGATTTAATACTCCAGGACATAGAACATCTTCAACAATTTTTCCTTTTTTCTTTTTATTAATTAAGTTAGTTCTTTAATGATTTCATATATGTATAGGATACATTTTGATCATCCCCTACTCCAATCTCCCTGATCTCCCTCTCATTCTCACTCACACCTTCTTCCCCTGCTTCTTAATAATCCATTTCCCAGAATCATGACTTTTGGTTGGATTTTGTGACCTATTTAGTTTAAACAGGACCCTCAATGTGACCATTGGGGTCACCAATGTGCCTACAATTTAAGGCCATGACTCTCCTGCTCCCCAAATGTATCAGTAAGAAATAGTTCAGCTCAGTGAGTCCCTGTGACCCTCCTCCATCCATGCTCACTGCTAACTGGCCCATTCTTATGTAGTCTCAATGTGGGCATTCACTGCTTCCATGTGTTCCTGTTTGCAATGGCTATGCCACGCCTGGAAGATTACGTTTCAAAGTCCTTTGCCTGTCTCATAGTCTTTCTGACCCCTTTTAGTGGAGCTCATCAATATTTTGATTGTATAATTGTCACTGCTGAGAACAGAGCTTCACATAAGTGAATAGTACACAATGTCAGATACACTAAATGGCAGAGGTCATTTCAGAAATTGTTGGAAATTCTCTCCTAATCTCAAGGCAAAATTTATTGTACAGTTGGATCCAAAGATGTCGTGATGCAAAACTATGTTAAAGAATGACAGTTGGAATATATTGTCTTTGTTTTCCATAATTAAACTATTATTTCAATGAGAGCAGAGAACTTTGTATGTACAATAAAAACACACAAATAATGACAGTCCTAAATCTCAGGCCAGAGTTTTAGGCTGCACTGGTTAGTGACTCTTGGCTACGTGTACATGTTGTGTGAAGAACAAAGCTGAAGAGGTCAGAGGACACAGTGAGGGGTGAGCATTTACAGAGGTACCTCAGATAGACTTTGAATTGACATTTGGTTATTGTGTATTCGGAAACTTTTATTGTTACTAAGTGCGCTGCTTCAGTATTTAATCACAAATGGGTTTGTGACACATAGTTTAAGAAACTCAAGCCTATAGCTTTTTGCTCCCACAGACCACAGAGACCTACACAGAAGGAGCACACAGGCTGGAACATGACAACTTTTGGATGATATGATTTTAACATGAAGACAAGTGACACCCACTTCCTTGTTCCCAGTTCCCTGTGTGGAATTAGGAACTGCACTAAGAATCAGGGGCACAGATCTATATGAGTGAAGGAACTGGTCTTTCAAACCCCAAAGTCCATACTATAGATGGCCAGGGGAGCACAGAGGACCTAAAGGACAAGGTGAGGGAGACAGGACACTGCATATCCTGCATGGTTATTAGTTCTCAAATATATAGTTCCTGGAGCCTAGCCAAACCCTGCACCCCAGCAGCCTGTGCTCACAGAGTTGGACTCAGCAGAGTTGGGATGTGGACTTAATGTGTGTCCATTAAGAGTATTCTTAGGATACTCTTTGGACTTGGAGCAGCCCCTGATGCAAGGAGTCCCCTGAATGCCACCTTGAGTGCTAAGACCCTGTCAAGTGTCCCATTGGCCCAGGAGCCAGGTCTCTGCTACTCCCAGGAAGCTCATCTTTGGGTAAGAGATGCTGGTTCTTTGCTGTGCCTTTTTTTCCTTTTCATTTTAAACACTGATGACTAGGACCCAGGACAAGAGGTACCAAACCAGATCCCTGTGTCTCCTTGGGACACACCCTCTTCAGGATCATACCCATTTCTTGAATTAATAATTGGTTTCAAAACAATAATGGCTAGTGTGATGTGTGCTAAGTTTCTGTGAAAAAAATCTGGATTTTTGTGAGAGAAGTCCTGGAGGCTGCAGTGCACAGAGGGTCTCCTCCACAAATTGTGATCCATAAGCTGCACATCCATACCCTCCATCCTTGCTGGAGGCTATTGCAGTGGTTTGACTAGTAAAGGTCCCCATAGGCTCATATATTTGAATGCTTGGTCATTAGGGAGTAGCATTATTTGACAGGAATTAGGAGGTGTGGTCTTGTTGGAGAAAGTGTGTCACTTGGGGTGGACTTTGTTAAAGAAGTTGATACTAGGGACTGGGGGTTTGCTGTGACAGGCCTAACCATGCTTTTGTTTGGAGTAACATGGAACACTTTGGGAAATTGGACAAGGAAAACAATTGGCCACTTCAAGTCTTATTGGGCCATCCTAGTAGGAGCATGGAAGGTAGTGGTACTGAGGGTGATTTGAACTGTGGGGTCATAGCTCAAGAAGTTTCAGAGGGGAAGACTATATTAGTATATGGTCTAGAGAACATTCTTGTTATATTTTGATAAAGAATTTGGCTGCTTCTTGTCCTTGCCCCAAAAGTTAGACTGAGGCTAAATTTTTTTTTTTTTTTTTTTTTTGGTTTTTCGAGACAGGGTTTCTCTGTGTAGCCCTGGCTGTCCTGGAACTCACTTTGTAGACCAGGCTGGCCTCGAACTCAGAAATCCTCCTGCCTCTGCCTCCCAAGTGCTGGGATTAAAGGCGTGTGCCACCACTGCCCGGCTAGACTGAGGCTAAATTTAAGAATTTTGGATTAATGGCATTGCGAGAGGAGATTTCTAGACAGCCTAGTATTGATTGTGTTGTGTGGCCATTAGTGGCTAGTCTTCTGCATATCTACAATGAAAAGAAGCAAGGTGAGCAAGCCAAGTGTACAGATTGAGGAGGAAAGGGGCATCTGGAAATTCTGTGATCAAGGAGATAAACAGATTAAAGAAAATCCTAATGCTAAATGGAATAAAGGGAGCAACAACCTCCCAGCTGGGCAAGACCCAGCTAAGCTTCCAATTTGTGAAAAGGAATTAAAGAAATGCTTAGGTAGGGGCTTGGTGGAACTTGGAATGCAGAGGCAGATAGATCTCCGAGTTCATACGCAACCTGATCTACAGATTCAGTTCTAGGACAGCCTAGCTTAGGCATGGAAGAAAACCATCAAACATAGAAAGCTGCTGAAAATGTATTTGAGTGAGAGACCCATGTTCCAGCCCCAGAAAGCAGCAGAACTTGGCAGCTTTAGCTAAATGTTACTGACTTTAGCGTCAATATAAAAAAGGGGGTTGTGGCACCTTCTTCCTCAACTAAGGAAAGCCACCAAGACCCAGAGAAGTCATTGAGTGAAGCTGTGAAAATGAAGCCTGAATTTTATTGGAGTCCCCAAGATTTTAGAATGAGGATACCTGCCAAGGATATCTGCTACCAGGGAGTGGAACCAGCCCAAGGGAGAGAAGTGTGTTGCAGTCAACAAAGCTGAAAGGAGTTGGAGATTTGAATATTTGGTATTAGGGAGTGATGCTACTTGACAGGGATTAGGAGTATGGCCCTGTTGGAGTGGGTGTGGCCTTGTTGTAGAAAGTGTATCACTTGGGGTGGGCTTTGGGGTTTGCCTTTCCCTCTTCCTGCTGCCTGCCTGTGGATCCAGATCTTAAACATTTTTCCAGCATCATGTCTGCCTGTATGTCACCACGCTTCCCGCCATGATGATAATGGTCTTGACCCCTGAATGTAAACAAACCTCAACTAAATGATTTCACTTATAAGAGCTGCTGTGGTCAAGGTGTCTCTTCACAACAATAGAACACTGGCTAAGAAAGCGACCTATGTCTACTTTGTCACTTACACAAGGAAAGTGTCTGTGGTGTTAGCATTACTGTCACCTTGATGGGTTCTAGAATCACCTGGTAGACAAATTACTGGGCATATGTACTAGCTTGTCTTCTGTTGCTGTGATAAACATTGTGATCAAAACCTACTTGGGAAGGAAAGGGTATTTAGCTCATTGGTCACAGTCCATCATCAAGGAAAATTAGGGTAGGGACTCAAAGCAGGAATCTAGAAGCAGAAACTGAAGCAGAGGTCATGGAGGAATACTGCCTACTACCTTACTCCCCATGACTTGCTCAGTTTGCTTTCTTATAAACCCTAGGACCATTTGCCCAGGGGTAGCACCATCCATGGTAGGCTGGGCTCTCCCACAACATCAATCATTAATCAAGAAAATGCCCCCATAGAATTGCCTGAAGATCAATATAACACATTCAATTTATCAAGTGAGGTTCTCTCTTCCCAGGTGACTTAAATTTGTATCAACTTGACAAAAACTGACCAGCACAGTATGTCTGTGAGGGGTTGTCTGGATTAGATCAATTAGGGTAGAAATGAATGTGGGTTCTGGCATCTCAGACTGAATAGAAAGGAGACATCAGCTGAGTACCTGAACACCTTGGTCCCTCCTTCTTGACTGTTGCTGCAGTGGGACCAGCTGTTTCAGGTTCCTGCTGTCATGATGACATATGCCCTCCAACTGTGCACTATTGAAGAAAATTTATAAATGTAGACTTAGGAAGAATGTGCAGCCTTCCTTAGATTTAGATTTCATGTTAAAAATTAAAAAATACAAAGAGATAGCTGAGTCCTTATTCCTTAGCGTTATACGTTGCTGACTTGCTCTTTCCAAGCTCTCTAAGGGCAATGAGAGGCTGACATAAGTCAGCTTTCAATTACACAATGAAGTGTGCCCGGGTGAGAATGAGGTCTGCATTCCACCTTTGCTGTTGTGGGGTCAGTTCCACTGCACCCTCACCATGGTCATTTCTGGTGAACACTATCTGCCTTTCTGGAGTGATAGAAGAGGCAGAGTGAAATTTTGGAGAGGAAGCTAAATACGGTTCACATGTCATTCAAGCTGTGTCTCAGGGACATACAGGAAAAGCTCTCTGGTCGCATTCACTCAGGGGCATGATAATAAATGTGCTTTCCTAGCTAAGGGATAAGCTATACCAGAGATGGGAGACTCAGAATAAGAGACTTTGAGGTACTTTACTCTTATTAGAACATAACTGACTGAGCAGATTCATTAATGATGTTTCCTTTGCCTACTCCCTTACATATTATCAAAATTCAATACAATTATAATACCATAATTGTTTTAATATTAGAATGATGTACATTTATACCTAAACATGTATTTGTAATTATGTAGACATAGCCACAGATTGTGCAAAATATCCAGTGTGGTTTTCAGCTCCTGGTGGATTTCTTTTTTCTGTTCATACCCCTTAATTGACAAGAGTACTCCTACTGCTAAGATGGTACCTGACCCAAGGAGGTGTCTCAGAATTATTCAGATTGAGCAATGGTCTCTATTTTGAAGGAGCTGCCTTTACAGGTCTCTACTCCTGATAGCTTATAAATGTCACCTGCTCCATGAACCAGAGGCATCTGAGTGGTAACACCATGGTGACACCTCTGTCTATGGAACACTGTTAGTCAAGTCTTTCCATAGACATGGGGACAGCCAGACATTCTGCCTACACTCCAAACTCTATTTGGAAGGTCTTTAGCTCTTATTGAATTCCAATGTTATCTTAGTTAGGGTGTCTATCCATGTGACAAAACACTGTGACCAAAAGCAAGTTGGAAGAAGAGAGTTTATTTGGCTTACACTGCTAGAACACATTTACTTCATAGGAAGAAATCAAGACAGGAGCTAAGCAGAACTGGAACCTAGAGGTAGGAACTGATGCAGAGGCCAATTCTGCTTACTGACCTGCTTCACATGACTTGCATAGCCTGCTTTCTCATAGAATCCAGGACCACCAGCCCAGGCTGGGGTGGTATCACCCTCAATGGGCTGGGCCCTACACTATTGATCTCTAATTAAGAAAATGACTTACATCTGGATCTTAGGGAGGAATTTTCTCAATGGTGGCACCTTCATTTCTAATGACTCTAGCTTGTGTCAAGTTTACATAAAACCAGTCAGAACACATGCCATGGACATGACTGGAATGAGATACAAGTTTGTGTACAACATCCCGTGCTCCTGCTGACCCTTTAGAGGTTGCAGCAAAACCTGGAAAGAGTCAGATGAGTAAACTGAGGTTTGAGCTTAAGGCTCAGAGTAGCTAAAAACCATGAAAGCTTCATGGAAGTCCATGTCTGAGGTCTGAGGGCTTCCAACTTCAGCCACGATCTCACTAGCATGTTATGTTGTTCCCCTCCACTTCTTGTGATCTCTCTCTCTCTCTCTCTCTCTCTCTCTCTCTCTCTCTCTCTCACACACACACACACACACACACACACACATACACACACCTCACTCTGAATGCCTATCACTCTGTCTAATCTTTCCTCTAGCTCCTGATCACCCCATCTATCTTGATAATTTTTTGATCTAACTTACACAGCCTGAATCCTCAAAATGTGTTTTGCCAGCTGGCAGAGCATTATTGAGCTATACATCATGATGGTGACATCGAGCCTCACCAGTGAGTGGTGCTTACAGATGGTGGCAGTGCCTTCCTGGAGACCCAGGCCAGGCGAGTTAGACCACACTCAGTTTCTTAATGTATTTTTCTCATTTGGTTTTGAAAATGACAGAATATCAGCCAATGTTCTATAATTCCAAAGAGTAATAATGCTGAAAGGTTTTGTTTTCTCATTAAAGATGAATGGATTTGACATTTCAATGGATCACCTCCAATAGGTTCCTGCTCAGATAATTATTAAACATATTTTCCAGTGCATGGTAGCCTGGCCTTTCTCTGCCTGGCTTTTAGAAGAGAGAACCATGCCACTTTCCTGCTTCCCACCAAACTGGTGTGACCACAGGATTGTTCCCACCTGGCTTTGAAGGTAGCTATGAAGGGCAGGAGGATCAAGGCTTTGTAAGTGTTGAGACAGCCTGCCGTGACCATCACAAGGATTCATTCTATTGTGCTCTGCCCTTCCCAGGAATCCTGCTGGGTTGGGACTCTACCCATTCATCTTGTTCTCCAGGCCATGATTTCATGTTAACTCCAGTTATAGAGGTCCACCAGGTATACTGCGTCTGTAAGTCTCCTGGTACTTGGGCTGGCCTGGGATGAAAATTGGCTTCAAAGACTGGGGCACCAAGGTGGCAGATCATGAACCCTTGTTCTTGCTTGGGGTACTGCACCTCACAAATCATCTTCAAGACAAAATAGTGAGCCAGGTATCTTGGTGATATGTGCCCATAATCTTAGCATGTGGGAGGGTGAAGCAGGGGGATTGTCATAGGTTCAAGGCCAGTGTGGATTAATGTAGTAAGCGTTGGATCAACCAGAACTACATTCTAAAACGTTGTCACAGGAAAATAAAATAGGGAGAAGGATGAAGGAAGAATGAGGTGAAGGAGAAGGAAGAGGAAGGGGAGGAGGAGGAGGAGGAGGAAGAAAGTCACTTCTAACACATATACATACTGATTTTAGCGGCCAGTCGTGATGGATGCAGAATGTCCCATAATGTCTGGAGGGCTGGACCTCTAACACCCTGTTGGTCACATCTCTTGTTTGGTTCTAACCATGTGAACTGTTTTCACTGCTGTTCCTCTGTCTGTTGGTTGATACATTTGCAGCTATGACTGGGGACTGTGAGCCACATGGAAAGGAGTTCAATCAGCCACACATGATGGCTCACTTTGCACAGACATGCCTATCCTCTATCCACCCTCCCACGTTCTCCTCTCAGTGCTGTGGATACAGAAGGTATGTGCTTCTTGCTTGCTAGGGTCCTGTGTCACGTGTTCTGCCCTCCTGTGACGCTCACCCCAGGTTTATCTGTCTTGTAGGGAACTAGGTCCTGCTTCTCCTCTCTCAGGGCAGAACTATAGTGATTGGCTCCCATCTCCCTTTACAGACAGAGAGGGTCTCACAAGCTCACTTTCCCCATAGCCTTCAATCCTCTGACAGGCTTTAGGTGGGGCTCATCCTGCCTGCTGCTGCTCTGCACATGCTGGAATTCAGCCTTAGGTCTGGATAGAGCCTCTAGAAGTCACAGCCAGTGCCTTGGGATTGGACATCAATTCCCAGGCTCCAGATACACCTGTCATGACCTTTAAGTGGTCACTTGAGTATCATCACTAGAACCAGCCCTAGCTCTGTGCCTTTTGATTAAAGAACACGGCTACTCTGACACAGTTCTCCAATGGGGTAGCTTGCCAGGCAACCCATAGTCTTCCCTGCTAAGTTCTTGCAGGTTCAGTAGATGACCACCCTGTGATATTGTTCACAACCACCTCAGAGTCTCCATTCTAATCACCACGCATTTCTCCCATGGTCTCTTCTATTTCATAGTTCTACCTCTAATAACACCTTCTGGTGGCCCTGCCTGGGAGTCTGGGCTTGTGTCCCTTCTGTCTCCTCAAAGCCTTTCCCAGAAGCCTGCTCCATTTTCTATTCCTCTTTGCAGCCATCATCTAAAGCAATCAGGTCCCAGACCAAACTAGCCAGTACTCTAAAGCTTGCTTCTGATTCCTCCTTTCTTTAAAATATATTCTCTCCATTTGAATACAACAGCATTCATTCATAACATTAAGGAAGATGTGGCCTGTGTCACTAAAATGCTGGTGGCACAGAGTGTGCAGCTAGAGGGGGAGGACTGAAGGAGAGAGAAAGGGGAAATAGTTCATAGAGGAGATGGGGAGCTGTGACTCTTGTCTTAGGCCTGTGCCAGGTTAGTCCATGACTTTAGTGTTCTGTCTAGTTATATGTCAACTTGACTCAAGCTAAAGTCATTTGAGAGGAGAGAACTTCAATTCTAAAAGTTGCCTCCATAAGATCAGGCTGTAAGCAGGCAAGGTTGCATGGCATCTTCTTAATTAGTGATTGATAGGGAAGGGCTTAGCCTATTGTGGGTGGGAATACCTCTGAGCTAGTGGTTCTTGGTTCTATAAGAAAGCAGGATGAGCAGTCCATGAGGAACAAGCCAATAAGCAACATTTCTCCATGGCTTCTGCATCATTTCCCCCTTCACGTTCCTGCACAATTTGAGTTTCTCCTTGGCTTCTCTCAGTGGACTATGATTGAAGACATATAAGCCAAAGAAACCCTTTCCTCCCCAAATTGTCTTTTGGTTATGGTGTTTTATCACAGCAAAAGAAACCATAACTAAGACATTGGACATGTAGCTCTTTGGACCCTGCAGGCACTACTCTGGACTGCTACTCTTAAGTTCTACAACGAGAAAAATAAACAGCAAGGTAAGCAAGATAGAGAGTGCACATGATCATGGCCTAGCCACAGGGAAGGAGGAGAGGAAGTGTTGGTAGTCATTCCCCATTGGAGAGAGGGCTCTACCTCTGAACAGGAATTGTTGTTTAAAAATACACATTGACAATAGTCGGTAATGTTTTGATTGTTGTCTATGGGACCACACTGACAAATAGCTCAAAAAGACATAACCTATCCCTGGAAATAGCATTTTTAGTTGATAGCCTATAGTGTTTGGGAGAAACATTGTTCTCTCATTATAGGGCAACTCTATTTAAAACACACACACACACACACGTCTGTCTATTCTATTACAGAGATACGTGTGTGTGTGTGTGTGTGTGTGTGTGTGTAAACATTCTCATTAAATCAGTTACTGTAGTTTCTACAGTTGTGGATTCCTATAGCATTTCTGAATGTCTTTAGTGTTAGTTATCAGTCTCCGTCCTCACTCATTTGTCTTGTCCTCCCACACCACCCAATTCAAACCTTCATTATTTCCCCCTTTTCTTCATACTAGCTCCGTTCTCTCCCCTTTTCCTTGAAATTCCCTTGCAAGGCCCCTTGCTAGTTTCAGACTTCTGTGGGTATGTCAATCTGAGCCCACTTATCTAAAAGATTCAAAGCTCCATCTGTGAGGAAGAGCACGCCACATTTGTCTCTCTGGATCTGGGTTACCTTGACTCAGAAATATTATTTCCAGCTCTATGCATCTACCTGCAAATTTCATAATTTCATTTTATTTACAGCTTAATAATATTCCATTGTGCACTCGAGCCACAATTTTATTATCCATTTGTTGGTTAATGGGCATCTAGGCTGTTTCCATGGCTACCGTGGAAGAAGCTGCAGTGAACATGGATGAACCAGTATCTCTGTAATAGGATACAGAGCCCTTTGGGCAAATGCCAGAAGTGGTATAGATGGGTCATACAGTGGATCAATGTCTATGTCTTTGAGGAACATCCACACTGATTTCCACACTGGTGGCACTAATTTACACTTCCACTGGCAATGAATAAGTGTACTCCTTTCCCCACACCCATACCAGCCTTTGCTATCCTTTTTTTTTAAATCTTAGTCATTCTGATTGAAGTAAGATGAAATCTTAAAATAGTTTTAATTTACATTTCCCTGATTGCTAAGGGTATTGAACATTGAAAGTGTTTCTCTCCACTGTTTGTATATTTTCTTTTTAGAATTCTTGGTTTGATTCTATGCCTCATTTTTTAATGGGGTTATTTATTCTCTTAGTGTTTACATTTCTTTGTTGTTGTTCTGTATGGATTCAAGACATCAATCCTAGTGAACAGTTTTGTTAAGCCCCTACTGTTGAAGATAACATATACTTGAACAATAGGCCATAGAGAAATCAAGCCGGTGTGGTCCTGTAAGCTTTATCCCTATTGGCTAGCTTTCATAGCGCTGGCGGGTGTTATGCATGTGACTGGAAGGAAAAGTCATCCCCAGTCTTACCTAGCTGTGAACGCTGTGAACTACAATAATGATGGGCTTGACCAGATGTGCTCACTACTGTAGTAGCGGCACAGATGTTATGGGAGTGATCAACCACTCTCTGATTGACTGTAAAGTCCTCTCTATGAGTCAGAACTCATGGCTAGTACAGTTAACCAGGGGGAAAATATGTTGGCAAGGTCATAGGACTAAGGAGAGAGCCTGATAGTATTAATATGTTAAACAGACATAGTAATGAACTAACTGTCCTCTGAGTTCTTATCATTATTTTAAAAATATTTTTATTTCGTGTGTATAGGTGTTTTGCCTGCATGCATGTCTGTGCACCACTTGTATGCTTGGTGCCCACAGAGTCTAGAAGAGGGAGTTGGAGTCTCTGTAACTGGAGTTCTTTTTTTTTTTTTTTAATTATTTTTCCCTCCGCTAGCAGTGGGAATTATTTATTTATTTATTTTTTGGTTTTTCGAGACAGGGTTTCTCTGTGTAGCCCTGGCTGTCCTGGAACTCACTTTGTAGACCAGGCTGGCCTCGAACTCAGAAATCCTCCTGCCTCTGCCTCCCAAGTGCTGGGATTAAAGGCGTGCGCCACCACCGCCCTGCTTGTAACTGGAGTTCTAAATAATCATGAGCACCACATGAGTTCTGGGAATAGCACCCATGTCTTCAGGAAGAGCTAGCCAACATTCTTAACCACTAAGTCATCTCTCCAGCACCCAGTCCGATCTTTATTCCCATTAGTGTAGCTCGATGATGAGTAGGACAGCCATATCACCCCTCTTCCTCGAGACTCAGGGGTCATTGTGGGAGAGAAGGGGTAAAGATTGTAAGAGCCAGACGTACTGAACACCAGCAATGGAACAGTATCTGCTGAACATGGCATGGCAGTAACACAAACACCCAGCAGTTGTAATCACTTGTAATTATATGGATAGGACTGACACAAGATCAAGCCAGTGAAAATCCATATGAAGATTGGGGAAGGGCTCACACAGACTCACCCCTGACTGAGGGGCTATTGGCGATTTTTGGCTCCTGAACAAGTAGAAGTCTGTTTTCTTCAGGGATGTGATATTAAAGAAGCTAAAAATGCTCCTGTAGATGGTTCTACACCCATGCACATATAGGCAACATCAAGTGGACTTTAAAAAGCCCATTCTTTTCGGAGGCAAAGGGAAAAGTGGGGAATAGGTGAAAAATTGGAGGGGAGGGAAAAGGGTGCCCTTGCAGTATAGGCACGCATGGAATCCTCAAACAATAAAACACGTGAAGGCAGAGTACCTAAAACCTTCCACTTTGCATTGAAAAGTATAATTAAGCCTTTAAATTAGCTCACATGGGGCTGCAGGTGAGCACCATTAACATGTCATGGGGCTGCAGCTGGAACTTAGAAATGGCCTTTTTCTTTTCCTTTCTTTTCTTCCTTCTGATCTGGTGACTGTAGACCTGACGCTTTCTTCAATTTGCAGCTGAATCTCAAGTAATGCAATTAGCTGCATTTGTTTTTTAATATGAGGAATTAGAGCCTAAAGTCGAGGCTCTGACTCAGGCTCTGATAATGAGTTATGGGAGCCAGAGGCTGCACAGGCAGAGAGCAAGGATGCTGCAGACGCACAGCAAAGAGAATGGCAGTGGAGGCCTGAGGCTCCCAGGATGACACACTTGGCTTCATTCAATCTATGCTTGTAATCTTACAGCATCAAAGCCTGCAGTGAGGAAGGGGAATCTGCGAGGCTGGGCTCTGCTGTCTTATGCCCCGTGTTCTGTTCCACTGCCCGAGTTCCAGCAGCTAAGAGCTCACCTGCAGATAGTGGGGCACAGACCTCATCTTCCTAAAACCCACTATTGACCTACCTCTCAGGCTTTGTGGTCCCCATGTGTGATGTAGGACACTGTCTAAATCACTCACCATCTCTCACACATAAGGACATCTTAAAAGTATAGAATATAGCTAAGTTAGGAATGAGGTTTAAGAATGACAAACCTGTCTTTTCAGCTTCCAGTCTCCACAAGTGACAGAGGAGATGTTGTGCATAGCAGACAGCTCACATGTCAGTGCTCAAACCCAGAACTGAGTCCTCCATCTGCTGTCTCCCCTTCCAGCCAGTTTCAGCCTCCTCAGCCCCATGATGCACTGCTCTGGTCCTTTAGGGGCTCTCATCCCTGTGAACCATGATGGCTGGGGCTCATTAGGTTTGGCATCCTCATTCAGTGCAGAATTTGAAGCTTTGCACAAACATCCTGAGCCTACATTAAGTGCTGGCTCAAAGCCAATACTGGTGAGTCCATTATGAACCATGAACTGGTCCACACCACACATCTCCCTTACGGTGAAAGCTCTTCCTTATAGCTGCAGGTTAACATTTAAGCATCCTTCTTTCATCCCAGTATCATTCCAAAAGGCAAACTCTAGGCCTGCCTACATTCTCAGCATCTCTGTCTGGCTTGGTAGATACCTCTGCCTTGATGTCAGCAGGAGCCTGATTCTAATGCATGCCATCTTCTTCAGGCTAGCCATTCCCTTCTTCCATCGCCCATGCTTCTGCTTCTCCCTTCTTTCTTCCTCTTCTACTTTCTTATAGGGTCCACAGGGCTTCCCACCACCAGGGGTGTGAGTCCTGTAGCTGCACTTTTAAGATCCAAGTTTTCGATTGTTTGGGGCTTTAGCTAAAAGCAGTAATTAGTTTACTTAGACAGAGCAGAAGGAGAAGAGAGCTGGTCTCTCCCTCCTCATACTCTCCCTCTTCCTCTCTTCTTCTTTTCCCTATAGCCCTTTTATTCTGCCCTTCCTCCCTCCTTCCTCTCTTCCTTCCTCCTTCCTCTCTTCCTCCCTCCTTCCTCTCTTCCTCCCTCCTTCCTCTCTTCCTCCCTCCTTCCTCTCTTCCTCCCTCCTTCCTCTCTTCCTCCCTCTTTTCTTTCTTTTCCTTTCTTCCATTGGCTCAGCATCTATCCTAAATGCCAAGATACCTGCAAGTAACACTCTTCTGATTGTGCTTAGTCAAGGGAAGACCAGGTGAGTTAGTTGCCAGATATCAGCCCTTTGACAATCAGATGATGACAGGCAGGTCCTTGCACAAGGCCTACTTTCTTTCCAAGGTCACGAGGCCTACTTTCTTTCCAAGGTCACGAGGTCATCCTTGAAGGCAGAACAAGTGAAGGGTCACAGCCAGGCCTGGTGCTGGGTTTCAATGCCTTGGTTCCTTAACTCAGCCTTCTCTTATGGGTGATAAACAGTCATGTGATCTGGAGAGGTGTGTGCCCCTCAGTGTTCCCATATAGACTCACAGAGCCACACAGGGAAGCTCCTTGGTCCCCTTTCTCTATGGCTAGCCTGGAGCTAGCTGTTTAGAGACCTGCCCCCTGGTTCCTAGAAATGCCCAACACAACCTCTCCTCTCCCCTTGGCAAGGATCTATGGAGGCTGCTGTGGACAGGTGGACCCTTAGGGTCAGCAAAGTGCCATTGTACAAAGCAGGCACACTTGGCTCATGTTTGCAGCAGACTCTGGAAGCAATTGCCTGGGAAATGCAACTTTCTATCCCGAGCTCTTTGCCTCCCAGGTTGCCTCTCCATCCCACCCATCTCACTGGCGTCTTGACCTGGTGAAGCCACATCTCAGGAAAGCTGCCTAGGGTGGGGCCTTGCTGCTTCCTCTCAGAACAGCTACAGCCTGAGCAATGAGGCCATGCTGATGAGAACCATACGAAGTTCTGAGGTGCTCAGAGTGCCTAGCAGCTCCTGAGATTGCTTCTCTGGTCACAGCTTGCATTCTGATGACACTGAAATACACCATTCAACAAAGGGGAATGTTCATTTCTTTCTTTCAAACACTTTTCCATTTTACGACTTTATTTTTTTTAAAAAATCTTTTACTGTTTAGGCAATTATTCTGGTAAGACAGTTAGTTAGTTAGACAGGATGTGTGGGAAAGCGATGTACACACACACTGAGTGCCCAGAAGAACATTCTAGAGGGTTGTCCTACTATGGGAAAGGGATCAGAATGCAGACCCTAAGCTGTGGTTTGTCCCAGGTACTAGACACCTGCTGCCTTCTAGAATGAGCCTAATTGAGCCTGTGCCACTGGTATGTAGACAAGCCCCTTCTCTACCTGGTCTTGTCTACTAGGTTGCGCCCCCCGCCCCCATCAGCAAGGACATGTACATTTTTGCATTAGTCAAAATTAAGAATGGCACAGACTCTGGGGCCTTGTTGGAACGTTTTAACAGATACTTAATAAAATCTCTGTTTAGAGGCATTAAATAATTGAAGTGTCCTTCATCTGCACTTGCTATTAAACTGGTGTTCTAAGTGCCAACGTTGGAGGAACTGTTTATAAGGATTTGTTTTACCCTCACAAATCCCCAAAAGGCTGTAATTTCTGTCCTCTGCTCAGTGACCAGGGGCTGAGGAAAAGGAAGACTATCAGCTAGAGATCTAGAGTTGGGAAGCTCATGCTGTTCCCACCGAGCTGGTCACTGCAACTCTGAATGCCACCCCATTCAATACAGCATGCAGCCTGCTGGAGCCCAGGGGCTGAGGCAAGAAACTGGGGCAAGGAGTACAATGGAACCCATTTCGTGCCTGCCATTGTGGGGAGAGCATAGGCAAGAAAGATGGTCATTGGTAGTCCTCCAAGGGAAGGGGGTCATGGTGTCAGCAGTTCTCCAAGGGAAGGGGTCACAATGAAACAGATTTAGGAGGCTTACTCAAATGGAAATGAGCAGAGGGCCTGTCCCAGTGACCTTGAACTAGCCCAGGAATCCATTTCAATGACACAGCTAGGGACACACACACACACAAAGCCTGGGGCCCAGCTGGCTTCCTGGGAGAATATGTTCAGTTTATGAAGTAATTAATGAGGAGAAGTTTGAGTGTTTTGATGAGTGAACAAAAAACAAAAAACCCACAACTACAGGCAACTAAGGAATGCTGAGAGCAGGAGAAATAGTATTCCCCAGGGAAGAGCATGGTAATTGGTTGTCCAGTGACAAATGGTCAGCTCTGAAAGCATACATACATGTAGCATTACACAGACCAAACAGAATATATATATATATATGTGTGTGTGTGTGTGTGTGTATGTATACATAAAATATATTATATATGATATACACATGTATATATTTATTCAATAACAATTCATGAAAAAGAGCCCATGAATTTGAAAGATTTTGTAATGAGGGAGATATGGGAAGGTTTGAAGGCAAGAAAGGGAGAAGAATGCTTTAATTATATAAAAAATTTTAAAAAGCAGTGAATGATTGAACAAAAGAATAAACAGCCCAATTAAAACAGCAAGGAACAGTGACATAAAGGTATGCACACAGAAATGAGAAGAATGTAGAATAACATACAAAAATGAAGGAGGAAACATAAAGGCTGAGAGGAAGACAGGCTGGGTAAAAACAGCATATGGGCCTTCTCTGACAGGCCTGGGGCCACTGGCCTTTCTCTGGATGTCCAGGAGCTCCAGGGGTGTCTCTGTGCTTTGCAGGGAGAGGAAATCTTGTGTTTTAAAGCACACCATAGCAAGGGCTGGAACAGTCATGACCTGAGTCCCACTCAGAAGAGTCAGCTGGTCATCATCAGGCCATCAAAACAAATAGCAACATGTCATGGCTGCCTCCCTTGTCCAGCACCATGGCCAATGTCATCGTTTCTATAGGCCCTGGGGAAGATTCCCGCAGAGCCACATGGTGTATAGTGTGTGCCTTCTCTGCTCACATCTGGCTTTGGGTCTGCATTCTCTCCTGAACATGAATCAAATCTGTTCTTTGGAACAAAACTCACCAGAAACATTGCTCATTAGCGTGAACAGATGGCTCTTTGCTGGGGCCATCCTGTACCCTGCAGAGCTGTAGGGCTCAGGCCTACCTGGGGGGGGAGGACCTATGCCCATTCGTGGCTCTCCCATACTTCAAGGGACAACTCTTGATAGCCAGACCAGCTTTTCTAAATGCAGAACTGTGAAACTCAAAAGCATTGTCAGCTGAACAGTATCTAGTGGTGCTGTTTGCCAGGAAAGCGAAGCCAGGGGAGGATCAGAAGACTTGTTCAAAGTCATAGGCATCAGAAGGGTAGAACCAGAGTCCAAAGGCTCACCCTTGAGAGTCAAGAGTGCAGGTTCATGCTCTAGAGAAGATCTCTCAGGCTTAGCCATCTCCGGCGAGGACAGGAATGGTCCACCTCACCCTGAGAGCCATCTTAACCCAATCAGTGAGCAAATGAAGTCACTTCAGCATAAAACAGTTCATGAGTTACTTCTGCATCTTCCTAGGTGCCCAGGACTAGGCCCCATAGGCAGGGAGTTTGCTGGGGCCCACTTAGAAGTAGATTCTAATTTCCTGTTGTTTGGGTATCTCCTCAGTGTGAGACATGGTCACTAGTGTCTTGAAGCCAAACATCTGTGACATTCCATTGCAGCGGAAGGGCTGGGAACTCATGAAGGTGTAGAGGCCTCACTAAGCTCATTCCTTCCCTGAGATTAAAGAAATGGCAAATAATTACTACAGGGAATTTCCGCTAATATAGCTCTCCAAGTTTTTCAGAGTACTGTAAGTGATCCCAGTAAACTTATCAGTTCACCACTGGGCTCCAACAGGATCATTTGGTCTTTTGGTGATCTCTCTATCTTCAGCAGGTAGACATTTCTTTGTGTCTCTCCAGGGAAAAATGCTCAGCACTTCTTTCTAGGTGATTAACACAATGCCCGGGGGAGAGTCAGATCATTCATCCTAGGTGGGATGGGCACACAGAAGGCCAGGGCGATAGAAAGAGTCCTTCCTTCCCTGACTTCCTCGCTCCCTTTCATCTACCTGTTCTTCTGAAATCCTGGCTATTCTTGTTCTGAGAGATTTGTAGATTCTTGTCACCTACAGTCAGTTTGATGAAGACACCGATACCAGCACTTAACAATTATGACAGCTTTAGCATTTTGCAAAAATTCTTTTCATGATGGAAATAAACCAAGTAAGTACTTAGGAAAGGCTGAGGTATCCCAGGCACTGCTTAGATCACTGCCAGAGGCTAATGTGTGGTCTGGCAGGTGAGGGTGCCTTCCTCCACCCCTCAGAGGTCTTCCTCATCTGCCTACGCAAGAGCACCTTCTCCTTGATGGGAGTGTTAAAATTGAGAGTTGGCATTTCCGGTAATGCTGGCGTCGTCTCAAACATTAATCAGTCTTCTATTATGAATGGCTCAGATGTGGAGAGAAGTTGGACTGATTTCAAAGACTTCACTCTCTAACAAGCATGCACCAACAGTTTCCTGAAACTAAAAGGGTCTTACATGGCGGAGGAGGAAAAAAATCATTAGAGTCTCTAATGACCCCGGCTTTGCTCTAAAGGCTGTTATCTCTGGAGCCGCGCTGGCATGCGTCTGGCGTGCCTGAGAAGCGAGTCCCTTCTTTTATTCATAAGCTCAGTTCTCATTAGCCTCCTATTTCGGATCCGCATGGATGCATGGTGGGATCCCCACTCTTTGAGGCCTGCTGGCTGTCCGCAGCAAAGTAGAACCTCCATTTTGATTCCCGTGCTTTAAAATAAAGGTTTTAGCGCATGTTCTCTTTCCTTACTGGCATATACATGACTTTTTTTTCCTTTTGGGGAGACAGCAGTTTCTGGAAGAAACTCATTAATAATTATATTTTTGCTGATATTGGTGAAGACACAATTACTCAAAAGACTCCAGGGACATTCAGCCTAGCTCAGGCTCAGAATCTGCAGCTCCTCCTGCTGCTGCTGCTGCTGCTGGCGCCTAAAGTCCTAGAGTCCTTGGCTGACTAGAGGGAGTGCTGGTCTGTACAAGGCTGCCATAGTCTGTGTATAGAGGGTGCAGGGAGCCCATACCATTAGCAGATCTTTTTCACTGGTCTACAGAGACCACAAAGCTTCAAAGATGGCAAAGAGCTATCTCCCCAGGCCACATACACTGGGCTTCAGGGCATCCTTTGATGGCTTGTCACAATCCTTTGCTGGGTTCCAAAGTCAGTGTCTGCTTCATCTCATTTCCTCACAGTGCTCACAAGCTCTCAGGAACAAGGGGCTATGGCTGGAGAAAGCCAGAGGTCACACACAAGAGAGTAGCCACATGCAGTGTGAGGAGGCACCAGATTCAGTATTTGGTCCCATTCTCAGCTTCAGGCAACACTTATCACTTACTCTGTACAAGAGATTGGTCAAAGACATGTATATGTATATGTGTATGTGTATATGTATGTATATGTATATATATGTATGTATATGTGTATATATGTATACATATGTATGTATGCATGTATATATATATGTATATATGTATACATATGTATGTATGCATGTATATATGTGTGTATATATATATATACACATATATACATGCACATATATATATATGTGTGTATGTGTATATGTATGTATATGTATATATATGTATGTATATGTGTATATATGTATACATATGTATGTATGCATGTATATATATATATATATATATATATATATATATATATGAATGGTAATGTATCACAATTGGTAGGTTGCCTAGCCACATACAAGCCCTGAGTACCATCTCTTGGACTGCATAAACTAAGCATGGTACTACACACCTGTGATCTCAGGAGGTAGAGAAAGAAGGGTCAGAAGATCAAGGTGATCCTTTGAGACATAATTAATCTGAGACCAGCCTGAGATATGCCAGACCCTGCCTCAAAATAAGGTCACAAACTTAAACCATATATTTAAAGAGAAATCTTAGACTTGCAGAAGTTGACTCCCCTCACCACACTTACTTCTTGGGGAAAGAAGTTGGCTAGCTATCATTTTACCTTGCTGAGTGGTGTCACCAGTAACAGCTCACTGCTGGACCTGGTTTCAGTGAGAATCTCTCCAGGGCTCTCAGGGCTTCTTTGCATAGGGAAACTTAGGTGTGTATCCATTCGGGGTTTCAGGCCAAGTGTCGAACTGTGAACTTCCACACTGCACGTCTGGGATCTTTTAATGAAACTTTGGGTTTCTCTTTTTGTCTTAGAAACCCTGTTTTTAGTCTTCTGGCAATTGCTTGTACTACATATGAAATTAATGGGAAGACTGTTCAGAGTGGAACACTACTCTGAGGGAGAATTTTCTTCAGAACCGAAGTTCAAAGTCTGCTTTGTTCTCAGATAGACGACTTCTCACATCAGCATTGAACCTGCTTTCCTCAGGAACACATGCTAACATATCCATATTTGCACACATACACACTTGCTATCCACACACATTCACATATTATGTCTACACATACATATAGATGTACACATTTCTTATAGTGACCAATGTTCACATGAAATTCTCAAGCTTACGTAATTGTCCCTGACCTTTAGCCTTATTGGATGAAATCTATTTAAACACAATTTCCCATGTGTAATAGTTATTATTCTTATCCCTAAGATGAAAGCACCTTCAGGAAGAAAGGGTTTATTTCAGTTTACAGTTTGAAGATACAGTTTGTCATGGTGGCAGGGAGGGAGCTGGTCGCATTCATCTAGAGTTAGGAAGCAGGGAGAGATGAATGCTTATGTTCAGGTGGCTTTCTTCTTTTCAGTCAGGACCCAAGCCCATGGCATAGTGTCACAGTTACAGTGGGTCTTCCCACCTCAGTTAACCCAACTGATAACCTCCTTCAGAGACATAATCAGAAGTTTGTCTATTAGAAGATTCTAGCTCCTGTGAGATTATCAATCAGTATTAACTCCCACACCATATATACAAGGCTTTGCTCTTCACTGTTTGTGCATTTCAGAGTCCCTGCTGTTTCTCCAGGAATTGCCCCTTGCCTATTATGCACAAGGGGGAGCATTTTGACAGTTTTCCATGTGTAAGTCTATCAACAGCCCTTGGATGCAAGCCCTTTTCCCATAATGATAGAGGGGAGAAGGCCAGGATGAGAGGCATACTGAATGCACATTCACTCACATAACTCAAAGTACCCACACTTGCCTAGGGAGCTAGAGAATAGATGTTCAGTCCAAGGTTCCTGGGTGGTGAAGGCCCTCTGAGCATTGAGGACAGATATTGAAATTCAGGGAGAGTGTAGATCATTCAGCCTGAGGTCCTGTTCTCAGAGTTTTGTATCTCAGACATAGGATAGGACAGTTACACCACACAATATGGTATGCATACACTTAGGTCAAGCCTGTGGGCTCTTCAGCCTGAGCTCTTTTCGGGAACCATGGTCATGGACCCTAGCCGAGGTCAACCTTGCAGAGCCTGACCACTTTTCTGCAGTTCTCAGACATTTGGGTTGGGATAGGTGGAGCACCAGCTGCCTATGGAGTTTCTCATCCAGGGAAAACCTGCTGTGGTCGATCTCCATCCTCCAATACTGAAAAGACACTCATTTGAGAATTTCTCTTCCTCTTTGAGAGTGAACCAAGGCTAGCTTGGCTCCCTCACATACTTCCCCCAACAGGACTGTGACCGGGAGACTCGGTCCTTCTGGGTTTCAGAGGGTGGCCCTCTGGGTACAAAGTAAAGACTCCTCTGAGCAGTGAGAACAGGTTTTGAGCCTCAAGGAGCTCATGACGCAGGACACACCCAGGCTAGCGTGTGCTAAGGGCTCCAAAGGGAAGAGTTCTGCATTGCTTCATCCAGAAGAAGCTAGAGACGTCTGTGCCTTTATTTTGGAGACAGGGAATTATCACTTTGGGAGGATCTGCTCTATACTAGCCAGGCCTGGGTACCACCTAGACCAGCTAGTCCTTTGCATGCAGCTCCTCAGCTCTGTGCTTCCAACTCTTTGTTCTGATTCCAGCAATTATCCTGACCTAGACCTCTTGTCCTGTGGCTGCCATTTCCCCTGCCCTTGCATTCCTTACCCTCGTTAGCTGTCCACACCTGAGTTCCTGTCACCTTCATTGGAAGTTCCCGTGTGCTCATTTCCCTCCCTGACAAAAGGCAGATACAGCAGCAGATGTCCCTGTTCTCAAGACCTGCCAGGTCATGGGCACCCTGTCAAGGAACTTTGCCTCTCTGTAGTAGGGTCTTTCACTAGTGATGGGCATATCTCTTATATCTCTCAAAACCCCAGAGTCTTTATGGCCATGAATAAGCCAGAGCCTCCTGTCCTAAGCCCCAGGGATCTCATATTTGGTAGGAAACCTTCCCTGGGGTGGAAAGATTTAAAAGTTTTACTTTTATTTTTAAATTTAATTAGACTTTTTTTTATCATGAGGTGTGAGGTGAAGTCAGAGGTGTTAATGCTTCTGGCCAAGGTTTCATGCCTGAGGAGGCTTGGCTGGTTGTTTCTTATTTTGTTTTGTTTTTGTTTGTTCGTTTGTTTGTTTGTTGAGTACCTGCCACGAACTTGTATATTTAGAGTCTGGACCCAGCACTCCTCGATACAGCAGAGCCTCCCGCCTCCATTCCAGTGGTTAGTGGTCGTTCTTATCTCTTTGGTGTTCCTGGGAAGGTTCCCCTGCCCTGGGAGTTCTTCCTCAGGTTCTTGACCTCCTTTGATTAAGTTCATAGCACCACATTTCTCGGTGGGCTACCCACTCCTGCCACTGCCGGGTGGGACTAGCTAAGTATGGTGAGTCTCCAAAGTCTAGGTGCTACATCTTCCAGTGTTTCATCCAAGATGTAAGTACTCTAGAAGCTAGTACTTTTTAGCTCGCACACACTCTCTTGGGTGTTCCAGGATCACATGCCCTAGTGACTCCCTGTCCCCTTCCTAGAACATCACCTTGGTGCCCGAATGTGTCTCCCCAAGTTTTCTACCAGTCAACTTAATATCAATATGTAGACTCTGGAGTAGTTCCTGGTCCTTATTGCACAGTGTTCCCACATATAAATGCAGTCAACCCTACCCACATTGGGTGTCTCATCCAGTTCTTATTGCCACCTCCAAACTTCAAACTCTGTTGTCCCTCACCCTGGCTATGGTAACATCTTCCCAGCTGATTTCACTTCCTCAGACTTTGTTGCTTGTGGGTGGGGCTCCACTCTGCACCCCACAGTCCGATGACTTCCCAATCTACGTGTGTTCCACCGTGCTTGGTATTTTACCTAATACCTGACAACAGTACACTTTACCCTCTGAGCCATCACAGTCAGAGCTTTTATATAGTTAATACTCTCAAGGTTTATGAGTTTATGAGTCTGTTCATCAAAAGGGAAGCTAGAAAATGAAACCTAAGTTGGGAGGGGTAGGGATGCATTTTGTTATAGGTAGAACTACAGGTTTTAACATATACTTGGACCAGGATTAAGTTGCTGGTCCCAGGACAGAGACCCACTCTCCAGAGCTGTTGTCTATGCTCAGACTGCAGGCACTTGCCAAGACACCAGTGGCAGATGAAAGACCCACATCTTCTTATTTAGAGCTCATTAGAGCAAGCAACTGGACTAGCACCACTCAGCCACTGAGGACAGTGGCACTGTGGGAAGATGAGCTAGCCACCTCTCCCTCCACCCTGCCTGCTAAACTCTGCATGGTGTTCACCATGCCTATCCACCTCCCAGTTGTCCTTGACGATATGGCAAGGGTGGGCACAGCATTTCAGAGCTACCTTTCCTTTGGGGAACAATATTCTGTCCAGTTATCGTACATGGGAGGTAAACCTGTGTTGCTTGTTTGAGGATGGTGTAAACGAGACAGGATACTTGCTGGGTGGCTGGACAAAGTCTGCCAAAGAAAATGCTGTGTATAGAGGCAAGGCAGGGAACTTCCATGTCCCCTGATGAGGTTACAGACAGGTTATCTGTGTTTGTTGCCACAGGAGACTGAGGGACACTGGAAGCATTAAGTCACGTGATAAAACTGACACCTGACAGGGTAGTCTCACGTCTGCTCATTTCCTGAAATGTTAGTGAATACACCAGGGGTGTATTCCTAGTACTCTTTTTCTGTGATGTTTGCATCATGCTCTGTATAATTGTTTTGACCAGTCACATGATGAAAGTTCAGGTCTCTTATTATTTCCTAATTTAGAGCACCAGGGAGGCGAAACATGTTAGTCCCCCTCCTGGCATTTCTTAGACTTGTGGATTTTCTATCCTGCACACGCTTTCCTGGACAAGACTTCATCCAGGACTTTTTAAGGGATGGTAAGGATGGTTTGATGCTGGAAGTGTTCTAACAAACATGCTGTTGTTGCATGACTTGTCAGGCTGGATAATCCCAACAAAAGCTGAAGGAGCAGTTTGTAAACTGTACCATTGGTGACTCTCCAAGATGTCTTCTATCATAAAGAGGAAGGGTTGTCTTTAACATGATAACAATTATCTACCAAATGATGATGCCAACAGGAACCAGCACAGTGAAATACTGTGAGGCTTTGCTGACCGCTAAGGCAGGAAAGGCTGACTCCTGCACTCCCACACCTCAGTTCTCAGTGCAACTTGACCAGAAGAGGGAGAGTCCCCGAGAAGAGAAGAGAAGCGGCCTCCCTTATCACTGCCAGCTACGGTAGTTTTCCAGTATATATTCCAGTATACTTTCAGCATCGAGTTATAGATACGCTTTTCAAGAAATATGGGAAGGGACTAGATAGAAATCTCTACGGTTAATGGTACTTAGTGTTCTTCCAGAAGCAATATCAGTCCACATGGGGCAACTCACCACCACCTGAGACTCTACATGCAAGGGATCCAACAATTTCTTCTGGCCTCTCAGGACATCTGCACTTGTGCACTTATCTACACATAAATACCCATATATACACATGATTCAAAATAATAAAATAATTATTAAAAATAACAAAGATAGGGGCCTTGTGCTAGAACTACAGAGAGAATGGAGACTCTGGTAACCCTGTTCAAAGCTGCTGCTGATCCTGAGCAGGAAGAAGCCCCTCCCCATTTGCTCTGTCTCCTTACTCCAGTCAGCTTCCCCAGTCCTACTATTTTAATATTTATCCATTTTCCCCTCACTGGTTTAGTCTGCTTCCACCAAATATGAAACATGTCAAAACTGAATGGACAGGGCTAGGAATGGCTTCATCCCTAAAGCACAAGGAAGACTGGAGTTTCACTCCCAGAAACACGGAAAAGGGCCAGGTCCCGAGGCATGTACTTCCAGTCTCAGCACCAGGGAGGCAGAGACAGGAGAATCCCCCAGTCTCAACTAGCCTCATCCTGATTGGTAAGCTCCAGGCCAGAAGCAGTAGTGCTTCTGAGAATGACACCGAAACTGTCCTCCGGTCTCTACAATCCCTCCCAACACACACATGTTGCACGTGTATCTCCCACCCACATATTTTTAGGAAAAGAAATAGAACAGACACATTTTACCAGTATGGTTGCCGTATTTCTTCTCCACAGACTTCATTCTGCTCATAAAGCTCCCAGTGACCTGCTTGTCAGTATTTTGTGAGTGTGCAACTCTGTAATTAAAATGAAAATTCTTTAGAACCCAAAGAACATTTTAAAATATATTTGGAAGTTCCTATGATACTGTGTCAAACTGGAGACTGGAAGCAACTCTGCAAATGTCTCCATTAGACATAGATTGTTAAGCACCCGAAAGCCTTCAGACTTAATGTTGTCTGATGCTGGCACAATGGTTTTCTTCCACTCACTCCTCTCTGTAGCACAGGCAGCTAAGGGAAGGGTCTCAGGAATGTATACAGCACCATCTTTACTGAGTCTAACTGGGTAATTCAGTGCAGCACAGTGTACCAAGTATGCAGATGTTGTCTTCCCTGCAGGAAGTCTTAGTTTCATTTCAATAGCTTTGTATCCAGCTAAGACTTCTCTCTCTTTTTATTATTTAAAGATTTATTTATTTTTTTTATTTATATGAGTACACTAGCAGTCAGTGCTCTTAACCATTTAGCCATCTCTCCAGCCTCCAAGACTCCTCTTTTAATTTAATATGAAGTCACTTGGTATCTTTATGGTCACCTTCGGAGTTTTCCAGGTCCTTGTTTTATTTGCCAGTATTTACTAGACACCATGGCGGAGCAGTGTTGGGGAGCTCTAGGAAAGTCCCAAACAACTTGCATGAAGGAGACAGATCTCAGGTTTATGGAACACCTGTTGTTAGACATGAATCTGAGGTCTAGAGAAAAGGACTACACAAGCCGAATTATTTTAGCAAGGCAAAACCTTTTACTTCTGCAGAAGGGTTCATAGCTGCACCAAATCAAGCAAGCCAGGACTCCCAGCTGGGTTTTTATGCCTAAGGTAAAGGCTGCGGTCCTATGCCTCATTTTGAGTGGTCAGCGCTCAGCCTCACATCATTCTGTGATTGGCCAATTTAAAGCAACACGTCTGGTGGGTTGAATGTAGTTTTGAGCACCAAAAGCAACCTAGAACACATATTTTGATTTCAAGAACTGCTGACCCTGGGGGAATTTGAATTTCTGCCGAGTGGTTTCTTTTCTTTTCTTTTCTTTTGAGTTTTATTTAACTCTTTGATAGAAAAGACAGTACATTTCATTTTTATCTCGCACAGTGTCACTTTCAGGCTGGCAGTTGAGGTGTCCAGCGAGGTGCAGACCACAGCACTCAGAAGGTGCCCCACAACGGCACAGCGGTGTCTGCCAGAGCCCAACAGCCCCGTCTCTCACTCCAGCACTACTAACACACTCTCTATAGATGAAAAACGTTATCTCTTAACCAAAACAAATTTTTTTTTCGTGTGAGGTGAGAGAAAACAGTGAAGGAAATCTCTGGGAAAATCGAAGCAGCCAGAGTCTTTCTGAGAGGAGCTCGTGTTTGGCAGGTTCTTTCTCAGGAAGGAAGGAAGGAAGGAAGGAAGGAAGGAAGGAAGGAAGGAAGGAAGGAGGGAAAAAGGCTGGAGGAGTGAGGAAAGACCCGGAAGGGCCTGACCCTCGGGCCTCTCAGCTTGTTTTCTGCACACCTGTCCTCGGTACCCACCGGGATGGGATCTTGCAGCGATTCATCCTCTCTATGTAGTGTTGACGTAAGCACCGTCAGGACGATGAGAATAAACTAAGTAGATGTGACTTTTGGATAATTTTCCAGATTCCGATGACTCATCTTGAAAACCACATTGCTTTTGGCAATAATTTCTGTGTTTGAAAAGGAGGAACTGAAGGCTGGGGAGAGCAGGAGCCTGAAGTAGGGTTGTCATTGCAGATGGATGTGTGGCGGGTCTGGGTCTTGCAGCAGAGCTGGGCTCTAAGCTCCCCTTGGAAAGAGGAACAGGTATGGGAAGGGAGGAAGAGTGCAGCAGGACACTTCTGGGCAGGGGCTTTGATTCTCTCAGATTCCCAAGTTCCCAGTACTTCTGCCCTGCCCTGTGAGCAGCTACTAGGGCTTCCAGCAGCCCCCACGGGGCCCATCTCCGCCATTTGAGGACTGACTGGGGTCACATGGCCAGCCCTTAATGAACAGATCCAGGGGAGGCTGGGGTAGAACTGAGGTCACGAGAAAACACCACTCTCAGTTACAACCTGTTCCCATCTGCTGGTGCCTTCCGCATCACCTTGTCGAACTCATTGTATGAACTTGTTGCAATCAAATGCTATACAAAGAAAACAAATAGAAGAATAACCGTGTGCGAAGAAACAGTAATGGAATTCTGGTGAGAAAATTACTTGATAATAGCTTGCATTATCCTCACAGTGAACAAACTTAAATATGTTCAAATTTATGTATATTCATTTCAAACAAATGTTAATTAAACAAGCTATAGTCTAATTTTCAGGTTTGAAGCTTCAGAGTGAGGCAGCCTTGGTTTCTAGGAGCAATGAAAAGAAAAAAAAAACAAAAAAGAAAAAACCCGCACGTTCTTTGTGTTGCGTTTTCAGAGGGAAAGTGCCTCCCCTCTGACGTGGATCCTTAACAGTTGAGATGAGAGTCTGTCCAGTTGAGTACTGCTGTTTAAACAAACTTTGTTGCTATGTAGTCTTATAGGCATGTACCACTACACCCTGATGGCTTAATGTCTTCTTTCTTATTTCTCTTATTTTAATCATTCATTTGTAATTCTAAAAGATGTCACAAAATGAGACCATGGTCTGGGATGGAGGGAAATCTTTGACCTTTCTCTCTTTTAAAAGAGGAGGATAATTTTTTCCCCAGAGTTGTACTGTGTACCAGTCACAGCTCAGCTGCATTAAAGATAGCAACTCAAAAGGAGGGCACTGAGGTTCCTGGGCACTAAAGGTGGACAGGGCCAGCTCAAGGCTCCACGGGCAACACACAGAGGGGCACGTGTGTGTGGGTTATATATAGTTAGACTTCTGGCGTTATCTCTAGAGATAGAAAGCTTGAGATGCTCTGTGAAAATTCAGAATGCATTCTGCCTACTCCCTGCCTCTGTCTATTTGTACAGATCACATGCTGCCAGTCAGACTCACCTTCCTTGCCCAGTATAGGTGGGAATAAGACCTCCTCTCCCAGCTGAATACCTCATAAAACCAGGTGCTCCAGGCAGCCTAAGCTTCCCCAGTTGAGGGTGTAAAGACTTGATTGCAGAATCATGGGGCATGGAAGGAATGGAGTTTTCTTGTTTCATTGTGTGGACCTGAGTGGGTACCACATGAATGGGCTGGAGTCAAGGTAGTGCAAAAGCTAGTTTCCCATCTCAGCTGCATACCCCTGATTTTGAACACTCTCATCCATCCTCATGACCACCCATGAAGGCTGCTCCCTCTCTGAGCCCTAATCCCTATGAAAGGAAAGGATCACCAGGCCTGATGGCTGTAGGGTCAAACAAAGGTCATTACTGGGCTCCACACTCAGTTCTTAGTTCAGACGCCACACTTCAGTGTCTGCTCAGTCTTGAGCTTGCCAGCATCCACTGTCCAGGTCCCTCCATTGCCCAAACTTTTCCATTCAAGTGCTAGATGGTCCGTTGAGCACCTGAATTTAAGGTCACTCACTTCTCATATGTCTAGCCTGGAGGCAGTTTTTCTAGGCAATGCAGATGCCCCCACCCATGTCCTTGATTTTGTTCAATAGTGGCCTCTTTTACGGTGTTTTGGCCCTTAAAATTGTCCGTTCCAGCTGTAATCTGTGAAAACAAGGCCTCCTAAACTTGAGTGATGGCTGTGTTAAATAGTAATGTCAGAGAGACTTGGAAGCTGCTTCAACCCAGTGTTCTGGGCAAAACTTGGGCAGCTGCCCAGATTCAGGCTCCAGTCCCCATCCCAGTTTGCAGTGTCTGAACAGTGGGGTGAGGAAGGACCCCAGCGCCAGCTCTAACGGAGCTCCCTAGATAGCCATGC
This sequence comes from Tokudaia tokunoshimensis, assembly GCA_036184795.1. Lineage (NCBI taxonomy): Eukaryota > Metazoa > Chordata > Mammalia > Rodentia > Muridae > Tokudaia > Tokudaia tokunoshimensis. Next base: position 114,391,267 of record BTHU01000001.1, on the reverse strand, counting down.
TCTCTGGCTGTTGTGGGGGCTGCTGCTCAGTCTGGGACCTGAGCAGGTGCTCTCAAGCCTGCTATAGCCCCGATGAATGACAAAGGGATCCAAAGTGGGGGATCCCCTCTCTCTATGCAGTTCCCACAAAACAAACTGAGAAGCAGAGCAAGAGCCAGGTTTCAAAGCAGCTGCTGTGATGTGGGATCACAAGTCAAGGACACAGCAGCAGCAGCAGACAGGGCCCATATGGTTCAGTGTCAAGAACCAATGTTCCTGAGACACGGGGTCAGGAGGCTAGGTCCCTGGGACACAACATAAGAAATAAAGTCACTGTAACGAAGTGTCAGGAGACAAGATCCTTTTGACAATGTCAGGTGGATTGTGCCAATGGAAGTCTCATGAGGAGGAGAGTGTGGTTTTTTGGGGGGGAGGGGGTGGTGAGAGGTGGCCATACAAATTCCTCTTCCAGAGCCTCTCCCTACCCCTGCAAACCAGATCAGAGTGACCTCTCAGCACAGAGAGTTAAGATAAGCATGTTTTCCTCTTGCTAGGTCCTCTGTGTCAGCATCTTTCAGAGTCCCCTTTACCCACTCACACTCCCATATGGTGCCCTCATTCAGTTTGCTTAGGTGAGAGAGCTGTCTGTGTATTCTGCTAACTCCCTCAGAACAATGGCAATACTTTTCAACACCACAGAATGCTATCTTCTGCTTGTCCATGTTCCCTATAAGGCACAGTACTTGGTGAGTTGTCATGAGTCAGGCTCAGATCAGATCATAATTACTTGTAAGGTAATTATGAACTGGAGAGTTGGATGACAAAGACCCTGGGCTATGAGGCTTGCAACTATGCATCTGACACACATTCTAAGTCAAACTGTTGGAGACTTCTTTAAATTAGCCATGACAATTGACGTGCAAGTTATTAAACAAAAAGCTTTGAATGCTCTGCTCCAGAAAGCCTTAAATGGTTGCTAAAGAAGACAACCGGGATCCCAGAATGAATAAAGCTGAACACACTGGTGCTTCGTGTTTCTTAACAGAAAAATACTGCACCATGACCCCTAAAGGTTAGCATAATAGGAGTGGAGAACAGCTGCAGAGCTGCACTTGTTTCTAGAAGTTTCTGAAACCACTGTGTAGTGAGAACATAGAGCTCCCCTGTGGGGATGTACTCTGGTCCATTTTGGAAGGCGGATGCCAGCAATATCTTGTTTGTCTCCCTAAGTCTGGTTCTAGGGAGATGTCTATCCTCCAGCATGGCACTAAGGCTTATCAGATTTGAACATTCAAATGAAAAAAGTAGTTCACAGGACTTTCTCTCTATGATGCTTCCCAATAAGCAAAGAGCATAACGTTATAACCTATCATCTTAAAGTTCAAATATCACAAAAATAGTTACCTCAGAAATCAAAGTCGAAGGATACTATTAAAAGGATGATGACTATTCTTGGTTATGCCTGCCTACACATGTAATATTATAATGTGTGCCTAGCTCACATATATAAGAAAGATGAGTAATGGTTTATAAAAGTTTGATCTCATATTCCAGGCTGGCACTAAATCCATGGCCTTCTTCTTTTAACCTCACTAGAATTATAGACACTGGCATCAAGCCTGGTTCACAATTCCGTCATTTATTATTTTCTATATGTTTATCTGTGTTTTCTACAAGTTAACACAGGAGACAGGCACACTTTAACTTGCACCAATTGCACAAAGCTGGGTGTGATGGTTTGCATGTGCTTGGCCCACATAGTGGCACTATTAGAAGGTGTGGCCCTGTTGGAGTAGGTGTGGCCTTGTTGGAGTAGGTGTGTCACTGTGGGTGTGGGCTTTAAGACCTTCATCCCAGCTGCCTGGAAGCCAGTTTTCTCCTAGCATCCTTAGATGAAGATTTAGAACTCTCAGCTCTTCCTGCATCATGCCTGCCTGGATGTTGCCATGTTCCTACCTTGATGATAATGGACTTAACCTCTGAACATGTAAGGCAGCCCTAATTAAATGTTATAAGAGTTACCTTGGTCATGGTATCTGTTCATAGCAGTAAAACCCTAACTAAGACACTGGGTTTGCCTGGTTTGAATTTTCTGTGTAATGTAACATCTCCACATAAAATGCTTAGGTTATCATGGTAATGGGTGTGAACTATTTTTTGCTGGGCCAGGAATTTGCACATTCAGTCTTCTGCTGATGGACATGTACATTCTCAAATTGTTTTCTTTACCATCCAGCAGTATAGGGGCAGCTGTGTTCCACACTTGTTGATGAACCTGTGATTGTGTTTGGGTTGATAAACTTTAGGAAGAGAGTCTGTTATAATGAAGGACCTTTATCAGCTATGAGTAAATAAGTATTTACTTTCTAATAATATCCAATGAACATAGCTCCTGTTCATAGCCTCACTAAATATGAGCATTATAGTGTTTTGCACATTTATTTTTAGCCCTTGGCAGTGTGACAGGAACCATGAGAGTTAGTGTTTTGTTTTGTATTTCTTTGCTTACAAGTGAGATTAAATATCTCTCTTTACCTGTGTCTTGTTTATCTGGGTAGCTTTTTCTGGAACTCTCATACCATTTTCCCCTTTGAAAAAATCACTTTATTGACTTAAGATTTTATTTTCTTTTGTAAAAAAAAACTCTTTATATGTATTTTCTTTTTTAAAAATTTTTAAAAAATATTATTTATTTATTATATGTAAGTACACTGAAGCTGTTGTCAGATACTCCAGAACAGGGAGTCAGATCTCATTACAGATGGTTGTGAGCTACCATGTGGTTGCTGGGATTTGAATTCAGAACCTTCAGAAGAGCAGTCAGTGCTCCTAACCACTGAGCAATCTCTCCAGCCCCATGTATTTTTAATGGTTAAAATAAATACAGAAGATATTCACAAATCAACATGAACTACAGAGTTGAATGAAATAATCATATTAAGTAAGATTGATGATATGATATCCCTTATGTAAGTTAATGTGAGTTCTTCTGTATATTGGTGATAAGATAATTCAGATCTCTAATAACAGTGAGAAAAGACAGGGCATTTAGACTAAGGGAAAAATTTTAAACACTGAGCTAACTGGAGGGCTGCTAAGGTTTATGAGTGGGAAAATTCAGTATTGTAGAGTTGTCTTTTTTCTAAATTTGTCACCAAAGCAAAGTATCAGCAGGTATGCGAGGGGTGGTAATGGTTGGTTTTTGTTTGCCTCTTTTTGTTAACTGGCCAGCAAATTCTAAAATTCACAAGGAAATGTGAGGACTCCAAACAGTCAAGGCTGCACTGAAGAGAACAACATCAGCTTGCCTGATTTCCCTGCATCATGGTATGTGTTTTCAGCATCATTTCCCAAAGGCTGTTCTTGGAAGAAAGGACATACAAGCCTGTGGATCTGTGGTGCTTGATCGATGACAGGGTTAGCATGGGCAGATCTAGCAAAGTAAATGATGAGGAGGATTGGCCACACATGTCAGGAAGAAATGGACTCTCTCCCTTTCAATTCCAACATGAGAAGTGATTCTGGGGGGATGCAGATTACCTCATATATGAGTGCAGAGAACAAATGGGAAACAGGAAGTCTATGAATGAATCTTCCTCCTCATACTGCTCCATTTCAACTCCATGATGTTCTCTGATAATATAAGATAAAATAAAATGTGCTTATTTTAAAGTTCAAACTGAGACTCTATGACAGGCTTCAAATAGGTAGCTCAAGGGACTAGGCCTAAATCTCTGTTTCCAAGGAGTGGGCAAGTCCAGTTACTGAAAAAACCCCAGATCTCAGGCAGCTTATTCAGTCAGAAACTGCCCTGCCATCAGAAGCTGTCCCGTTACCTGGCCAGAGGCAAGAGCAATGGGGCAGCAACAGCTTCCAGACTTCCTCAGCAACAGTTTCAAGCCCCCCCTTCCCCCATCCCCCAATATCCCAACTATGGTTCTGGAATATCCCTAGAGATAAAGTTAACAGATTAAGAAAAAGTCACCTAGCCCTTCCCAGAATTCCCCTAGTGTGCTTTAAATTGGGCCTATGAGCTCACTGAGACACCTCCATCTTGGTAGATGGTAGAGCCAATCATGCTAGACTTCTGCAGAATAGAATGCTCTTTACTTTTGTATACTATTTGAGTCCGGGGTATCATTTTTTGGTGGATCATGGACACTTACAAAACCTGTAGGCTGGGGAGATGGCTCTATTAGTGAAAAGATTTCCTTGCAAGCAAGAAGAACCTAGTTTGACCCTAAGAATCCACATACGGATTCCAGGCATGGTGTCTGAGATTTGTTCTGTTGGGGAGGTGGAAACAAGCCGATCCCTGAGGCTTACTGCCCAGCTTAGCTTAACTGGTGAGATCTAGGTAAAAAAATAAGAGATCCTGTCTCAAAAGAGATAAGGGACATTCCAGAAGATGGCATCTAAGATTGTCCTCTGGCCTCCACACATCCACATACATACACCTACCCCCACATGTACACATATACATTCATATGTATCTGTGTGAGGACAAACACACACAGAACCATTTTTAAAATTAAAAAACATTAAAATTAAAATTAAAAAAATTAAAAATTAAATTAAAAAACATGGGGCTGGAGAGAGATGACTGAATGATTAAAAGCACTTGCTGATCTTGCAAAGGACCCAAATTCATTTTCTGAGCCACTCACAAGGTGTTGTGTTTTATAAAAAGATAAGGGAGAGAAAGAATATGTTTGGAGGATGTACAGTCAGGTGTCGGGAAAGGGTGCATCCACAGAACAGTGTAGTATAGAATAGAGTTTATTCAGGGCATGGAGAGGGGAGCTGAGAGGGTAGTAGAGACACACACACACACACACACACACACACACACACAGAGAGAGAGAGAGAGAGAGAGAGAGAGAGAGAGAGAGAGAGAGAGAGAGAGAGAGACAGAGAGACAGAGAGAGAGAGAGAGAGACAGAGACAGAAACAGAAAGACAGAGACAGAGACAGAGAGAGAGAGTAGAGGAGTAGAGGCCGACCATGAGCACATGAAGAGAGAGTGAGGGGTATGGGGAGAGAGGGGGAATCAAGCAAAGGACAGTTCTAGAGCAAGAAGGCAAGAGAGAGCAGAGGGGGCAAGGAGCCCCTTCTATAGTGAGTCAGGCACACCCAGCTGTTGCCAGGTAACTGTGAGGTGGAGCCTAGACAAAATGCTAAGACATGATACCTCACAATTGCCTGTAACACTAGCTCCAGGGAATCTGATACCTGTCCTCTTATGATATTTGAGGAATCTAGGCACATACATGCATATAGTAAAAAACTCATATGCATAAAATAAAGCAAGCAAATCTTTAAAAACAAAGTTCAAACATTACAAACTCAATTAACTACTGTTAAAAGTGTCATGTGTTGATACTTAGTCTGAGAGCTCCTTTTCAATGCGTTTAACATTATAATGTTTAGTTATGGATGCCTTTATTTTTTGGCTTTGTGAGGCATGGTCTTACACAGCCTAGGGTAGCTTTGAATTCACTAGATATTCAAGAATTACTTTGAACCACCAATCCGCTTGCCTCCATATCTCAAATACTGGAATTATAGACATGTGCACCATCACTACTGACTGCATGGGCGTCATTGAAAAAAAATGTTATGAGTGTGGGGTCAGACATTCCTTAGAAATCTGTTGGTCATGATAATCATAATCAGGCAGTCAGCTAAATAGATGGAACTAGGAAAAAAAAACCAACATCTGGAGTGAGGTTACCCCCCAAAACATATTTGGTATGTATTCACTTATATTTGGATGTTAGCTGTTAAGTTTTCAGTAAGCAGGCTACAATCCATATAACCACAGAGAATGGGTATAGATGAGGAACTGGGGATTATGGTGGGGGGTAGATTGCCCCTTGGAAGGAGAAACAGAGTAGGTAGTTATGGACAGATTGGGGAGACTGGAAAAGGAGGATAAATGGGATGAGGAGAGAGGGGACTAGGAGAGGGAATATGGGAAGGAACGCTAAAACTAAAGGCCATTTGAGGGGTTGTATGGAAACATAATATCGTAGAAGCTTCCCAAAATATATACATATATGAAAGTGAACTAAATGGAGTCATCAAACAACCAGAGAGACAGAACCCCAATTTGACATCTTCTATCACTAAATGAAGCTTCTAGTTCCAGGAATGGGTAACATTTAATTGAATTGCTGGCCAAAGGGGCCTCATGGGAACCTCCAAACAAGAAGCTATTGCCAAGAGTAATTATTGGTTTCTTTCTACAAATGGATGGTAAAGCCCTATTGATGAAGATAATATGTACACAACTCTTTGAACACAGAGAAGTCAAGTTGGAGTTTATCTAGAGCTACTGACTAGTGTTTGTGGTGCTAGAAGGTACTCTGCACATCACCAATGTAGAAAGGTAAATACCAACTCAGATAGCTGCAATATCTTCAGTCTACAATGGTGACCTGAATGTAAGAGCTACTAGTGCAATAATGACATCAGGATTGTGGGACTAACCAACCAACATCCAATTGTATTTAAGCCATACTCCATGAGATCATGCCAAGGAACAGCCTTGGCTCAGAGAAGGGTTCCTGAGGAAGAAGTGTTTGGGAACCTCGAAAGAATGATTGGAAGTCAATTGTGGGTACAAGCTGACAGCTGTTTTCAGCCTCAGTTGACTCTCCGGACAGCTGTGTAGATAGCTTAGCTCTTGCAGACCAAAGTCCAGTCTTTTATTTACATATCAATTCAGTCATTACCTCAGGTTTTCTTTTGATTATTCCAGAAATCAGCATTTTATGGCCTTAGCCCCTTGATTCTTAGAAAGAGACCGAAAGTACAATGTTTTTTTATTATTTTTTTTTATTTTCTATATTCTTTATTTACATTCCAAATGATTTCCCCTCTCCCAGTTCCCCCCTCCCTGAAAGTCCCATAAACCCTCTTCCCTCCCCCTGTTCCCCATTTGCCTAAGAATTTCATGAATTCATTATTTTTAATTGCTGAGTAGTATTCCATTGTGTAAATATACATGGAAAATATCTCTGATAAAATTGAAGAAATATATAGAAAAACACATTAAGATTGAGTATTTCATGGAAAAATTATACAGATAAGATGGTAGGCATAAAAATATTCCTAAATTGATTGAAAGTAGAATTAAAAACATTTTCTGATAAGATTGAAGATCTACAAGGAAAATATTTCTGATAAAATTCAAGAACTATATAGAAAAACATTAAGATTGAGTATTTCATGGAAAAATTATACAGATAAGATGGTAGGCATAAAAATATTCCTAAATTGATTGAAAGTAGAATTAAAAACATTTTCTGATAAGATTGAAGATCTACAAGGAAAATATTTCTGATAAAATTCAAGAACTATATAGAAAAACAAGTTAAACCTGACTATTTCATGGAAAATTATACAGATAAAATGGAAGGTATAAAAATGTTCCTAAGTTGATACAAAGTAAAATTATAGACATTGTCTGATAAAATTGAAGATTTACATGGAAAATATTTCTGATAAAATTGAAGAAAAATATAGAAAAACGTTAAAATTGAAGATTATCATGGACAATTATACTGATTCTATATATTTCTTCAATTTTATCAGAAATATTTTCCATGTAAATCTTCAATTTTGTCAGAAAATGTTTATAATTCCACTTTCAATCAATTTAGGAAAGTACAATTTTTAACATAGCAATTGAACTTAAAGAGATCTACCTGCCTTTGTAAGTACACACAAGTTTAGCTGGGTATGATCCTGTTCTGAGACAACCATTCTCACCATGCCTGGACCTAAACTTGCTCTGTCCCAGGCTGACCTTGCACTCAGGAATCTGCCTGCTTTTGTATCTTTCTGACAAGCTGACTCATTAGTGCAGCTGCCTTTGTTCTTTTAGATTCATGAAACCCCTCATACAATTCATTCTGCATCCTTATATTTTGCTTGGTTGAAAAATCATGTATAGGGCAGCTCTTACATTGAATTCTATATTCTTTTTTTTCTGAGACTGGGTTTCTCTGTATAGCCCTGTCTGTCCTAGGACTCACTCTATAGACCAGGCTGACCTCAAACTCAGAAATCCACTTGCCTCTGCCTCCCAAGTGCTGGGATTAAAGGCATGAGCCACCACTGCCCAGTGAATTCTATGTTCTTAAACTCTTGTTTTCAGAGTTCTTTCCAACAACCTTAAAGGCTGTCCTGAAGATCATAGCATTTACCATTTTGCTGAGGATCACATTCTCACCTCCTGGACTCATGCTGCTTCTAATTATCATGGAGTCATTAACTTCAACAGGGGAGCATTCCCTGAAGGAGGAACATGAAAAATATGTACATTATTATACAAACAAGCTCCATGCCCATGACAACCTTTAAAACTTAAGGAGACCCATGTCCTTCTGGCTCTGCTCCAGGGGTGGAAAACTGCACCATGTCATCTTTTCCACAGACAAGCAGGACTCAGCAAGATGGAACCAATTCCAAACACTGCTCAAGTGGTCAAGAACTTGAGACATAAATAGGCTAGGGACCTAGAGGAAAGTCAAATATGACTGTTCTAATAATCAGTACAGCAACAAAATGGCTCCCAAGGATGTTCTGCTCTACTCTTGGATCAGTGTCTTCCTCAGCCATTATCAGAGAAGCTTTCTCATGCAGCAAATGGGAATAAATACAGAGGCCCACTGATGGACAATGTACAGAGAGTGACAGACCTTGGAATATTCTGGCATTAATGGGATGTCTTTATCAGTTCCCTCCTCTCACAGAAGAGGGGCTTGTAAGAACCAGAGGGGACAAAGAACACCAAGAAAACAAGGCCTTCTAAACACTGCAGAACTTATGCACACATGGACTCACAGTGACTGTAGCAGCATGCACAGGTCCTGCATAGATCTGGGTCTGATGGGGTTCCTGTGCTGAGAATGGCGTTGGCCACAAGCCCATATCCCTAACCCAGAGGCTATCTTCAATTGAAAACCACTCACAAATGAAAAATTAGTTTTCTCCAATAGAGTCTCACTGGGTATACAAACCACACTTAAGGACAAATCTCATATCCAAAAGATGGTGGGCTAACATAAACAAAACCAAACTCAATTATATTTTTAAAAATATTTTCAATAAAAGAGACAGGAAAAAGGGTAGGCTTTTTACTTTATAGACTATCCTGGATTTAGGCTGGTGATCTTTCTGTCTCAGCCTCCTGTGTGGTAGGGTTACAACATTGCAGCAGATTCCTGGAGCAGAGATCTGCAGAAACTCTAGCAGTCAAGGGCTTAGCACTAAGACTCCAGAGTTATCTTTTCTCCTGGTTGCCTGTCAGTTCTAGAGTTAGGATGGAGGTTGAGAATCAATAGAAGATCAACAGAGCTTGTGGCTCTGTCCCATGGCTGACATGTCAAATAAAAATCTAAGGGCTGGTTCAGTGATTCTAGAGCCCAGATGCAGCAGAAAAGCCTCCCAGAATTCTGCAGTGCTGAGTAGATGCAGATTGCTCTGCTGGATCTCTAAGGAGGACCAGAGTGAGCACAGAAGACTGCCCGTTCAAAACAGTGGGGCTCTATCTTAGACTTAGGCAAGCAAGAGCAAACCAGTCACATCAAGATCACAGCTTGGGTTTCCATCTGCTTAGCTCTTCATTGACCAAAGAACATGCTGATTGATACATTCAGCTTTGCATCCACTCAGTTTTCACCTCTGCTACCAAAACATGAGAGCAGCCACAGACAACATGTAAACAAATGTTTATAAATAAAGCTTTATTGAAACACCTCAGATTTAATTCTATGTACTTTTCATGTCATATCACCTTTTCATTTTCCCCAACTATTTAAAATGTAAACACTATTATTAGACCCTAGGTCATTTTCAGAGTAAATGAATGATAAACAGATAATTTTATCAATCATATGGAATTCATCCAGCTAAAAGGCACAGTATGAATAACCAAAGACAAACTAAGTGTGAATTAGATATTGTTGAAGGCAGGGTAAGTAGAGAAGAAGACAAGTCCATGAAATCATCCCAGCTGAGTGACAGGTGGGCATCAGGGAGATTCATAAAAATATCTGAGGGAATGAAAGCTGGTCTAAAATAGTTAATTTGGGTTTCAGGGAACAAGTAGAAGACTTGGTTGAAGAGTAACTTTAAACTTGAGATGCATTTATAAATTTATTTTTAAAAATTTCTACGGGCTGGAGAAATGGCTCAGCGGTTAAGAGCACTGACTGCTCTTCTGAAGGTCCTGAGTTCAAATCCCAGCAACCACATGATAGCTCACAACCATCCATAATGAAATCTGATGCCCTCTTCTGGAGTGTCTGAAGACAGCTACAGTGTACTTAGATATAACAATAAATAAATAAATAAATAAATAAATAAATAAATAAATAAATCTTCTAAAAAAATTTCTACAAAATATAACACCACAGAGAAGGACTAAATAATAATGGTAAATAAAATGGTGATAAGAATATAATAGGCTCATTACAACAGAAATGCTAGAATCAAGAAATCTTGAGGGTATAAATGAACATGACATCTAGAGGAACAACAATGATTTAGCAGCTAATTTGTCGAAATAAGCAATAGGAATCAGAAAGGAAGGTGATACCATTGAAGTAAGGCAGACCAGTGAACCCAAAGTTCTATACCCAACCCCAACTATCCTCTGAAAGTGAGCATAAAATAAGTATTTCTGTGACTCATCAGGACCAGATGGAAGGTGAGGGGAAGAGGAGGAGAACTCATCACTAGCAGAGTTTTTTCTTTGAACAGGAAGAAATTGACCCCAAAAGAAAGTGCAAAGATGTAATAGAAACCTGGGCTGAATTGAAAGAATAATTTTGTCAATTAGGGTAAATAAGCATGAGTTACCAAAACAAAGTTAATATTGTCACCTGTGATATCTTCAATGTATCAAATTAAAATTTAAAGTATAAAGTGCCTTCCAATGGTAGCTACTAGACAATGAGATATAGAGAGGTAAAATACTCTCTTTACTGGGAAGGCAAGCAAAGGGGTATTTTGGAGTAGATCATAAAGAATATGAGCCATCTATTTTAATTTCTAGGACAACTGAAAAAAGACAGGTGCATCACCTTAGTAGAGGGTGAGAATCAAGCAGTTGATACGCTGGCATCTTCATGGAATTGGTTCCAGAACAACTGGGAATTTTCATCTCTTACATGAAAGGTTGTCTTCTTGGAACTGATATGCAACTTCCTAAACATTAAAATCTTCTCAGAATTACTAAGGGCACCAAACACAAGGCAAATACTGTGACTAGTGGTTACACTTTCTTGTTCATGGAGCAATAATAAAAATATTCATCTCTGCATGTTCAGTGCAAATGCAATTTATGTTTTATGTTTTTAATCTTTAACAGCTGCAGAACCTGGGGCCAGAGCCAACTACGCTTTCTTGGAAAGGATACAAATGGAAAGAAAATGGACATAAAAGAGGACCAGATTAAAACAAGTTGTAAAGTGGTAGGTACCATCCAGAGGAAGCAGTCACTTCACAAAAGGTAAAAATTTAACTCAAGTTAAGGTTGAGATATTCAGTATAATCAAAATAATAATAAAATCTAACATTTTAATGATACTATATTCAGTATGAAAGTCCAAAAATTTTGAAATAAAAAAAACTGTAGAGAGTATACCACAAAAACATTAACCAACAATCTGAAAGTATTACACGACAGAGCTTCTCAAGATGGACATGTGGCCATATTATGCAGTCTGCAGTTCATTTCTGTGTTCATCCACCATTATTAATGATCAGGGAAACACAAACACAATTGTGTGCAAATTCAGCTAAGATGTGGTGAAGAATACTGGCTAAAAATAGGTGGTAAGAAATTTTAGTTCGGCAGAATCTACTGATGCTTTCCCATAGTGTTGGGGTGTGACAGATTTGCCAGTGATGTGGAAGTCTAGAATCATCTGCTCAGGTTGAAGATGCTTGTTTTCAAAAGCCCAGTAGTCCTTCTCACAAGTATAAGCACAACCAAGTGTGTGTGTGTGTGTGTGTGTGTGTGTGTGTGTGTGTGTGTACATCAAAAGATCCACATAAGAAGTATTCTGCAGTGTTATTCAAATACCCTGTAGTTTAGCAGTTTCACTGGCTCTCCATGCAACGTCAGATGCACATGGTTAGTATATTCATGCAGTAGAATGCAAGAAAGCACTGAAATCAGTAAGTTCATCAAGGAGTGGCTGATCAATCTGACAGGCTGAGTGGAGGAAGCTGGTCACAACATATCCTGTGTCTATGGACTTAGGGATCTGGGGTTCAGGGTAATGGTTTCCTTTTCAAAAGTGTGAGATCTCCAGAAAGTGGAATGAATGTTGTCATTTGCTGGCATTGTTCTCAACCTGTGATGGGTTATTCCTATTTTTATTTTGCAGTAGTTTAATAAACTGTACATTTATGGTGTGTGCATTGCTTTTATTGAAATAGTTTAAAATGGACACACATGCAATATGACACATGGTCATTGAAAAGAACCAAGGAAGCATAGATGCATGAAACATGCTAGCATTGCCATTTAGGGGGTTAGGGGATGTGAGGGATAGCACAAAAGAGGAGGAAAGGAAGCAAAACAAGCAGAAGGAAAGGAGGGAGGAAGAGAAGAGATGAATCACAGAGGGATGCCATCCACCATGAGATCCATCCTTCTGTGTCATGGGGCCTTAAAATGTGGTGATCTTTGCTGTCTTCATTTCACTTGAAAGACACACAAGATTGCCACACCATTGTTTTTTGTCGTTGTTATTTTGTTTTGTTCAGACAGTGTGCAGTGTATAGTACAGGCTGATGTGTGAATGCATGGGCAATCTTCCTGCCTCCATTTCCCAAGTGAGCTGCCACACTATCTTCCATGTGAAGATCTCTATAAGATTTTTAAGTTAACTGGTGAACTGCCTTTCGGTTCACCTAAAGTGAGTTTGGAGGTCGCACAAGGAGTCATATAAATATGTACAAAGCGTTTCAGTACCATTTTACTGGATAGGAAACTGGGTGTCAGGGAGGCTAAGAACTGGCTCATCCAAAGCGTGCATGTAGGGGAGCAGAGAGGCAGTCCCTTGAAGATGATGTGTTAAACAATATAGCAAGCCAGGTATCTTTATGGCTTCCAAAGAAGCCATCATGCTGAGCAAAGTGGCATAGCCTTGGTGCTTCTAAGTGTCCCAGGATCCCCTTAAGTCATCATTGCACATTAAAAAAAATGTATGCTGGCTACATGATTTTTCTCCTGATTATCATTTCACAAACTACTTCATGGTTCTAGAAAAGCTAACAGTACAAAAACACGTAGTGTAATTCCACATGTAACTACCAACACAAATCTGTTTACTGCATCTCAAACTGAATACATATTAGCTCATTTTTAAGCCATTAAAAAAACCAATCTCAGCCTCCTCAGATAATCTAAGACTCAAGTTCAAATTCCACAGGTTGCATGATCTTGACACAACTGATCGGTGGTCCCTGGCATGGACATGAAAAAGGGATTCTGTCTACTCCTGAGACCATTGCATGAGGTATCAGCCAGCTGGATCAGATACTCTTTAGACTGAGGTCTGGGGTGCTAGGACATGAAGGAGGGGATGCTGGAGTGCTTTATTCCTGTGCCTTTGCATGTCCTTAAGGATGCCCACTCAGGGAGTAGCTCTCAGGCTCCCTGGGGAACGACAGGCAGATGCTTCCCTTGTTTTATAGATGTCTAAGGACAGGCTTCCCTCCAAGGTCACTCCTGCTATCTGCAGACATCAGAGAAGAAAAACCCAGCCTCTTAAGTTACAATGCAAGCACTCCCCTTCCCCCACACACTTGCAGAAGCCGTTTTAGAGGCCATGGTAAGGGAATGTTTGGAAAATGGATCTGAGTGGAGCTATACCTCATGTTTATAGTTTTTAAAAAGCATGCTAGGGGCATTTACCCAAACTAGGTTATTAAGACGACTTTTTCTGGCTGTCACATCTACTCATTGGCTCTTCTTTCTTTGCTTCATTTTCTTAGTCAATGGGAATATTAAAAGGTTTGCTTAGTAAACTAATTTTTTAAGCTCAAAAAGAAATACAAGCTAAGAGCTCAGCCTGCCTCTTCCTTAATCTTTTTAGCTCAGGGAGAAAATTTACGGTGCTCCTCTCCATTTTTCCCTTCACAGACCATTGGTGACATATCGTCCAGGATAATAAGTGAGAAAATGAAATTCTCTCTTCCTCCTTGAGGCACACACACTCATCACTCAAGCCCCTGGCGTCTTCCTTCCATTCTTCCTCTCTGGCTAGCCAGGAGAACAGGGGCAGGACTGGTCAAACCTTTGAAACAGGAATCCCGTGGCTGCCTGTAACCACCTCGTCCATTTCTTTCCAAGCATGCTTGTGAAATGACCTCATCATTACTGGTTACAGTCCTATGGGTAATCTCCTTTTGTGAATGGGTGGAGGGCGCGTTCCTGGAGACATGCTTCATATCATTGCTGTAAGGTATTATATTGTTCTGGAAAGGTGAACAAAGGAAATGGCTTTCAAACTGTTTTCACATCTGAGAATAAGAACTGTGTTACAGAACCTGTTAAGAGGGGCAGCTGGAGGTGGTGGGCTGACCTCTGAACCCCATCCTCCAGGACTCTTTTCTGTTCTGCAGTGTTTGCCAACATTCTGTCTGCATTTCAAAGATTCTCCAGTGTTCCCCAGAATTTTCTCTTTATTTGTGTCTATATTTGAGTGAACATGTTTGCATGTGTGACTGTCCATGATTACATACATGCATGGGAGGCCAGGGATTGATGTCCAGTGTCTTCTTGGATTGCTACCTCATTCTGTCTGAGACATGGAGCTCACTAATTTGGCTAGACTTTCTGGCAGTGAGCTTCAGAAATCTGCCTCTCTCTGTTTCCCTGGCTCTGGGACTACAGGTTGACATTGCTATACCCAGTATTTACATAGGTGTGCTTTATTGACTGGGCCATCTCTTCAGTCCCTCTCCAGGGTTCTTTAGAGTTCTCTGGGCTTCTGGTACATAGCCCACTGTTCTGCAGAGTTCACTTCTGAAAGATTTTCCAGTGTTCCTCAGTGTTCTCTGAGCTTCCAGCACCTACTCTAGCATTCCCTCATAGGTCTCCAGGGATGTACAGCCCATAGAAAAAGGCCCCAGTGTTTATCTCATGGCAGGCAGGAAGAGAGAGAGGAAGGGACTCTGGCTGGGGACTGGGAGCATACATTTCAGAGGTGCTCTCCGAGTTCTTCTGTGCTCTTTGCTTGTTTCCTTCTCTGTCTGCCCCTGTCAGGTGGTACAAACAACTCCAGTGAATGGAAACCAGCCAATGCTTCTACTGAGAGTTGTGACAGCTGTGTGGATATTAGGAAGGCTGCAGTTGCTGGCTGTCGGGGGTTCATTGTGGATCTTGTCCCCCATACCCTCTTAGCACCCATGGTTAGCATCTCCATTTGGGGATTCTGGGTATCTGTGGCCATCAGTAAAAGATTCTATTTGTCTGCTTCCACTCTGCTCACCATGAAGGCTGGGCTCAACCAGAGGCTTTTGTATTGAGTGCTTGGTCCCAAGCTCAGGTATTAGCTTGGAAGATTCTAGAAACTAATTGGAGGAAGTAGGTTGCTGGAAGGATATCTACAGTACCCTTCCATTCTATCTGCTTTATTTCTGTCTGCTATGAGATAAGCAGCTTCAGCATGCACATGCTCCTGCACTATGACACTCTGCCTCAAAGGAGAATTCAGCCCCAAGTTATAGGGACCAGAGACTGTGAAGTGAAGCCTCAGAAACTGTGAGCCAAATGAGTTGTCTGACTTGGGTTGGGTGTTGGCATTTGTCCATTGATGAGGAGAGCAGCTGACACCTCCTCAGCAATACTTTGAAATGAGAGAAAACTTCCCACACAAGTCCCCAGCTATCCTCTGCATCTCCTAATCATTTCTAGTCTGAAGGAGTCACAGCATTTTCCACTGGACACTGTCACCTTGTTAACTCCTGTCCTTGGATATTTACAGCTCCTCAGAGATTTGGCTTTCTCTTATCTATCCTCCCTACCCCCACCCCACCCCAGAGAGAGAGAAAGAGAGAGACAGACATACAGAGAGAGGGAGGGCAGACAATACATGCACAAACATAAGCACACACTCAGAGTCAGACATACACATACACACAGAAAGAGGAGCATATTACACACACACACACACACATAAGTAAACATACACAGAAGGGGTAGACTATACACACACAGATATAAGTATACACACACATACACAATTACAGAGAGGGGACAGACAATATTTGCACAAACATAAGCATATGCACAGAGAGAAAGAGAGAGAGAGAGAGAGAGAGAGAGGCAGACACACACATACACACAGAGAGGGGAGCATACTAAATACAGACTTAAGTACACACATATAGAGATAGATAGATAGATAGATAGATAGATAGATAGATAGATAGATAGATAGATAGATAGATAGATGGAGATAGATGATAGATAGATAGATAGATAGATAGATAGATAGATAGATAGATAGATAGATAGATAGATAGATAGATAGATGGATAGACACAAACACACAGAGAAGGGGACAGACTACACACACACAAAAAGACAAATATAGAAACACATACACACACACACACACACACACACACACAGCTGCTGCTGTTGCCTTACTAAGCTTTTGTCAGTTCTTCCTGCTCACTCTAGACAAAGCACTCAAGGTCTCCCAGCCCCTGTGCAGACTTCCAAGGCTTCTGTAATGAATCCCAGTAAGGTAAAAGGAGGTAAAAATAGTCAATGACCTATTTCCTTTTGGTTCTAGAGGTCAAAAGCCTGGGACCAAAGTATTAGCACAGTTGGGTCTCTGGGGTGCTCAGGGAAGGTCTGTCTGACCTCCCAGGATTCTAGGGCTTCCCACAATCCTTGATGCTCCTCAAGCATCAGGATGCATGGCTCAATTGCTGCCTTCATTCCCACACGGCCAGTTTCTACATATGTCATTTCTCACGGTCATGTCTTCTATGTGCCTTCTCTTCTCTTATGAGTGTAGGCCTATGTACCAGAGGTTTTCCACAGAGATCTCTAGTCTGGCTGGGTGCAAAAGTTCATGCAAAGGGTAGCGAGTGTGAGTAGGGAGGGGAAGTTGCTTCCACCACTTCCGTTGACAATATTTCTGTCTCTGAGAGAAGCTGACAGGCCAGTGAGGAGTTCGATGGAGCATCAGATGTTTCAGGAGAGCAGACCTCTTCCCAAGTATTACAGCTCTTATGACAGATGCTCCCAGATGATGGAGTAGTTCTTGCACACCTCTATCCTTCTATATAGGATTCTTATATATAGTTCTGGGGTGGGTCAGGGTCTGACAACAGGTACTTCTCATTGGCTTGGTCTGAGAGCCTGGGGAAACCTTATTTGCATGTGGGAGGGCTTGGTACTGCTCCTATGTGACTGATGGTCACACACCTCTCTGCGGAGGGGTGGGGAGGGGCTGTGGGAGGTTGTAGCTATGACAGGAGCCAGGGACCCAAGGGGTGTTGCTGAACATCTGCCGTCCCTTGCAGGCGATATTCACCTTCTGGGTCTCCAGGGTTCTAAGCCTGAGCTCAACTGGGGCTGTCTATGCACAGCTCACCGCCCCACATATGAGGACTCTTGCCACTGTGCTTAGTCCGAGATGATTTTGTCTTAGCCTGAATAGCTTAGTTACACCTGCAAAAACTTTTCTCTGGAAAGCCTTATTTGGAGAATACATTCTAGAAGAACACATCCGAGGGACTATCCATCACTCTCCCCTACAACTGCCAGCAGAATACATGCCCACTTCTGCCTTCATCTCATTTGATTCTCATTCACCTATTAAAACTCCTATGATGTGTGGTTTCTATCAAAGAGGGAGTTCTCTGTTCCCCTAGCAATGGGACAGTATTGAGTCTATTGAATCTATTGAAATGGAGCTCTTGGTACATCTTGACTGACTATCCTCTGTCCCCTGAACCCACTGACATTCTGTTGGCAGTCCCCAGGGGACAAAAAGCCGGCTTATCTATGGTACCATTAAGTCTGCAGCACCAAGCACAGCTCTGAATTCAGAAATGCCTCTCAGTAGATGTGTGCAGATTGACTTGGTAAAGCACACAGAGAGAAGGGAGCAGGAGTCTTGGGAGTGAAGCTCCAAGATGAAGTCCTCAGCAAACCTGTGTGATCCTTGGGGCTGAGTCAGAAGAGGTCCAGGTGTTTCTGTAATCAACCAAGGAGATTCAGGACAGCCAAGGTAGGGTCTCAAAGGCAAGATCCAAGGACTTTAGCTGGTGGTGGAGTGCTTGGGAGAGATTCCCAGGGAGAGTACGAAAGGCTCTCTGAGGCCCTTCCAGGTGCTACAGATGTATCTAGGCTCTGGAGAGCCTGGCGTAGGTCAAGCTTCATGGATAAAGGCTCACCACCCCAAAGAGCCTTCCCCATAAAGTCTCAGATTCCAGCTGTGGGTTGTCTTTCCCAAAGACATTCCTCAACATAATGTTCTATCCAACCCCCTGTCTCCAGGAAGCAAGGCACAGATCATCCACACACGGCAGGCAGGGATGGTGTCTCTGCTTGCTGGCCTTCTGTGTGCAATGTTGTTACTATATCTGTACCTACATGAAAGTCATTGAGCACAGATATCACAGGTATCTAACTGTTGTGACCAAGGACTTGCCCATCATGCCTGTGTACCAGAGATGTTTATGTGTAGCCTACAAAATGAAAATGATCTTTGTTTTCAATGGTTGAAAAATTTTAAAAGAATAATAACATTGCATCACATGAAAATTACATGACATTTGGATTAAATTCCATAAATCAAGACAGAGTCAGACATAAATCATCTGTGTGCCTTGTCTGTGGCTGTTTTTGCAAAAGAGTAGAGCTTAAATTTAAGCTTGTTAAGGACAGTCATGACAACTCTGATCTAAGAGAAAACTATATTGAAGACTTAAGCAGAGGTGTTGGTGGCTATGACCTGAGAATATCTGTAGAAGGTGCCCTTGGTGATTCCCATTCTCACAGAAGTCAGAACATTTTTTTGGTAGAAGCATGCACGCCAGAGACCATTCCCAAGGACCATGGTGGCTTTGACTGCTTGGAGTTCACCAGGATGCCAGTTTTCAGTGTAATCTCTAGAACTGCAAGGAATGTGTCTAACTACATCTTACTGCTTTTATTACCCAAACTGAATAATCTCACAATGACATCATTAAATGAAGCTGCTAGTCTAGGGCTGTAGTTTGGTTGGAAGGGTACTTGCCAAACATGTATTAGTTTTATCTCCAGCATCACATAAATGGAGCATGGTGGCCCATACCTGTGACTGGCAGGTGAAATCAGGAGGCTTAGAAGTTTAAAGTCATCCTCAGCTGTATAATGAGTTTTAAGCTAGGCTAGCATACATGAGACCCTGTTTAAAAATAAAATAAGATAAAATGAGCATACAGAAAGACCAGATAACAAAAGACTCAAAAGGCAGAATCCTGGACAGAGCTCTGAAGGAGGCTTGATTTGCAGAGCTACAGGAACCTCTGTAGCCTTGGTCAGTCTCTGGCTCCTTCAGCTCAGTCAGTACTCAGGGCTGAATCTCGGAGCCCTTTGAGTATCTCACAACCCCACTCTGTAGGCATCAGTGCCTGTGGCAATGGGTGCTATAGTCTATCTTAATTTCTGTCACATCCTTCTTCTTGATACTAGAGGTTAATCTCTCTCCTGCTGAAATGCATGTTTGGGGTTTCCTTACAATGAAATTATTTTTTTATAAAATTCAATTATAGCTTCCCAATCTTATTCTTCTATCTTGGGAATTCCACGTCCTCGCTTACATTAGAACCCACCAACTGTAGCCATGTCTTCCTCTGGGGGAGATGTTTTACAGAAATCGTCTTTCTCTGGCAAGTTAGCACTCCAGGCAATGTGACTGTCATATGAATAATAAAGTAAAATCTTGGCCTATTCCTTTCTGTGATTGGGAGAGCTCTGACTGGTTCCAGGTTTTTGTCCTCAGGCTCTGAGACACTCCTTCGTGGAGGCAGGCACCAGAAGAAAAGCTTTTTGGAGCATCTTGTCTGATGAGCTGAACATGAGAGCAATTTTGAATTTGCATAGGGTTGGGGGTCAGAGCTGGACCAGCCGCTCTTCTGAAGGTGTCACAGGACAGAACAACACTCTGAACTTTCCAGCATGCTGACTGAGTGTTGCTCATACACTGTGGGAACAAACTTGGGGTTCAATTCATTGTGAATTGTGATGTACCCATTACAATCTGCAAAGTGATCATGTTTCTGGCAGTCCCCTGCTTCAGCATGGTGACAGTTTCAGGCTTAGTTTCTGCTTGCTCCTGGGGTTCTATTCTGCAGGGAGCATCACATTAACAAGAGCAAAGGTACTGGGACAGAGGAGCTGGTTCTAATAGTTCTACACTGGAACAAAGGCAAATTATCTGCTGGGCTATCTCCTTGAGCAGGTTTGGAGGCCAAGTTTATTATCCTCTTTCCCTGCTGCCTGTGATCCCAGGTAACCCTGGCTGCTCAGGTATCACCATAATTTGTGCTTCTGTCTTTATCACCCTTTCCCCTGTGTGTTTTAATGGATTCTCTGCTCTTTCTTTAGGAACACCAGCCACTGAGTTTAGGGCCCACCTACTCCATTATGATATTTGAACTTGACTGCATCTGTAAGCCTCCGTTCTTAGATAAGGTCACCTCACAAATATCTGGAATAAGACTTCCAAATACAATTCAAGGGGATACAATCCACCCACAGCTAATGATTGCTGTCTTTGTACCAATAAAGCTCTCTTCTTCTTAGCTGAGGATGAAATGGGCTGAGATTACATGGTCCCTGTCATTCCCTCCATGAAGGCTGATGGGAGACATGATATGGAGCATCACAGTAGACTCATGATCTGTACTTGCCCTTCAGAGCAACAGGAAGCTAGGGCCCCACTCCTCTGAGCTATAGCCAGGGGTGAGATGAACGTGGGCTTTTTGATGCTCCTGCTTCTGCTCTGCCACTAATCATGTGACCTTGAGATCAGTCCTCTGGATGCCTGACCCATTAGGTAGCCTTTCTCCTGTCTGCTGCTAATTGCAAGTTCTTTGCACACGTGGCAGTAAACAGATAATTCAATAACCTCATTGTCATCTGGGAAACAGCTGCACTTTTATTTTGTAGGTGTTCTGAAGTCTTGAGCCCAGTTATATCTGATATGATGGGTGCTATATTAGTTATTTTTCTCACCATGACTAACATCAGCAATTTAGAGGAGGAAGAGGTTTTCTCGCTCTCAGTTGGAGGGGATTGTTCCACCACCGTGAAGGCATTGTGTCAGGAGCCAGACTGGCAGGTCACATTGCATCTGCAGGCAGGAAGCAGAGAAAGAGCAGGAAGTGGAGCTGAGCTCTAAAACTTGAAGGCCCGTCCACAGTAACATACATCCTCCAGCTAGGCCACACCTCTTAAAGAATCTGTAGTTTTCCCAAATAATGTCAGCTGGGAACTGGATTTCATCTTCAGTCTACAACAGGTGCAAGGAACTGAGAGTCATCCTCTTGAAAGCAAGTCCACTGATCTTGAACTAACTTTGCAGAGAGTCAGCCATCTTCCCAAAGTGCATGAGTAGCTGAAGAAGGCAGGCTCCATTGTTCTTGGGGCATGGAGCCAACTACAGGTTCTGAGGATCATGTAACAGCTGCCTCCTCTCAAGAGAAGCCTGCTCATAAGCTATTCCAATACTCCTAGAAACATCGTAGCCTCAAGCATGACCAGTGACTGCCTGAAATCTAAACAGTGGGTCACCAGATGAATGTTCTGCTGCCATTTCTGCCATTAGTGTTCGTGAGCTGAACACACTTAAAGCGTTCATCTATTGTGGGTTATTTCAAGTGAGACTGTGCAGCTCTCAGCACAAATTGATCTATTGATGTACCCGCCACCCGTATTTTCATAATTACTCCACTTTGATTCAAATATTAACCACTAAAATGAAGCAAGAACACGCGTAGCACACTTAACTGTCATACCCACTTGAGAGGGAAGCCCAGTGTGTTTGCAGAACTCTCAGACAGCAGAGTTCAATCAAGGATGTCTGTCTCCTGTAGCTCAAACCCGTGTGCTTGTACAGCTTAGGGGAGTTCATCCAGAGCAGTTTGCCTTCCAGAGAGAACAGAAGGAAAAAGGATGCAGACCTGGCGTCTCGGGATATCTGTGCCTTCATCTTTCTATCTAGTTTCTCTTTTGGCCCATATGATTTTCCCATGAAAGCAAACCTGTCTTTTCTTAATTCTCAGAAGTGAAGTCTGGGAACAGAGATGTCCTGTTACCCAACTCTGGAGCTCCCAGGGCA
Source organism: Tokudaia tokunoshimensis (assembly GCA_036184795.1). Lineage (NCBI taxonomy): Eukaryota > Metazoa > Chordata > Mammalia > Rodentia > Muridae > Tokudaia > Tokudaia tokunoshimensis. The sequence continues at coordinate 114,368,909 of BTHU01000001.1, read as the reverse complement.
GCTGTGGGAGCTGTGCTGATTCTGTAACCCTGGAAGCTGTGGGCTTCTGGGTCCCTGCATCAGCCTCTCTCTTCCTCCTCACACTCCACCTGTCTAGCTTCCTCTGCACTTGCTCCCTACTTTACCCATGAAGATGGTGCTCCTCCATTGTGGGACCATTCCATACATTACTCTTCTACCTTGACAAAGCTCTCTTGATTCTGGAATATTCTTCACTCCTATCACGGAAGACCTCATTTGGCTACTGAGCCATGGTTGGTTACCAAGAGCTTATTTGTTGGAGCTCCCTAACAGAGAAGATATAGTTGAAAGTTCTCCAAGCTTAAAATAGATATCAGGCAAAGTCACAGCTTGTATGCAGAGATAGTGGCCTTAGAGCCTATCATTCCAAGATGTCACCTGCCAAGAACAGCCTATGTGGACTCCCTCCAAGTGGATGCTCCTGACCTAGCACTTCTGAGAGAACCTTAATATGTACTTGGTCCCTAAGGGCTGCCCATGATAGTCACAAGCTTAGGGATGTCTCCACCCACTGCTACTGTTGTCCCAGCACTAGGAGGGGGTGCTAAGTGACAGTCCTCCTATCTCCCATGAGTTCTGCAACAGGACATGTATAACTAGAGCACAGGGCTATAGGGTCCTCTGGCCTGGGCCCCACTTCTGCTCCTTATCCCTAACTCATAAAGCTCAACCAATCACCTGATTCCTGGACTTTTATCTCCTGTGTTTCAGTGAGAAGTCTGGCTCTAGTCTCTCAGTTTTGGTCTAATGGTCTACGATATGATGAAGGACTTCATCAAATGCCATGCAGAGAAGCTGATTCATCAGGGCCACAGCTGTCACAGTGTTAGGACCAGCCTGCCTTGCATAGCCTACAGACAGCCCTCTCCCCTGGTCTGTACACAGTGAACATCAATGTGCCTAAGCCTTACTGTGATGAAGCTCATTGTTCCCAGACTGCTCTGCAGTTAGTGTTGAGCTCTTTACCAGCGTATTTGGCAAGCTTGCAGCTGGAGACAGGGGCTGGGTACCTGGAAGACTTTGGTCTGCCCATCACTATATAACCTTGATTTATGGCATAAGAATTTCCAGAGTCCTTAGTCTACAGTGCTGGTCATAATACTGACCTTGCTGTCAGAGGCCCACAGGAGACTCTGGTTTTTCTTGTTCCCCATAGGCATGCCACTGACTCTGCATTTAGGAATACTGAGATGCTCTTCAGCTCATTGCCTGGGGAACACAATATAGAATTGTTAAGAAAAGGCATAAGGATAAAGAATGTGCTACTTTGAGTAGACTTTGGAAGACCATGTCTACAGTGGGGACTGTTAGGCTCAGTTTGTCATTCTCCTGCACTGGTTTGTGTGTGATGGTAACAGCGCCATGAGTATTGACCTAAGACTGCACACGCACTTAGCACCAGGGTGAATTTCAAACACCAGGTCTGCAGATGTCTGTCACTATTTCATCAAAGACTTTCTCATGTGGTTTCAACCCTGACCTGAGACCAGCTTCAGCTGAGTCTCTCTACAGACTGGCTTGAACACAGATGACATGCTTGCCTCTAGAGGCTTTGCCAGAATACAGAACAAGATGGGAGGGACAATGTGAGGTCCAGACTAGAGGGACTCAAGCTTCTCTGTGATACCTGTACATTCTTACCTGTGTTAGATTTACCTACACATCCCTTCAGCGTGTTTACTGAGCTAAGGGAACTGGTGCAGGTAGCTGCAGACGGTTGTCTGACATTCTGGTACTCAGTGAGGGCCATGACAAATACAGTATGTCCTCTGATCTCAGAGATACTTCTAAGCCATCAATAATACTTTCTGTCCACCAGGTCCTGTGCTGAGCATGTCAGACATTTTGGTCTTATCATTTTCTAGCCTACTCTTTCCCAGAGTTTGGGTACCTGCCCCACATCCCTTGTTTTAGCATCTTCAATCCACTTCAATCTGTTCTCTGAATCTTCCTAGCACCTGGGCTGCCCAGTAGGGATGTCTCTCTCTCTCTCTCTCTCTCTCTCTCTCTCTCTCTCTCTCTCTCTCTCTCTCTCTCTCCCTACAGTTGGAAGAAGTGACATTTATATCTGCTTGGATGCTCCTCACAAATAAAGCTTCTGATGTACAAAAATACTTTCCTGTTATTTATTGCAGTTTCCAGAAAGAAAACCTGGATTTAGATCCCAGCCATCAATATTGTTTAGTATTTACAGCTAGGCATATTAATGTACAATTCTGAAGCCACGATGACTATTTATTTGTTTGACTCTGTGCCTGGCAATGCATCCTGTACTTCTGGGCAAAGGAACAGCTAGAATGATGGTATCTGACACTCAGATTCTGTGTTGCTCCTGAGAGGTGAGTGGGCCAGTACTTGGTACTCCAGGTCCTGCCCAGAGTCCCCACCAACACTGCTTGGAAATCAAACCACTTCCTAGATTGACAACCCTATAGACCTGGGGTGTACTGGTATCAAATGGCTGTGCTGATTCGAGCAAGGAGTTCCATGGAGGCTGTGACAAAGATGGGAGATGAGATTGACTATTGCCTGACTGAGGGAACCCCTTGAGGTGCATCTAATAGGTGTGAGGTGCCTATTGTTACAAGCTTCCAGTTACCCAATTCTCTACCTTCCCACTGTAGCCAATATCTCAGCATAAGATATTGGATAGAGCTGCCAGAAAGGGTATTTTATAAACACTTGGGCTATGGTCTGTGGGTGACTCTTCCTATGCTCCATTACCATTATTACCCATCAGAGTTGGCCTGAACTCCCAACCTCTGATGAGTGTGTGTGTGTGTGTGTGTGTGTGGCAACTTCCCATAGGTCAGATAGAGGGCAGCTTCACATTGACTGATAGGGAGGTAGACAGGTTGGCTCTGCCCAGATGCCCTGAGACCCTGAAGCCACGCATATGGGACCTACTAATGACCTGCATCTGTCCCACCTCTGGCTCCTCCCTCTGCCTCACACCCAGTGATGAATGGGTTTGCCCTTCGCTTTCTTTATCTTGTGATAAATTTAAGGTGTGAAGAGTAGTCATGGAAGCTCTCCTCCCTGAGCTGCCAATCACCGATGGGGGCAGGTTCCTGGAGAGGAGTTATGTCTTCCATCTGCTCAGCTTGCTGTAATGGCTCCAGGAATCATGGAAGTTGTTAACTCGGGAGTTCCAAGTTCTGAGTCACTGAGGCCATGCCTGCCCCATGGGCTCTGGAAGAGTCTGGAATGGGCAGTTTTTATCTTCTTAAAGTAGGCATGCTGCTTCAATTTCCTGGGAGCCAGAAAAGGCCAGATTAGAAAAGGCATTTGGATTTGAACAGGCAATTTGTCATGCTTAAATTCTTAAAGGTTGTTCTCCAGGTGGCCCTGTCTCTCTGTCCTGGACACAGGGCCTCATTCTCTGTCTTCTGCATTGCTGATACCAGGGTCCTCCCTGTCTATAAGCAGAAATGCCACAGATTGTTGGAGGCCAATTTCCCAGCTCAAACTCAGTTAAGCAATTTCAAGGTCATGGATTGCAGACTAGGGAAAACCATTTGTTTTGATTTGGTGATTTGGAGACAACAGGAGACTTTCTGGAAACTGAACAATGATCAGCAAGATGCCCTACTGAGAGGTCACTCAGGAGATGGTGTTGGGACTGACCCGAGGACATTTTTAAATTAATCTTTGATGAGAGGGAATCAAGTTGTTCAAGATGGCAAACTGGACTCTGCTACAGCCTCATTCCTGCTGTGCAGTTCCTCTGGTTTTGGCTCAGAATTTAGGGCACAGCAGCGTCCATCTTAGACTGGGAGTCTCACTGGCAGCAAGGACTAACGTGCCATCTTCTCCCAGACTCATATGGTAGGTCTCAGGGTCCATTCTGGACTATCTGGAGCAGTGGTTCTCAACCTTTCTAATGCTGAGACCCTTTATTAGAGTCCATGTTACAGTGACCTCCAACCATAAAATTATTTCTGTTGCTACTTTGTAACTCTAATTTTGACACTGTTATGAATTGTAATGTAAATATCTGATACGCAGGATATCAGATAGTCACATTTAACCCTCAAAGGGGGTCACGACCCATAGGTTACAAACCTCTGATCTAGGCAGTGTTCCATACTCCTATCTACACTCTGACCACAATGGCCTGGAACCATCCATGAGCAGGGAAAGCCCATATGCTCTTCCTAAAGCTGTGTTTGAAGGTGCTCAAGTGAGTCTGGCCACCACCTTAGCCTTTCAGGTGGTTTCTCTGTATGAGCAGTAGTGGTCTCCTCTAAGTTACCCACTACCTAGTCAGGCAGAGCCTAGAACCTGGAATAGAGTCTAGATCATGCCAAGGTTCTCTTGTTCACTTGCCTGTGGTATAAGCAGGTGCTAAGTGGGTCTTCCTGGGACCCCAGGAAGAGGAGCTATGCATCAGCTAGCCAGTAGCATGTTTGTGGCTGTCTCTGCAAGAAGTTTTGTCCTCTTTCTGATAGGCTTCCACTGCAGTGCTCCTTTCTGCAGCTCACAACATATTTACCAAGACACAGTCTTCTATGAAGTTCATTGTTCTAAGAGCAAAAGGAAAGGCTCCTGTGCCTACATATGGCATCAGGGTGCAGTTGTCCTCATCTCTACTCCACACTGGCAGGTTAACAGGACCCCATCCATCCTGCTCTCTGTACCACCTGAAATTAGAACAAGTCATCTCTTTCACAGCCTGCCCGCTCCCCACCAGGAGTGTTTGAGATGGATTTAGAGAGTCATTAGTAAGCCGAGATCAATATTAAGAGTGACTCAATATTCAGGAATTATCTGTAGCTGAGCTGTCCCAGACTTATAGAGATCAGCAAACACGATGCATGCTGAGACACTTCAGAGAGTTGACACAGAGTGTGACGACATCACTCCAGCCCACATACCTGCAAGGTGTGTGTGTGAGAAAGAGGACATACCTACATCAGAGCCCCAGAAAGATAGCAAAGGCATCTTACAGCGCTGAGTGCAAAGGATCCGAGGCCTGCCATGAGCCAGCTCCAGCCCATAGGTGGTGCAGGCACAGATCATCACGTGTTTTAGAACCTTGGCCCTGCAAAATCATGACCCCTCCCTGAAGGTTTCCAATTCGAGGTCTTCTCCAAATGCTTCTAGGAGCCCATCTATCCCTTTAAGACTAGTTTAAAATCTGAGTAGACACAGACAGATTTTCTGTAGGAAAGAGCTTTTCAGCTTTGAGTCCTATGTTCAGAAAGCATTACAGTGGGCTCTGGTTATGCAAATAAGGCACTTATACGGGGACAGTTTTCACAGGACATCTTGAGGCACACAGTACACAACAGGCACATGTGTGTATGTAACACGCATACACATATTTTATAATCAGGGTCTGGATAAAGATGCAGAGGCTGCTGCATCCTTCAGTACCTAGAGATCACAAGCTCAGTGTAAACTTTACTCTGAAGGGGGCGTCACTAACATCCCAACTCAAACATATTAGGCAGGAGGGGCATTCCTTTACTCTGGATGTTAAGCTTTTAGTTCTACTCAGACCCTCAATGAATTAGATGAGACTCACCCTTACTGGGGAGGTCATCTTAACTTAGTGTATGAATGAATGCATTCTGATGTCATTTACCCAGAAACACCTTGGAGACACACTCAGAACAGTTGACTATGTCTTCACACCTGAGGTCTCCCTATTCACATGGCACACGGATTCTGTACTTTACTTAGTGAACATTAGAAGTCTCTGCCATGGTGTGGGATGTTTCCTTGACTATCTCTCAGTAGTCCAAGTTCTCTAGGATATCATGGGATAAAGCCCAGCTTATGGCAATTGGCCTATCAAATCACCATCAATTGTGCCAATCAGCACAGAGACCCCCAACACCTACTGCTTCTTCTATATTCTTGTATGTACAAGAGGCAGTGATGTAATAGGAGAGCCAGGCCTGGACTGGGGAGGAACACTTTGAGCTTGCTGGAGAGAAGGGGGATGGAAAGCACTGTGCTGAAAGTCCCATTGCACATGAGGGATGGGAGCTATGAAGAGGCATTAGTGCCACTCACTCTACTTCTCTTATCTGACAATGAGTATTAGCACATTAAAGCTAAGTGTCCCCTGAGGCCTTCTAAAAAAAGGCACTAGAAAGAGACAGAGTATATTCTTATCTGTCAAGGGAGGTTTCAGTAACAGAGTTTGGATTCCGTCTGGGCGAGTCTCTGAGGTCAGCAGTCACCAAGTGGTTGTCTGGGAAAGACCCATTGTCAATAGGAATCATAGCATACAAGGCAGAGGTTGCCAGAGGCCCCTGCAAGGGACCAGAGATTGCATATAGGACACATACAGTGTCTATCTTTGCTCAGGTTGTCCAATATAGAGGAGGATAGTAGCAATGAAGAGCTCACACTTGCCATGTATTAGAGACATCCTGTGGGAGAGTCAGGTCTGCTTTTTTGGCCTCTATCTTCCAACCTGTAAACTGGGGCCAACAACAGCCTGCAGCTCTCACACTGTTGAAAGGATTAAGTGAGGTGAAACAGGAGGAATACATAGCTGGGTACCTCTATTATCATGCTTTGCCTTGACAAGAACCTCTCTCCTTTACATGACAGAAAACACTGAACTATCGGTCCCCCCGCTGTATGGGCACAGGGGTAGTTGGGACTGTGATAAGCTATGAGGCTCCATTCATATCACTCTGCTGATGAAAACTTCTATAGCCTGGGAAGTGAACATAATCAAGACGCAGGGAAACTGGGTCCTGGGAAAGGTGGGGAAGCATTGACTGAGCGCCTAATCATGATTTCATCAGGAGCACACGTTGTACACTTGATCTCCTGGAAAGGATGAGCCGCACTGGAGTAGCTGATGCTTTTCATGGGAATGACAGCCTCATCTTTATACCCGCTTCCATCAGCATTTCCTGTTAAGTTTTGGAGATGCTACACTTGTGCATTAGAACGTCAGCACAAAATGTGGGATGGCACAGCCACTCTGCCTCAGCAGCCATCTCTGGGAGTTCCTTTCATTTCTCTGCCCTGGCCTTCCAAAACTTTGACTACAGAGCATGGAACAGAGTTATGGAAATGAAGGGCAGGAAAGGTAAAATTCAGTGCTGGGATTTTCCTAATTATGGGACACCTCCGACAATGTCATCAAGTTTCAGAATGCTTTTTCCTTGAAAAGTCATCCCAATACATGAAAAGTATACATGCAGAAGCTAAAACAAAACAAACAAAACAAAACAAACCAGGCAGCTGTCCTGCAAAACCTTGGCTTCATGTCAGGAGTTCATGAAGGCGGGTTCTCTCAGGGAATACTGCAGGGAAATCTAAGCTCAAAGAGTTACAAGGCCTCATTAGCTAAGGGTCTCTAAAAGTCTTGTTTCTGCTTTCACTCCTGAGGCCCTTCTCCTCCCGAGGCCAAGAAAATGTCACCTTCTAGGCTGCTCTTAGCTTGGGTTGAAGCTGGCTTCCCTCAAATGTCATTGTTAATGAGTTTGCTGGCTTGCCTGGCTTCTAATGGCCCCATTTCCAGCAGGTGCCTGAAGTCGATGGGTGTCTGTCTCATGGCTCAGTTCTCAAGGTCTTCAACTGGCCACCTTCGACGCTACTGCACAGGGAAAATTAGGATTCCCATTAGCTATTTGAGCTAATATGAAGTTGTTTATGTGTGTTAATTGAAGAGGTGACTCCTGTTTAAGGACCTGCCCACCATCTCGTGATCTGTGAAGGTGGGATCTGCTTCCCCTGGAGACTGTGTGGAAAAGATTTTCTGTGCTTTTGGTTCATTGTATTAGTTTGGAAGATGAAGACAGCAATGTCTACTAAGGCAACCTCTGCTACTCTGTCAAAATTGAGATGATACTTGTATCTTATGCTATTGTTTTTTTTTTAAGATTTATTTATTTATTATATGTAAGTACACTGTTGCTCTCTTCAGACACTCCAGAAGGGGGCATCAGATCTCATTACAGATGGTTGTGAGCCACCATGTGGTTGCTGGGATTTGAACTCAGGACCTCTGGAAGAGCAGTCAGTGCTCTTAACCGCTGAGCCATCTCTCCAGTCGATACTTGTATCTTAATAATGCCAGTTTTCATGGTGGAGGCAAGATGATGTAAATCCACAGGTGAGTTCATCCCCCAAGATTGTCTGCAGGAAATGCATTCATAAGATCAAAAGTCCCTGAAATAGTGTTCAACAGGGTGACAAAACTCATCCAGACAGAACACTATTCAAAGAAGTCAACAGACTGAAGTCCATTGTGAGCTTAACAGCATTGTATTGTCAGTTTCTAGATCACAAATATTTGCTATGTGTCTCAAACTCAAGAAGCTCAAACTTGACCTAAAAAAAATCTCAGCTTAGAATTTACAAGTTCTCTTTGTATAGGATCTGTGATGCATATCAAAGGAGTGGTTCTAAAGTCTTTTACATCATGACGTTTGGGCACAAGGATGGAGTCCCTGAGCTTTAGCTGCAGATCTAGGGCAGTATTGGCTATCAGCCTATCAGAGAAGGAGATGTCTAAGAGTCTCAGATTGCTGGTTCCTTGCATTCAGACAAAAAGTCAACTTCTTCATGCATCAGTGGGTTATTAATTTTCAATTTCAAAGTGAGGAAAGCTCATGTAATATAATCAAGCAACCCAGAAGTGTTTCTTTACTGTCTTGCTGCCTGCAAAGTCTGCCAAGAGGGAATATTTTACAGATGGGTGCTGGCAACATGCACCATTCCATGGGTGTGCATTCTGATGTCTTCCTCAAAATGAAATAGAAAAACAAAAGCAGCGACAGCTGAAGAAGCTGGAAAATGGAATGCTTGAGTTTGTTGTACACATGGAGACTGCCTATTAGTAAAATTCCCCAAGAACCAGTCCAGCTCTCTGTACTCCGGGTGTCTGAGTGAAGAGCTAATTGTATCTTTTAGAGCACCAGGCTCAGAACTCATTCCTCCTTTACTGGCTGGTCTTGTGTGTCAACCTGACACAAGCAAGTGTCATCAGGGTCATCAGAGAGGATGGAGACAGTTGAGGAAATGCCTCCATGAGATCCAGCTATAAGGCATTTTCTCACTTGGTGATAATGTGTGTGTGTGTGTGTGTGTGTGTGTGTGTGTGTGTGTGTGTGTGGCAGGGCAGCCCATGGTGAGTGGTACTAATCCTGGGTACTTTAGGAAGGCAGACTGAACAAGCCAGTAAGCCACACCCACCCATGGTTTCTGCATCAGCCCCTTCCTCCAGGATCCTGGGCTGTTTGAGTACCTGTTCTGATGTTCTTCACTAATTAACAGCAATATGGAAATTTAAGCCAATCTTTTCTCCCCAACTTGCTTTAGTCGTGGTATTTTATCACAGCAATAGAAAACCTAACACACCCATCCTTTACAATATTACATCTTTCCATGTTAAAAGTATTGTGGAGGAACATAGAAAATGAGTATTTTTCAGGGGAAGAGGGAGAGAGTGGAAAGGGGCCAGCACTTCAGTCCTGTTTAGGCTTAGCCTGTAAGATGATATAACTTACTTGATAACTTTGAGCCCAAAATAGTTCCCACTCAACTGAGATGTAATTATATGATGTTCAAGGTTCCTGAGTGAACATTTAATATGACAGAAGTTCTTCCATCTATTCAACTGAACACTCATATCCACCCACATACCCATCTGACTACCCACTGACCATCCATTCCCTCATCTTCCCACCCATTAACTTAATTCAGCTACATCTTCAGACACCTCATTGACCAGGCCAGCTGCTGAGCTTGGAAAAATGAACCCTCCAGATGCAGTCCTTGGACTCTAGAGCTTACCCTGGGATGAGACACATTGTGGCTTTGTTTTTATAAACATTGCACCTAACACACACTCCAAGTCTTTCATATCTTAAATGAACAGAACCCTAGAACATGGTACCTCAAGTGGTGAAAGAGACCATAGTTATGTTAAGATTCTTGAGTCATGGAAATTGTTCTGGGTTTTCTGAAAATGCAAAATAAGCAACGATGAGACTCTACAGTTCTGATTACAAGCTGTGACCTACAGTTTTCATGCTGGACTATGCATTAATCTAGATTTGCGTTTACATTTTTAAAAAGGATTATTTTGGTTCCAACCATTGGAAGAATTGGACTTGAAACACCCAAAGACTCCACAGGAACACATGGGCATGGCCTTGAATATGGCTCCTCCTTCCCTTTGTGCCCAAATTGTGGGTCTCCAATAGCTGACCGAATTGAGAAGGAAGATGGTTGAAGGATGTTCAACATTTCACAGCAACTATCATCACTGAAGTGTGGAAGTCAGCTTCTATATGTATCACTGGATTAGTAATTTTCAGTTTCAAAGCTGTGAAGACAGTTTATAAAATGACCAAGCAGAAGTGCTTCCAGACACCCCAGTTCTCTCTTTCCTGCAAGCCTCACTTTCCTTAAGTCAGTACACATCCCATCATGCAAGTGAATCCTGGCAATCCCTCTGGAAGCCATGATTTTGGTTGGTGAAGAGGAAGAGAAAGCCCTAAGTTAAGAGAATTGGAGGCTCCACAGGGCTGAATCAGCATATGAGATGCTGACCAAGGAGAGAGGCTCACCAGCAGTAACCGTAGAGAAGGCAAAACGATTCAGATGGTCACAAAATGTAAAGACAGAGGATGCTGCTGCTGAGGTTGGGAATAGTAACAGAGTTTTGATGCCCTTACGGGTGTCTCAGACTCCGATTTGAATTTTACTTACATGTTCTTTGAAATAGAGCACATACTAGGTTTTGACAATTCATGTGTACCTGACCAAGCAGAATGGCTCAGCATGTGTATGAGCACAGAGACTTTCTGTGTTTATGTAAGATTACAAACCCTTCCCAAGAATGTTCTCCTTCGAAATGGAAGCAGAGGAGGCTATATGACAAAGTCAAATCCCTACATTGCAATAAGAAGTTTAGAGGTATCCATGGCTGCAATCAGAATGGGTGAAAATGGAATCTGGCCAGCTAGGTATTCAATGAGTTGACTTCGCCAGCTTGCAGCAGATTCCACATGCCTGGTCCTGTCAGGCAGGGAGGCAGAGGCCTCACCATGATAGGGGCCAGGGTTGATTCTCCAGCAGCCAACATGGGACTCATGATGACACAGTCCATATACTCTCAATGTCCAGCCAACATCTACAGTGCTGTGTTCCACAAACTTACAGGCAGTGACTGAGCCAGCAATTAGCATTTAACGCCTTTTTCTTGATCACTCAGTGTGCTTATGAATAATAGTGATTCAATCAGACGTACAGTCTATAATTGCCAGTGCACTGCTTTATTGCAGAAGAAATCCCATCAGGTCTTAGATGTCTAGTTCCTAAAAATGAACTCTGAGGAAGAACAGGCAATTTGCAAGGAGGGTGATTATTGGTAAGGTTGCAAGACTCATCATATTTAGAGAGTGCTCTGAGATGTAAAGAGTGCTATGCATCTTTATATTATCTTAAAGGAACACATGTCTATAAATGCTATCGTCTCAAATCTTTGGATAGTGATACTCACGTCTCTGCTTGTTGTAGAGTGCAATATGCAGTATGTGAGTCACGGTTATGATCATAGGGAGCTAATGGCTTCATTTCTTCCTGTAAGAACAGCAGAATGAATAGGCGTTGCTACAGTCTGGGGTGAACCCAGAAGCAGGAATGATATTGGCTCTAGCCTGCTATCTTGAAAATATGGCTTAAAGTACAAATCAATGGGGCTGTCAATTGCTTCCTTTAATTTATTGGGATGCAAGAAAATCAACAAAGTTGGCGATTATTATTTATGAATGCCATTTTCCTATAAAGCTACATCAGCAAACACCATTGAGATAGCAGCCTCACATCCCCTGTTGCAAGCTGAGCATCATGTTTGAAGAGCAATGGACACTCATAATTACATACTCTGTTGATAATAGCCTCTGAACTTGTTCCATCCATATCTAGGAAGCTCTTGTGGATGTTGAAAATTCCAAATGCAGTTCAGAGATTTTCTCCAAGTTCCTCTAATCTGCACACTTAGACAACATTCAAGTTTCTGCTAATAGCTGTCCTTATGACTTTAAGAAAGATTGGATTCTAAGACCCCTGAGCAATGGTTACAGACATCAGGAAAACCTTCAGGTTTCATATCTGAAAGTTTCATCATTTTAGGATAGAAGCAGCATGATTTGCTGTCTACTGGTGAAATCTTTGGCAGGTACTTTGGGGGTGGTCTCCAGATCATCAGGTTCTCAGTTCTCAGAGCAATCTGTGATAGTACTCAGGAAATTCCTATTGATGAAAGTCCAAGGTCCTGGTCCAAGGCTGTGCCCCATGCAGAAAGAGAACTCAGGTGGGCAGCACACACTCTCTCTCCAGTGCAGAGAGTGATGGTCTCAGTTCCTGCAGCCACTTGAGTATGCCCATCCCCCATTCCACCATTGTCTTCCCTCAGCCTGAGGGACTCTCACAAGTCTCAACTTGATCTCACATAACATTGTCTCCCTTAGTCCTCAGAGTGCACAGGAAAACTTTCTTGGCCAAGAGTTTCACTTTCTGCTCTCCACTCCATGTGGGATCAGGCGCCCATATGTTCTCAGAAGCAGGGGAGTGTGGCCTCTGCCCTTGCAGGTCCTAGGGGTTTGTGTGACTAGGTGGGGTGTATACAGCATGCTACAAGGGAGACGATACAGAGAGAAGCAGGTACCAAATGACTGCGTTCTTCTTGGAAACCTTCTGTTGGCGAGCCTTCCAAGGCCCTGGGTATATGATGTGATTTTTGTATAATTAAAATCCCAAACACTCAAATTATATAATTAATCACATTCGGCTCCAATCACCATTCCTAATTGGTCCTGTCTGCTGCCTCTGCACCTGGAGATCTTGGTGACACCAAGAGAGGCAGGTGGCTTAGCTTGCCAACTCCCTGCTCCTGTGCTATTGCCAATGGGCTAAATGTTATTTTGCTGCTGGTCTCATGCCAGGCACCTATCATTGCTAATATGTCACAGATGTCATTAAGAAATGATTAGCTGGGGAACTAGAAAGATCATAATGCCTGAGAGTTCTTTAAGAGGCCAGGGGAGTCAAAGGACTCTGGTAGGTGTGGATAACTGACCTCAAATGCAGCATATTGACTGAGCCCCATGCCTGGTCCACAGATGCTTAATCTACCATCTCCCAAACAAGTCCCTCATGGTATGAGAGAGCATAGGAAATTAAATAAAAGATAGGCAATATGAAAGAAGTTGGAGGTGTTTCATAACCCAACCAAAATGTCATTGCTATTGAGTGTGGCCCCAAGACTTCTACAACTTTCCACAAACCCTTAGTAGACTCAATAAGTGGTCTAAAGTAGTAGAAGTCATAGTTGCCAGTGAGAAAACTTATGAGGGATTTTGAGCAGGAGAGTTTCTGGATACAGGGTTTCTGGTTACAGTCCAAGGCTTTGTCATGTGCCCAGGTGGCCCTCACTTTTCTCCAGATTGCTCCTCTCCAAGCTTTGGCACACCAGCCTTCCCATAGTCAATAGTATAAAGCACACAGGTGGGTGTGGCAGGCACTGGTCAGTTCTGCCCTCAAACAGATGTGTGGCAGTATTGGGAGATCCTCCTCAGACCTCATGTTCTCATCCTTACAAAAGCACAAGGCCGGCTTTCTATAGCATTAACTTCTGGCTATAGGAAGTATAGGGCAAGTTCATACTGACAACCACATGGTACCCTGTTCAAGACCATAGTCTCCAGGGTGCTCTTCAGCAGCTGATAGGTCAATAAAATGCAGACATCCAGACAGAACATGCATGCTGAAAGTTGGGAGTGAGCTGGTGAGGCACAGAGAGACATGGGGGAAACTTGCAAGCAAAGCCATTGTGAACAGGCTGCCTGCACACTGTGATTTCAAAGCTAAGATACCCTAAGGAAGTCATGGCTAGAGCAGCGGCAGGAAGAGTCATGAATTCCAGGGACTTAAAATGCAGGGAGGACAGGCAGAGTGGGGAACTTTCTGGCATGATACTCTTCCATAAGATCTCATAAAGGCAGCCTGAGCCGTTGTATAGCCATCAAAACCCATAGACTGCATGTACACCAAGACCAAAACCCAGTGCACATTAGGGACTTGGGGTGAACCAGTAACAGATGCACAACTGCAATGTGTATATTGATGATGATGATAATGATTATGATGATGATGGTCATGGTTGTGATGATGATGATGATGATGATGATGGTGATGATGATGATGATGATGGGGTGTGTGTGCAGCCAGGGAATGTGTTGGAAATCCATTCTATGTCCATTTCTCTTGGTTTTGCTGTGAATCCAAAGCTAGTACTTTTTTTTAAAAGTCACTAAACAAAGACTATAGAGCACTAAAGTTTGTCAATGGTGAAAGAAACATTAAACAGACAGTAGCAGTATTACCACATGGGATGGAGAGCTTGGGAGTTGGCTAGGACAGCACACAGAGACAGTGTCTGGCTACACTAGGGATACAACTAGAGAAGATCAAGGGGGAGGTAGCATAGCAGCCAGAGACTTCCACGAGAATAGGATTTGGGGGAGCAAAAGGGCACACACACAAATAGGATTGTTCTAAAGGAGGTGCTGAGACTGAATGGGAGGACACAGAAGGGGAGGAGCAAGGGAAACTGCAGACTAGTCTTTCAGGAAGATGTGAAGAATGGCAAGGGGCAGTGAGGCACCACCACTGCAAGGTACAGTGAGGCCAGTGCAAGGGAGTGTGGGATACTGCCAGTGCAAAGGACAGTGGGACACTGTCAGTACAAGGGACAGTGAGTCACCACCAGTGCAAGGAACCATGGGGCACTGTCAGTGCTAGGGACAATGGTGCTCTACCAGTGCAAGGGGCTACAATATCCCTGCACCAACTTTCTCTCCCAAAGGAAAAGAAGGGGCTTTACCCGGGCTTGACAAGGTCATCATGAATTTGATAGCCTTTCCTAATTTTGTCCTCACTACAGACACTCAGAGTGAAGAAAGTCATGATAAATCCAGTCAGGAACACACAGAGCTGAGCCAATCTCCTCGGGTCTTTGGGCAGGCAGTTTCCCACTCTAGAAACAGGAGAGGCTCCAAGGTTTACTTTAAGCTGTAGTAGAGAGTGTGGTACTTTTTACCACTCATTGTTGAAAGACAACAATGAGAATTTATTGCTATTTATGGACTCAAAATCCTAGTTCATATGATGCAATCGGTGTCACTGGGATTTATAACCTTGAAAAGAGATTGTGTGTGAGTATGTGCACAGGCATGCCCACATGGTTACATGCACATGAATGTGTGTATGTGTGTGTGTGTGTGTATTTTAGTATGTGTATCTATATGTATGTGTTCATTTGTGTTTATATGTATATGTATGTCTCTGTGTATGTCTGTAAATAGTTTGTGGTTGTGTAAGTGGCCAAATTTTTAAATGTAAATATGTGTTCATGTATGTCTATTGTGGTGGTTTGAATATGGTTGTCCCAGGGAGTGGCACTATTAGGAAGTGTGGCCCTGTTGGAGTAGGTGTGGTCTCATTGGAGAAGGCGTGGTACCATGGGTGTGGGCTTTAAGACCCTCATCCTAGCTACCTGGAAGCCAGTTTTCTCCTAGCAGTCTTCAGATGAAGATGTAGGATCTAAGCTCCTCCTGCATCATGCCTGCCTGAATGCTGTCACGTTCCCACCTTGATGATAACGGACTGAACCTCTGATCCTGTAAGTCAGTTCCAATTAAATGCTGTCCCTGTAAGTGTTGCCTTGGTCATGGTGTCTCTTCACAGTAATGCAAACCCTAACTAAATCTTGTATGCACATATGTACACATATACACGAGTGGGTATAGACACAGTATGTGTATGTGTATATATAGGTGAGTATGTATGGTTGTGTGTATCTACTTGGTTTACATGTATATGTTTATAGCTACATGTGTATACATGGTTGCTTGTATATGTATGGTTATTTATATGAATACCTATGTGTATTCCATTTGGCTTCATGGACTATTTAAAGTGTCAGCAAGGTAAAATGGAATTTTGCCCCATGAACCCTCCTAGGCTGAGGCTGGCACCCAGGATAGGAGTTTCAGTCAGTTGGGATCTGCTCTAGGGCACACAGCTCCTATAGAGAGTAGAGTGTCACTGCAAAGAGTCTGTCCAGAAACCAACTGCCAAAACAGGTTGTTATGCAAAGTTTCTCACTTAAAATATTTTGTGCTAGTTGCCTCTAGCGTGGATTACTTTTTTCAGACAGTCTCCCAATTAGGATCCAGGATGACACAGCCTCAGTGAAGCTCCCAGCTCTCCTCTTGTCAATTAAAGCCTTCTACTCTTCTCTTCCATGTGGCCCCCTTGGGATTAGGAATTTCCTTTCTCAGGTTAGCACAGAAAAGAAAGGTATGCTGCTGGCTGGGGGCTGATAAGGGCTGCAATGAATAACATTAGCTGCAGGGTGCTGGAGCTGTGGCCCTCTTTGCAGCTACCCCAGAGATTATTAAACAGATACAACCAATTTTCCAAAAGCTCCTAACAGTCATACATTTCTCTAAGCTTTCGATGTATGCGCCCTCCCTTCCCCGTGTGTTCATTTGTATCTGACTATTTCCCCACATATCCAATATGCCTCGTAGTCAAATTGCCTTCTCTGCAGCAGAAGGAGTCTGTTGGTGCCATGGGCACGGGGTCTCCCTGGCAGCGGTCTTAGATGTTCCAGGGAGACCTAATGAGCTGTGTTGAGGCAGCCCAAGCTTAAGCCTGCAGAGCTGAGTAATTGAAGGATCCAGCCCCTGGTCTAGACATAAAATACACACGATGCAAACAATTTCTGGAGGGAAGCAGTTTGCCTTTGTTTTTGGTGGTGGAAAATCAGGTCAGAAACGTCTGGAGAAGAGACTGAAGACAGAAGCCTAGCATGCCTGTCCTCTGAGAGGCCCTACCAGCAGCTGACTGAGACAGACACACTCAACCATGAGACTGAAGTTGAGGACCCCTGTCGTTGAATTAGGGGAAGGATTGACGAAGCAGAAGGGGAGGGTAATCCCATAGGAAGACCAGCAGTCTCAACTAACCCTGACCCCTGGGAGCTCCCAAAGACTGAGCCACCCACCAGGCAGCATACATGGGCTGGTCCATGGCCCCTGGCACATATATAGCAGAGGACTGTCTGGTCTGGCTTCAGTGGGAGAAGATATGCTTAATCCTCAAGAGACTTGAGGTCCCAGGGAAAGGAAGGCCTGTTGGCAGGAAAGTACCCTCTTGGAGGCAAGTGGGTGGAGTAGGAGGATGAAGAACTATGGGAGGGGGGACCAGGAGAGGGGGACAATGAATGCAATGTAAATAAATAAAATAATTTTTTAAAGGATGGAGAGCAATGGGGGTTCCTACAAAGTTAAATAAATGCTGTCCAGCACACATACATATGTGCATTCCCAGAGCTCAACCGCAGTCACACAGTGTTGACTCCTTTCAAATGGTGGTTACACAGTGGGGTTGGGTGGATGCGGTGACAGACTGCCTGACATCTTCTGAAAGGAGCTGATGAATGAGGAGTATGAACAGTCTGAGGTCAGACAGGTCTGCTATGGGCCTGACCTGTGACCCTGAGTCTCAGCTTTCCCACTCATGAAATGAGCTTGCAGAAGTTCAGAGGCAACCATGGATAACCCACAGGAAAGGATGGCTTGTGCAGTTGATAAATCTACACTCCTGGGAGGGACAAAGCATCTAAACCCTCAACATCCTCTGCTTCTTCTCACTTGGACATGGACTCTTAGTCTAAGTGGAACTGACCCAGGGCATGTGGAGCTCCCCTAGTCCTAAAACCCCTCAGACCCTGAGGCATTTGTGTGACTGGTTATCTTCTCAGTCTCTGTAGTGTTATGGTGACCAAAGTACCTGAATAAAAGCTATATATATATATATATATATATATATATATATATGTACATACATAGTGTCCTGGTTGAGGTTTTTGTCAATGCAATGTAACCAGACATCTGTTAAGACAATGCTTCCATCAGATTGGTCTGTAGGAGAGTCTTTGGTGGCATTTTCTAACTAATGATTTGATGTGGGAGGACCCAGGCTACTGTGGGCAATGCCACCTCCGGGTAGTCCTGAGAGGCTTAAGAAAGATGGTTGACCAACGTTGAGTCAAGGACCAAGCCAATAAGCAGTGTTTCCCTATGACCTCTGCTTCAGTTCCAGCTTCCACGTTTCCACCTTGAGTTCAGGTCCTGACTTCCCTCCATGATGGACTGTGGCACAGACGTGCAAGGCAAATAAGTCCTTTCCTCCCTCAGGTTGTTTTGTCATGGTGTTTATCATAGCAATAAAAAGCAAACTAGGACACAGAGGAAGAAGGATTTTTGTCCATTGTGCCAGGAAAGGCATGGCAGGAGCATCTTAGTTCATTTCTCAGGGATTGTGTGGCAGAGTAGAGAAAGCAGGCTGGAAATGTAGATGGCTGTGACCCTCGAAGGCCTTTTCAGCCTTCTAAATAGCTCCATAAGCTGGGACTAAATGAGGAAATCATGAACCTGCATTGGACATTTCAGATACAAACCGTAACATTCCGCTTCTTGTTCCCCAAAGCTCACAGCCATCTCAAGACACACAACACAGTCACTCTTGCTTCAGAAGTCCCCATAGTTTCAATAGTCCTAAAGTTGTTCAAAAGTCCAGTCTCTTTCCTAACTCAGGGCAAACTATTTGCTCCTTTTTTGTTTCTTTGTGTGATGCTAGGGATTAACCTGGGGGCATCCCATTCTGTCACTGAGAATGTCTTTGACCTTCCTCATATTCTTTTACTTTCATTTTTGAAATAGGGTCTTGTTAAATTGTTGATTCAGGCCTTGAACTTGTGATCTTCTTGCAACAGCCTCCTGAGCTGCTGGGATTGCAGATGGCAACCGCTTAGCCTGGTTCAAGGCTGTGATTCCTGTAAAATGAACAGGAATGTAGGTAGGGCATGCAGCAATACAAACTGGACTTCCTGACTCTGAGCAGGCCATGTCCTTCCCTGTGGAGCCAGGCCTCACCTCTGTGTGTGTGTCATTGACTTGACTCTGTACCATTTCCCAACACTATGTGTGTTGTTGCCCACTCTCACCAGCAGATCCCAGTAAAGGCCATTCTTTGTGTCATGCTCAGTGATACAAATGGGCATTCTCTCCATTATGTATCCTGTCACTTGTAAGACATGTCTGAAGTTTGGGTTCTAGCATCTCCACCAGCCTGATTCTATGGACACTCTCCATTGCTCTCCTAACTTTCCTCCCTGCTCCCTTCCCAGCAGCAGAAAGTAGCGTTCAACAAGCAAGAGTCAGGAGAGACAGTGGACACGTACTTCATCTTTGTTACTGCACCATAACCTATTCTTTAATCATTACACACTGCTGTTTAGTATATGTGCTTAGAGATCACCATTCAGGACTGGATAACTTGTTAGGGAGATTTTTCCAGGAGAAAACCAACCTCTCCCTTTCTCTGCCACTATCGTTTGCTAGTAGTTCTTTATCTAGGAGGAGGACCTTGTGAGATTCTCCTATCTATGTTGGCATGTCAACTGGTTGTGATTATTATGTGGGTCTTGGTTAGGCAACCACAGTGTCGAGGTTTTATGGGTGCCCTTGTCATGTCTAGAGGACACTATCTTGCAGCAGATATCTTGGTTCTCTGGTTCTTAACAATATTAATATCTCCTTTCCCATGATCTTTCCTTTCCTGAGCCTTAGATATACAGGCTGTATTGTAAATGTAACAATTGGACTTAGGAACCCCACAGACATTTATTGTCTACATTTTTACCAGCTATAGATCTCTGCAGTAGTCTCCATTTGCTACAAATAGAATCTCTTTTGATGGGAGATAAGTGGAGTGTGAGGGAGCCTCTGGTGAAAGGGAGCCCTCTAAAGTCATCCCTGCAGAGAGATCCTCCATCTGGGAGTCATCCCAACTGGCCAGGGACTCCCCTCCCCCAGTGTCTGGATATCTGGAAAGTCCCTGCAAATACTTACACCACAGCTCCTGGTAACCGTTTTACTACAACCTTTGAATATTTGACAATTGAATGGAAGGTTTCTGAAATGTTACACCAGCAATGGAGAAGGTACCAACAGTTGTTTCCCTCAGTGTGAGCCAACCAGCAAGGGTAATTAGGTGTCAACCATGAGACTTTATTTGGACAAGGTTATCTGATTTGCCTGGGAATGAGCAAAGCCCACTTCATTGCCTTTAAAAATCATTTAAAACTCTTGACCGATTTTGTGTTTTACAGAGTAATGGCTTTTAGTGTTTACATAAAAACAGAACTGTAATTTTGAGATTGAAACCATTTCTGTTGGCTCCATGTGTTGAAGGTGGGAATATGAGTAAAATGTTTTATTTTCAAAATATGAATATTTTGAGATAACATTTAAATACAGAGCATTAGGGGCATTATTGATTTCATCAGTACGAGGAGTGACTATTGAGAGTGGATTTTAAAGAAATTCCATTGTCCACCTGACTCTGCATACACCTCTCTGTCTGTGTAGAAAGATTCACTGCAGGTTTCTCATTATGTGACCTGAGACAGAGAAGAGTCTGGACTCCACAGCAGGCAGCTGGAAGACTTGAGAGCAGTGGCTGGAGCTCCATGCTTAGCCAAGGGTAGGAGAAGACAGAGTCCCACCTTGAGAACTCTGGAAAGGGTAATGTGGGTGATTCCTGCAGAGTTCTCCTAAGGCCCTCGGTTCATAGGACAAAGCCACTCCAACTGGAGAGGCATCAGCTAGATCAGCTAGACCAAAATCTCTTTGTAGAGAATTCACATCTCCAGAGATATCACTGGGCAACCTTGGAGCCCAGTGAATGATTCTGAAACAAGAAATCAGCTAGTGATGACTATTTTATTTCCCCTTCTGAGTGAGTCTTAAGCATCCTTGCTTGGGTCCTCATTATTTCACTTTGGGTCTGTGGATTGTAGTGTGGGTATCCCGTACTTTGTGGCTAATATCCACTTATAATTGAGTACATACCATGCATGTCAGAAGAAATGGAGATCATTCAAGGATGAGAGAAAATGAACTACTTTTAGATAAGAAATTTCATAATAACATAATTATGAAACAAGTTATTTTGTGGATCGTGTAAGCTTTGTTATATCAAAAATAAACTTTTTAGTGTTTGTCCCATCACAAAAGGAAGAGAAGAGGAAGAGGAAGAGAAGGAGGAAGAAGAAGACAATGACCAAAAAAAGAAATTAGATACCATAAAGGCTTTTCATGTATCTGAGGAATCTCTCATCTTTGATTTGTGGTTGGTGTCATGAAATCTCTGTGGTGGCTTGAGTAAAAATGACCTCCATAAGTCCATAGGGAGTGGCACTAGTAGGAAGTGTGGCCTTGTTGGAGGAAGTGCATCACTGGGGGAAGGATTTTGATGTCTTGGAAGCTTGAGTCAGGCTTAGCTAGTGATATTCTTTCCTGATGACTGCTGATCTAGATGTAGACCTCTCAGCTACCTCTCCAGCACTATCTCTGCCTGCATGCTGCCCTGCTTCCCACCATGATGATAATGGACTAAACCTCTGAATTCATAAACCAGTCCAAATTAAATGTTTTCCTTTATGAGAGTTGCCACGGTCATGGTGACTCTTCACAGCAACTACCTAAGACCACTGACTAAGACTGTTGCTATTTAATAACTGTCAGTGTGGCTTCCCACTCCTGCATTCCAGTGCTGAGTGTGTTCCTATCCTGGACTCCATCAGTCTAAGACTCTGCATCAACTCCCCATTAGGAGCTAGGGATACAATGAGTGGGGTATGGAGAGTTCTCTGCTGACAGTACTGAGTCTAAAGCCAAAGATCCCAGAACCACAGATACAGGAGCCCGAGGCTGAGATCGATGAAGAACCTGACACTCAGTGAACTTACAACTTGTCCCCACTGAGGACTACCAGGCCACTGCTTGTATGTATGGACCATGATCTGTGTTCCAATACTTCAAGCACCCTGTGAGGGCCCCATGACATACTAAACATACTCTTACTAAAACCCTGACTTTATCCAATCAGCAAGAGCCATGTCTGCTCTCCTCATACAGAACTCTAAGGAGTCAGAGCCTGCCAAGGAGACATCTGGGCAACACAGCATGCTTGGCTCTCCTCCACATTCCCAGCCATCTGTAAGGTATCTAGAAGCCCACAGCCCCCACCCAACTAAGGCTGCTGATTTGGGCTAAGTCTCAACAACGAACTTTTCCTGGAGATGGTTTATCAAAAGATACAGCTGCTGGTATTTGTCCCTGGGGCTTCTAAAGAGTAGTTCTAAAGAACTTTGTTACTGTTCTGATGCTTTTTAAAGAGTTGTAGAGTCCTAAAGGACTCCAACGTCCACATCTATGTGATGGTAGAAAGCACAAGGGATCTGAGGACCGCAATGTACCCTGCTCTGAGGCAAGTAAGCAACTGATAGTGGGTACTGTCCTCCTCCAGGGGTTCTTTTTCCCCACTGCTGACTACTGTTCTAATGCTGCTCAGGAGAAGTCACTGTCTCTCTGTAGACTTGGGGAACCTGACATAGCCTTATGCCATCACTTCTTGGGTGCAGCTGTCTACTTCTTCCTGACTCCTCATCCATATCCAGCCCTTTACTGATTCCCTGTCTTACCTTCTTGGTATTCTCTGAATGACCCATGTTGGAATCTATACTTTGCACCCCAGGAAATTCATTCCTGCATGTGACCAGTCTTGATCACCCACATGAGAAAGTTGCACAAGGGTAGAGAGTGCTATTTGAGTCATGCACATCTTTCTGGGAGAATGACCAGTATTCTACTGAAAACTGAATGCACACTGCCTGGGATGACATATCCATAGGACTGTATTTTCAGGCAAGGACAATCACTATAGCCATGACCTCTGCTCCCATCTCAATTATCCTGGAAATGCAGTAGACCCAGCCCTGTAGTTTTGAGGTTGATAAAGGGACGTTGCCTGACGTTTTTCTTCTCACGTGAAGAAGCAGTTCTGTATATTGAAGCTGCCCGAGGCCCATGACCAACATCTCAGGCCCTGCTTAGGAACAGGGCGCCTGTTGGTCAAGATGCTTAGCCTGCTTGCTGTTTGTGTTTGTTCTAGATTCTTCTCAAGACTGGAATCTTCTTTTCGGTGTCTCTGGATCAGCTGTCAAGTGCCTCTGGAAGGAAAGAGCTGAAGTTCCACATCCCCATGCTTCTCTCAGCACACTATCTCCTGAACTTCCAGGAGTGGGGAACTTCCACAAATTAGGCCATTCCTGCCTGCCTGGTGGCTCTGACCCCATGATCCCTACCAATTGATCCAATAGCCCAGGTCATGCTGAGCTCTTCTATTCCTTGCTGGTTGGGAGTAGATTTTTAAGAAGCAGAATGGAAGCTCCACATTTCTGTTACGGTGCCTTTGAACTTCCCTGACAGTTCCAGGGTGACCTATGTCTGCACTCAGCACATCAGAGTCATTGTTCCAGTCTCGGGGAAGTTGTCTACAAAGACAGTTTGGCAGCATTTGGCTTCAAGGTTGAGGGTAGAATGGCATGTGTCCTTCCTCCTCTGGCTGTTCAAAAGCCCCTGCCATCTCCTGGGTCCCCACCTTCTGCATCACCTGAGGCTCTTGCTGCTGCAGTCAAAGGGCTAGTGTAGAGACCTTCCTCTGAAGCCAGAGCAGGCAAGTCTTAACACTCTACCGACATGTATTTTGACTCCTCATTACAAGTCAGGTCCTGACCTGTGGCTGATGCTTCCCCATCAGTGAGGTGTGGCAGGTGAGGAACGGGCTTAAACGGAGCACCAATTGGCTGGGGAAAAAAGATCCTATAGATTGTGAATTTGTTTTCCAGTTTAAAATAACTATCTGAAAGAAAAATGCTGACTTCTGTGGATTGCCTGGAAGCAATAGGCATGAGTGTGTGCAGCCAGAGGCCATAGCTGATCTTCTTGATGGAAGTCTCGGTGAGGACCTTTCTTGATCAGCGGTCATGGATTAGCATTGGTGGCCTTTGCACAGCACAGCACTGCCTAGAAGTTAGGTTACTTCAGGCTCGAAACTCAACAAACTACCCTCCAAATTAGAACACAGGCCACTTTCTGCTGTCTGAGAACTTTAACTCTCTATGGGTCCATCTCAGCTCCTCCACAAGAACTCCTGACAACAGGATTGTCCTCAGTGACCTTCACTGTGGTCATAACTTTCATGTCAAAACTCCACTGGAAGGGCCCAATCCAGAAGAATACCCATGCAGTCATGTGCACACACATGGAAGTGTCAATACACAGACATGTCCTCAAGTGTACATTCATTGATACATCTTTGTGAGTTATCTTTTAGCCCTTGGGTCATTCTCTGACCATGTTTTTATTCAAACTTAACATCTAGGTCTCTGTAAAACCATCCATTCGCCTTTGAACTTAGGAGTCTCCCCAGCTACTAAGCCCAGAGCTCCAGAAGAGATGTTCCCGACTTAATCCTTGAAACCACAAGCCTCAGAGGAGAATACAAGCTCCACCCTGGTGATGGTGTCAGAACCCAGGACCTTGGGTCCACCAGAGTCCAAAGCACAGCTCAGGTTTGCATGATTTTTCAAATGACATAGTCCTGGGGGAGAGAAGATGAAGGCTCCGGCTTGCTGTCTGCAGAGGGAGATAAGCATATATCTGCTCTCACAGCATCAAACACAGCCTGTGTTTCAGTGCCTCCCCAGCATGGAACACACAGCCGCCTCTTGAGAACAGATCCCATAAAGTAGCTAATAGGAGGTTTTACAAGCTAAGTTTCCATTTACTACCTCAAAGAGACAAGCAGAGCCACAAATAGAGTGATCGATGTCCTGCCAATCAAACTTTGCAAAAGCTCCCTGGCCCATTAGGCCTCCCTAGGCTAATCACCACAGAGACTGGTCCCTGGTGGGCATCACGGGCTTTACTCGGGCTCACTGTCTACTCCCATTTGCCCAGCCCACTGAGTTCTCTGCCAGCCTTTGGAGAGCACAATTCTTCCTCCTGTGTTTGCTACAGCCACCAGATTGCTCTGACCTGATTTAAACTGAATAAAGCCAAGCTTCCCTGGGGGCGGGGAGCTATGGAGGAGTGATAAGCCTGCATAGAGAATTCACCCTCGCAGGACTCTTGGGAGCATCTCTTCCCACAGTTTCGAGCCTTAGAGCAAGGAGGGGCTTTGTGCAGGCTGAGTGAAAAGTCTGTATTTTAATTGTCATTTAGCTGAAATAATCCTGAAAACATGGGGGAAATCTCTCTAGGATGTGTCTCTAGACCTGTCACTAGAGATATAGTCTAAATGAAGCTATGGCAAAACCATCTTCAGAGCCCGAGAATCAAGATTGCATGTTGACCTCTGTAGAGGTGCTATTATATATTACAGCTTGGTTTTGCAAGTTCTAAAGGTGTCTTTAGATAAAATGCCATTACTCTGGAGACTATTTCATAAAAAATGAACCCCACCTAGCCTTCCTGCCTGCAGAGAGAACACTGCTTTTCACGGACAGCAACACGAGACCTTGGCTTATGGTGGGACTGAGACAGACTGTACCTTCTGGCCTCTGGGTCAGGCCAGCATTCATTATGAACCTGTCATCACTGTCATGTTTATGCTCTTGCTGGCCAGTTGTTGGGTTGGGTGTACAGTAGAGATATCCTCAGGAGTTAGTGTCTAGAAGTGGGAAAAGGTATCAGCCCAGGAATCAAATCGCCAGACAAATCGCACGCAAGGGCCCCAGCTTCTAAATGTTGTGGGGAAGGGTCCAGCGCTGCAAAGCTGGGTCAGGGTCTGGTCAGGCTGGGGAAGTCTCTCTAGAGCACAGGGGTAGGGTCTCCATCAGGATAAGCAGGATGGTTTGTCAGAGAATGCAGGCAGGACAGTATGTGATAGGAGTCTGTGACTGGAGGTCAGATAGTTTGTCACCTCAAAACTGGCAAGATGGAGCTTAGAGTCCGAGCTAGAGCTAGATGGCTGAGGTTGGAGGAAGTCTCTCCAGAAAGCTGTAAGGGGATGACAGCAACTTCCTGAGATTTTGCATAAATAAATTGTACGTAAAGCCAAGTTTTCAATGGGAATATTGAATCAACTATTGTTTTAAAAGTAATTTCATACATGGTGATGTTGGTTAAGAGTTTAATCATAACATAGAATTCAATTATTAAAAAAAACCTGTATTTGGGTTTGCTCAAGGGGATAGAAAATCTCATTTAAAATACCCAAATTTAATCACATAAAACAAGAATATTCCAGTAATTACAGAAGTCATATTTAGCAAGTGGTCTGGTATACTTTAATTTTTCATCGAGTAGAAATGTATTTTTTCTCCATTTATTATGCTCAGAGATAGCTTGTTAGAGACCATGAAGATGTTTCTCTAACTATCTGAGCTGCCCCAGATCTGTTGTTCATGCCTGGCTTGGGGTAAGGGAAGGGCTATTTATCAGGAGGGCACCTTTTCCAATCCTGTGGCTCTCTATGACCTTAACATGGGCCAGTTTTCAAGACAGAGAAATGAGCTAAGTTTGCCACGCAGAACATTTTACAAACATAAGCAAACAAAAAATTGACCATTCACTTCATAAAAATAGAAAATAAAAAAAACCCAAAACCCAAAACACAAAACAAACAAAAATAAAAAAAAAACCCCTCTGTACTTGAAACTTCCTTTCAATTCAAAATCTTCGTGGAAGAGCCAGGAGTTTTCTGGGAGGTTGGGTCAGAAGCTACACCCGCACTGTCTCACCAACACAACTGCCTACACATAAGCTGAACAAGAATGACACCAATGAGCATGGCAAAGTGAGCAGAAAAACACCCACGGGGCTTCAACCCTACTGTAGAGCCATGGGCAGCTGAGTGCTGGACGTGGGAGAAGCGGCCTGTCCCTGGGAAGCACGCACCATTTGGTTGTCCACTGCCCAGGCGTCAGTCCTGAAAACTGACATACAAGTAACACATAGACTAAACAGGTCATATTTAGGAATATATTTGTATACACAGTTGCACATATGTATGCACTAACAGTTAGTGAAAAAAAGAGGTCATGAATTTGAAAGGGAGCAGAGAGAGGGGTATATGGGAGATTTTAGAGACAGGAAAGAGAAGGGAGAAACATTGTAATTATAACCTCAAAAAGAAAAACAGCATTAAAAAGACTTATTTATTTATTTATTTATTTAAAGTGTA
Organism: Tokudaia tokunoshimensis; assembly: GCA_036184795.1. Taxonomy (NCBI): domain Eukaryota; kingdom Metazoa; phylum Chordata; class Mammalia; order Rodentia; family Muridae; genus Tokudaia; species Tokudaia tokunoshimensis. Next base: position 114,341,738 of record BTHU01000001.1, on the reverse strand, counting down.
TTTGTACAGCTGGGTGAGTTTATGTGTACCACATTTGCAAGTGGCAATAAAGGCAGGAAGAGGAGATCAAATGCACTAGAGCTGGAGTCACAGACAATTATAAGACCTGATGTGAGTTCTGGGAACCAAACCCAGGTCCTATGCAAGGTAGCAAGCTCTCTTAACTGCTGAGTCCTCCCTACAGCATCTCACCTTGAAGTCTTAAAATGTAAAGAATGAACCATATGTATCCAGGACCTTGAGACTGTCCCTCTCTGATGCTGTCCACTGCCCACCCCTGAGCTTTGACATTGTCTGGGTCAGATAGGTGAGCCAATCCACTGGTGACAGAACTCAGCCTTCAGGGTGAGTTGGTAAATGAAACGGAGTCACAGCGCTACAGAGCCTGACGCCTGCAAACATGGAGGATTAAGTAGGCAGAGTTCCTCATCATCCTAGGTCCTCATCTGTGACTCCACAGTAGAATGGCTTGAAAAGCTTTGACATTCCAGATATGGAAATTTAGCCTGGCATGATCAAGCCAGAATCTTGTGATGCGGGACTAGTCAAAAGCCCTGTAGGTGTCCAGGATCCTGGACCAAGGCCTGCTCACTGGACACAAGAGACTCCCTGGAGACCCACTTCCTTCCTGGCATAGAGAAACCCAAGCTCCTCGATAGCCAGGGAGCACACGCAACTGCAAATGGATGCTTGTGGCTCCCAGGCTGCTTGGGGATCTTAGCATATATTTCTAAGTAGAAAAAAATAGAAATTTGAAATGGGCTCCCAATAGGGCCTAGCAAAAGTAGTGGATTTACTCAAAATGACTTTGAGATTCCATCTTACATCTGTCAGAATGGCTAAGATCAAAAACTCAAGTGACAGCGTTTGTTGGTGAGGATATGGAACAAGGAGAACACTCCTCCATTACTGGTGAGAGTGCAAACTTGTACAACCACTCTTGGAATCAATTTGGCAGTTTCTCAGGAAATTGGGAGTAGTTCTACCTCAAGACCCCCTAGGCATATGCCTAAAAGATGCTCCACCATACCACAAGGACATCTGCTCAACTCTGCTAATAACAGCTTTATTCATAATAGCTAAAAGCTGGAAACAACTCAGATGTCCCTCAACTGAAGAATATATATAGCAAATGTGGTTCATTTGCACAATGGAATACTATTCAGCTATTAAAGGCAAGGACATCTTGAAATGTGGAGGCAAATGGGTGGAACTAGAAAATATCATCTTAAGTGAAGTAACCCAGACCCAAAAGGAAATGTATAATATGTACTCACTTGTAAGTGAATATTAGCCATAAAGTACAGGATACACACACTATAATTCAAAGGCCCAAAGAAGCTAAATAAAAAGGGGGTCCAAGGGAGGACGGTAGAATCTTTCTCAGAAGTGAAATAGATAGACATCGGAGGTGGATGGAGGGAATGAATTGAGTGGGAGAGGAGATGGGGAGGGGAATGGAGTGGGGTGGGTGGGTCAGGTGCAGGAAGAGCCAGGAAAAGAAGGCTAGGAATGGAATTTAGTGGTGGGCAGGGTTGGGAGCATCTGTAGGACATACCAGAGACCTGAGATTGGGGAAGCCCCAAGGAATCTATGAGGGTGACTCTATCTGACACTCCTAGCAGTGGGGATATAGAGCCTGAAGTGGTCACCTCCTGTATCCAGGCAGGACTCCCAGTAGAGAGATAAGGACACCAACCACCCACAAAACCTTTGACCCATAATTAGTCCCGCCTCCAAGCTGTGCATGCCCAAACTGAGACCCATCCCATGGACAAGCACCAATCCTTGACACTATTAATGATGCTCTGTTATGCTTGCAGACAGGAGCCTAGCATAGCTGTTCTCTGTGAGACTTCACCCAGCAGCTCACTGAAACAGATACAGAGACCTACAGCCAAATATACTGGGTGGAGCTTGGGCAGTCTTCTGGAAGAGCTGGGGAAAGGATTGAGGACCTGGAGGGGACAGGGACTTCCCAAGAAGACCAACAGCTCAACTAAGCTGGACCCTTGGGGATTCACAGAGACTGAACTACCCACCAGAGCATACGTGGGCTAGACCTAAGCCCCGACACATATGTCGCAGATGTGCAGTTTGGTCTTTATGCAGGTCTTCTAACAGTTGGAGCGGGGTCTGTCCCTGACTCTGTTGCCTGACTGTAGATCCTGTCTCCCTAACTGGGCTGCCTTGTCTGGCCTTAGTAAGAGAGGATATGCCTAGTCCTGCAGTGATGTGATGTGCCAGGGTGCATTTGGTACCCATGGGGGAGGGGTTCCCCCTTCTCAGAGATGAAGGGGAGGAGGAGGGGGAGGGGCCATATGAAGGGCGAACGTGAGGGGAGCTGTGATGGGGGATGTGAAGTGAATAAATATAAATTAATGGGGACAAGATGGTGGGTTTGCATCACCCTTTCAGCTAGGAAATGGTTCCAGGAGACTCCTCTCTCCTCTGCTGATGGGCCACCATGGAAGACTAGTGTTGAAGAAGAGTCAGGAGCCCAGCTCTGTGATGTCTGAAATCAGGATTGGTACAGAAAGTACAATGCTGGTCTCTAGATAAGGGGACTGTCATCTATGATCCAGGTGACTATTATCTTCTCAATGAGTCAATTTACAATTGAGAATTATGGCTATGAGTTTTTACCTGGAGGAAATACTAAGAAAGCTGTGATTAGCTGGCCCTTAGAAGCATTTCCAAATCTTCTCAGTCCATCTGTATACACATAAAATTCAGTCATCAATGAGAACCCTGAGTCAGTTTAGCAGTCCATCCACCCTAATATCCAACCAGAATCCTCATCCTCTGTGGTTACCAGGGAAGTCTTGTCACCTGGTCACCAAGAATCCCCATTAGGTCAGTTTCCTGGGAGCTCTTCAGATGTTTCCCATTTTAACTATCTGTCCACTTACCCTCAGCCTGCTTTCTTTTATAATCCTTACTCCCTGCCAGATGTCAGGCACAATCTCTCTCTCTCTCTCTCTGTCTCTCTCTCTCTCTCTCTCTCTCTCTCTCTCCCTCCCTCTCTCTCTCTCTCTCTCACACACACACACACACACACACACACAGAGACATATACAGACCCACACACATACACACACAGATGTATACAGACACACACACACACATATACACACACACACACACACACACACACACACCCTGCAAAACTCTATTGTGGTGCCTCTGTGCCTGTTGGGATTGCTCTGTTTGAACTCTGACCTTTGCTCCTTCACCAGTGTCTCTCCAAGCCTTGCCTTCTGTTGAAAGGGAGAGGGGAGATCTCTGCTGCCTGGTGTTGTCTCAGACAAGGCAGAGTGTTACAATAATGATGTAGATGCTATCATGAAGCCCCCAGGGAGATCACAGCCCTGGGACAGCATGGTCACAACATATGGCTCTTTCTTTCATCCCTTTACACTGCCCATGTGGTTACAATAAGATCTTGCAAGGGCTTTGAGGTATTCCCACTGTACTACAGTCCGAGAATATTAAGCAATGCATGTGGCAGATTTAATTAAACTTTGGAAACACTGTGTAAAAATAAATAATAAATAACTTCCTCCATGACAAAATTCTTGGGAGCTTGTAATGACTAACAGGCATGCTGGATTCCTGAGGGAAAGGAAGAGTCTATACACATTCCCCAGATTTAGGTGACCACAGAGTGCTTCCTTCCTTTAATGCATCCCTTGGGTCTATTGTTGCAGAAAATACTCTTTGGAAAAAACAGCTTCATATCAATTTTAGCTGCAATGCAAAAAGAAATAGAATGAGGTATTATTCTATGCAAATAATAACCACACTGTAAAGTGTTGAGTTTATGTCTGATTCCTGAGAAGCAAGTTCTCAGAGACAGGCTTTGCATGAAGATGACGGAGTGAAGTCAGAGCAGCTAGATGATGCCAGATGGCTCAGAGAGCGGGTGACCCTCCCAAGGGTGCGGTGGCTGCTCACAGGGCTGCCTCGAGACACCTGCTCTATTCCGATTATGTGCCAGGAGTTACCCTTGCTTCATAGACCACCAGCCATCATGTCCCTTACCTGCCATCCATATCCCATCTCAGAGCCAACTTCTTCCCTGGGTAGATTTTCTTAGAAAACGAGATTCTATTGAAGGAGTTGACTAGAGAATACCTGAGAGGATCAGGGCAGGTGAGACCAATGGGGAAGAAAGTGAGATGCAATATTCTAGAATATTCTAATATGTGGCAGCAGCTGGTGTCTCTGCAATGCAGGTGGACCAACTCTCCCCAGGGAAAAGTCTTGACCTAGCAAAAGGACTCCGGAGCCAAGCACAGTCCCTGAGGAGGCATCTGACATTGCTCCTGGGGAGAACATACCATACTTTTCAAGCAAAATGTCCCCTATGAGTTTCCTTGTTAAAGTCTTGGTCCCCAGTGTGGTTCTAGTAGGGCTTCAAGGGTTAGGGTTAGTAGGAGATCTTTTTTTCATTTTAATTTATTTATTTATCATGTATATGTGTGTGCACATGCACACATGTGCACGTGTGTGTTATAACTGCATGCATGGAGGTCAGAGGATAATTTTCAGAAGTCAGCTCTTTCCATGGAGATAAAAACAAGTCATGGGCTTGGCATCAGTGGTCTTTACCTGATGAGCCATTTTCCAGATCCAGACGGAAGTCTTTAGGTTATTGGCGTGTGACGTTGAGGAAGATGGTGGAATGTAAGCTCACCTCAATCTCATCAGCTTCTCAACAATGAAGTGAATGCTTTTGCTCTTCCACACATCCTCACGATGGCAACCCTACCCATAGGCTGAAGAACAGTGTGTTTGTCTGGTCATGGCCTAGAACCTGTAATGCTGTGCACCCAAACAAATCTTCCCTACTAATCTTCTCTATAGCTCATATTTCTGGTATCTCATGAAGGACTAGAAGTTGACTAGCACAAAGGTGTCTTTTAGGAAAGGAGTGGGCAATACATTCTGGCTTCCTCTGCTGCAGCTCACTTCACAGTGGAAAACACAGATCAGGGAACCATCAGGCAGGGTGTACATTAGAAATATCCACAATGTGTTATTAATACCAAGGGCATTAAAATTTTTCATTTTATAGCTACCTAAAATTTTTTAAAAAATTGTTCTTTCTATAATTTTCCAGCAATTTGAAATTTGGAATTTTGTCTGAACAACAATTGTTTAAAATTTAATATTGCCAATTTTTTCCAGCAATTACCAAACAGTTTAATGTGACTCCCATCAAAATTTGCTAATGCATTTTGAGTAGATGACTGGTTCTAATCCACATGCAAAAATAAAGGAAAGCACCATTTCAACAACTGCACATCAACTGTTTATAAAGTTAGTCTCACATTTGCCAGGGGACTAACATATGAGCCAGTCCTGGCATTTACCCAAGAACAAGGAAAATGTGTTTAAACATGACATACATATGAACATCCACAGTAGCCCCACACCTAAGCGCACACCTCTCAAAACAGATATCAACATATTTTAGTACGACAATGGATAAACATACGTTGAAGTATCCAAACAACCAAATGCTACTCAGCAAAATCAATAAATCAATCAGGTAATTCTACTTTAGGTGTCTGCCTAGGTAGGTATAGAATACAAACACAAAACAAAATGATAAACCACCACCAACAACAAAAAGCATCCTCATCAAAGGAAGCCAGTTACAAGGAAGTTATCCCAAATCTTCCATTCGTGGGATCCCAGAGTAGAGTCTGAAGGGTATATAGGAGGACTGTCCAAAATGGCTTAAGGGACCTTGCTAAAGTGATAGAGATCTGTTTTCCAACTGTATCTTCTTTTTTTTTTTTTTGATTTTTCGAGACAGGGTTTCTCTGTCATAGCCCTGGGTCTCAGGCTGTAGACCATGCTGGCCTCGAACTCAGAAATCTGCCTGCCTCTGCCTCCCAAGTGCTGGGATTAAAGGCGTGCGCCACCACTGCCCAGCTACCAACTGTATCTTCTTACATCCTGAGGATGGGTGTGCTGTAGGGCGGGCAAACTGCTGTTTGACAGATTTGTCCTACAGCATGAGATAGCACTGGGAAGAGGAATGGTTATACCCACAATAGGTGATACTGAGTGTCTGAAGAAATACTGAGGGGCCTGGGCCCCTCTAAGCTGTTAGTAGGAGTAAAGGGGACTCTTAATTTCCTCATGACAGTTACACTAAATAGCAGCAATGTGCAGGCTAGGAAGATGCTGAGGAAGGACCCAACACAGACAGGGGTGTGATTAGGCTTAGATGTTTTAAAATCTACTTTTAATAAGGGTTCTTAAATGCTTTAACATCTCCTTTAGCCCACCCCCCATCGGAGATAGGGGAAAGGAAAGGTTAGTGCTGTAAAGGAGGATGTGGACCTGTTTAGAAATGTTTATTTGGAGCAAATCTAATCTACATTGTTGTCAGGATATCAGCATTCCAGTTCACACAAACCAACCAGCAGAGGCAACCCGATCCATTCATGAACATTATTCAAGAATCAGCAACCGCAGGACTCACAAACACCATTTATGAATCAGCAATGGCAGCTCAACCCAGAAGAAAGCATAAGACTGCCAATCTGCCAGAGTCCACGGAAGCAGCCAGAAGCAGCTAGAACACCACCAGAGGATTTTTGGTGTGTTTCTCTCTATGAAGTCATGAGAAATGATCACCAACGAAGAATGGTAAGGCGTAGCAATATCATCTAGCATCATCCACTATCCTTTGGGCTGCATTTACATCTTTTTAAACATCATATATTCTCTCTTTTTTTTTATTTTCTAAGTTTTTTTTATTTACATTCAAAATCATTTCCCCTTTCCCATTTCCTCCCTCCCTGAAACTCCCATAAGCCCCCTTCTCTCCCTCTTTTCCCCATTTAACCCCCTCTCGCTTCTCTGTCCTGGCGTTCCCCTACATCCAGTCTTTCCAGGACCAGGGGTCTCTCCTTCCATCTTCTTAGAAATCTATTGATATGCGAATTGTGTCTAGGGTATTCCAAGATTCTGGGTTAATATCCCCTTATCAGTGACTGCATACCATGTGTGTTCTTTTGTGATTGGGTTACCTCACTAAGGATGATATTTTCAAGTTCTGACCATTTGCCTAGGAATTTGGTGAATTCCTTGTTTTTAATTGCAGAGTAGTATTCCATTGTGTAAATATACCACATCTTCTGAATCCATTCCTCCGTTGAGGGACATCTGGGTTCTTTCCAGCTTCTGGCTATTATAAATAAGGCTGCTATGAACATAGTGGAGCATGTGTCCTTATTGCATGCAGGTAAAGCCTCTGGGTATATGCCCAGGAGTGGTATAGCAGGATCCTCTGGGAGTGTCATGCCCAGTTTTCTGAGGAACCGCCAGACTGCTTTCCAGAGTGGTTGTACCAGCTTGCAATTCCACCAGCAGTGGAGGAGTGTTCCTCTTTCTCCACATCCTCGCCAACAACTGCTGTCTCCTGTGTTTTTAATCTTAGCCATTCTGACTGGTGTGAGATGGAATCTCAGGGTTGTTTTGATTTGCATTTCCCTAATGACTAAGGATGATGAACATCTCTTTAGGTGCTTCTCAGCCATTAGATATTCTTCAGGTGAGAACTCTTTGTTTAGCTCTGTACCCCATTTTTTAATAGGGTTACTTGCCACTCTGGAGTTTAACTTCTTGAGTTCTTTGTATATATTGGATATTAGCCCTCTGTCAGATGTAGGGTTGGTAAAGATCATTTCCCAGTTAGTTGGCTGCCGCTTTGTCTTTTTGACAGTGTCTTTTGTCTTGCAAAAACTTTGTAATTTAATGAGGTCCCATTTGTCTATTCTTGATCTTAGAGCATAAGCTATCGGAGTTCTGTTCAGGAAATTCTCCCCTGTGCCCATATGTTCAAGGTTCTTCCCTAGTTTCCTTTCTATTAGTTTCAGTGTGTCTGGTTTTATGTGGAGGTCATTGATCCACTTGGAATTGAGCTTAGTGCAAGGAGATAAGAATGGGTCAATTTGCATTCTTCTGCATGTTGACCTCCAGTTGAGCCAGCACCATTTGTTGAAAAGGCTATCTCTTTTCCACTGGATGGTTTTAGCTCCTTTGTCAAAGATCAAGTGACCATAGGAGTGTGGATTCATTATTGGGTCTTCAATTCTGTTCCATTGATCTACATGCCTGTCACTGTACCAATACCATGCGGTTTTTAACACTATTGCTCTGTAGTACAGCTTGAGGTCCAGGATACTGATTCCCCCAGAGGTTCTTTTACTCTTGAGAATAGTTTTAGTTATCCTGGGTTTTCTGTTATTCCAGAATACACCTTCTTCTCAGCACCTCGTGGTACCTTCTCCAAAATTGACCATATAATTGGTCACAAATCAGACCTCAACAGATACAAGAAGATAGAACTAATCCCATGCCTCTTATTAGATCACTATGGAATAAGGGTGGTCTTCAATGGCAACAATAACAAAAGAAAACCCACATACACATGGAGGCTGAACAATGCTCTACTCAATGATAACTTGGTCAAGGTGGAAATAAAGAAAGAAATCAAAGACTTTATGAAAGCTAATGAAAATGAAGGCACAACATACCCTAATTTATGGGACACAATGAAAGCAGTGCTAAGAGGAAAATTCATAGCCCTGAGTGCCTCCAAAAAGAAATGGGAGAGAGCATACACTAGCAGCTTAATGGCACGCCTGAAAGCCCTGGAACAAAAAGAAGCAAATACACCCAAGAGGAGTAGAAGGCAGGAAATCATCAAACTCAGGGCTGAAATCAATCAAGTGGAAGCAAATAAAACCATACAAAGAATCAACAAAACTAGGAGTTGGTTCTTTGAGAAAATCAACAAGATACATCATATATTCTCTTAAGCATCGACTCTAGCAAAACATCATATGCCCCTTTTCTAGGCTGCCTCTAGAAAAACACCACGTGTCTGTTCTTAGCAAAACATCCTCCAATGTGCCTGCTTCAGCAGAAACATCTAAGACAGTTTCCAGAAAAACATCACATGATCCAAACGGAGTCTCCAAAGAAACCAGAATTTTCCATTTCAGGTGAGTGTCAACAAACACCTGCTATAATGCCATCCACCTGCCACTGGGAAGGTTTTCCAAAGAAAAGTCACACACATGCTGCAGACAGTGATGACCATCAGTGGAACACTCAATGAACACTAACTGGGATGGATCACAACCATGTGCACTGTGGGTGTTATCCTCAAGCAGCATAGCTTTCACTGTCAGAAGACAAGCATAGCAACTGTCTGAGTGACTCTAGCTCAGACTCCAAGGAGAAGCCCTCCAGGGTGCCAAGGTGACAGTGTGTTCTCTTTCATTGGAGGCCATACTAATGTAGACTAGATTTGGGGAGCTTGATGAGGGTTGGCTGTCATTCATCTACACAGACCTTCACACTTAGTAGAAGTTCAAGTCAGGCATTTATTATTTGTGCACCATTCTGCACAATGGATCTATTTAAAAGAATCTTCATAGAAAGTCAGAAATGAAAAAAAAAAACCAAAAATGTCCTGGTTTAATAGAACTCAGAGGGGCAGCCAGGATTGAAGCTGCGTTGACAGGACTGTCTGAATACTCAGGAGGCAGTCACCGACCCCTCATGGACCCCTGGGTACAGTTGTTGACATTCTTTCTGGTAGAACCATATGGATGTTGGCTTACAAGTGTGTTTGTGTATGCAGAAGCTTAGAAACTAGCTGTGATGGCTCCCGAAGACACGCTAGTTTGTGTGGGAGAGAGACAAGCTCTTTGGATCCCTCACTACCACAGTTGCCAGTCATTTATCTGTCCGTTCATAATGAACCAAGTCAGCTCAGCAAGGCGACATCATCACCCAGTGAAATCAATAGCTCTGCTTGATGTCAATTAGAGAGTGTGATAGGAAGACAGAACCCATAGAGAATAAACAAATCTAAACAGGCACCTAGTAGTGGCTTGCTCTACATACAGAAGCAAGGTTATCCTGGCTCACCATGTTCTCTGAGAGGGGCACTTGTTTTCTTTGTATGGTGTTAAACTCTGCAGGTGTGTGTGTGTGTGTGTGTGTGTGCGTGTGCGTGTGCGTGTGTGTGTGTGTGTGTGTGTGATATTCTGTATGTGATATCTATATGTGTATATGGAGCCCAAGGTTGATGTCAGGTGCCTTTCCTTGACTGTTCTTCCTCTTTGTTTTTGGAGACAGGGATTCCTACTGGTTCAGCTAGGCCAGCTGTCCAATAAGCTTGAGAGACCCACCTATCTCTGTACCACCAAGGCTGGGGTTACAGGTTTTTTATGTGCATTCTAGGTATCTGAACTAAGGTCCTTATACTCATACCACAAACACTTCACTGACTGAGCCACTTCTTCTGTCCTCCTATCTCCCCAGCTCTCTTGCATAGTCTAAACTATGAGAAACAATGGTTTCAAGCCATTCCAGGGAAGCATCAGAAGTTGCTTGGGTAGGCCCCTTCTTTTATATAGACACATGTCTTTTGCTCAAGTTTAATGACACCAGGCACTGCTTAGCAGAAAAAAAAATACACATGCCCTTGCCTGTACACAAGTCAAAACCCAGTCTAAGAATTTGATGCTGAGTTAGGTGTGTGCTGTGTTTTATTTTGGCGGAGATCTGGAGTGCAGGCAGGGAAATCTAGACTTTTATTTTTCGTCTGAAGGTTAAGTTCCGATGCCTCGAACTAAGGAGCATGGCAAGACTGGGCGTGTCCATTTGACTTGGTTGCCACCTCCCTCATGTTCAGCTTTTTCATTTACACGACAGGATGTGTGATGAGAAGAGGTGGAAGAGAGTGTTTTCACTTGTCCAAGACCTTCCATGCCACCCTCTAACTAAGCTTCATTCATAAGTGGCTTTCTGAATGAAGAAAAGGGCTCAAAGGTATGGGGTTCAGCAGCTCACCCAGATATGACTGAACCTAACTCTCAAGTCCCACAGCAACATGATTAACATCCACCTCATGATATTTTTGAAAATATTTTGTTTTTTACTTTTCAAATGTCTCAATTACCTGGCAGGGCTGTCCACTTGGTTTACTTGCTCCTGTGATGCATCTTGCTGGTGCCAGGGTCACTGAACACCTGAGAGACACCCAGTTGCCTTGGAGACCACCCCTTCCTCAGGATGGAGGAGAACCAGAAAACTTGCACCTCTCCCCCTCTTACACATATCCATCCATTAATACCACGGTGAGTGGTCCTTACTGGCATTAAAGGGTTAAAGTATCTTGAGGTAATACTCAGAGCCGAGACGTGGGTCAATAACTGACTTAGGAAACTTTATTGTTCCAACAACCAATGAGTAAAGTACTTAAGACATTTTAAGTTCTTCTGTAGAACTAGTTTTCATAAAACATTCCCTGTGAACCCACAGGGAAAAGATAGTTAGGGCAGAAATTTTTTAATTTACACATCAGCAAAGCATCCAAGAAAACATGGAGCAGCTTGAGAATACATTGCTGCCAAGTAATGGGACTCAAATTCAACTCCACTCTGCAAGGAAAATATTTCTTCCTCACTTGTACAGAGCATAAAAGACTGAGACCTGGGGACTCCAGGACTTCTAGAAGTGGTTGTGCTGACATCCTGGTATCTTATTTCACCTGCAAGGGTGCAGAACATCTTAACAATTGTTTATCAGATACCAAAGTGACCACTGTCCAGAGGGAAGGGAGAATTGGAACTGGGTCATATTTAAAATCCTGTCCTGTGATTGAAATTTGCTGTGTATGATCCTGAGGCTAGAGAGGGAAGATTGCTTTGTCAGTCAACACTACAGTGAAGTTGAGATGCCACACTGGCACTGAAGAAGTAGGTTCTGGATTGGAGATGTGGCTCAGTCAGGAAAATGCTTGCCTGCCTCTCATCAAGCACTAAACCTTGAGCTCAGTACCCAGCACTGTGTAAACTGGTGTGATGGCACATACACTTGGATGGTAAGGGAAGAAAAACCAGAGTTCACAGTCATCTTTAACTACATAGTGAGTATGGGCTCATGAGATTCTGTCAAAAAATGAAAGGAAGGAAGGAGGGAAAGAAGGGAGGAAGGAAGGAAGGAAGGAAAGAAGGAAGGAAGGAAGGAAGGAAGGAAGGACGGAAGGACAAAAGAAAGAAAGAGGGAGGGGAGAGAGGGAAGGAGGAAAGGGAGAGAGAGACACAGAGACAGAGACAGAGACAGAGACAGAGAGAGAACCTTGGTTTACAGACCAAGTTAGAAGACAGACTGAAACTCCTACAGGATCCATTAGAGCCGGAGTCATGCCTGGTGCATTCTCACATCCCCACATATGGACCGCATCTACAAGTATCTATAAGTATTATGTATTGACTCAGTGACTCCCAAAGGCATGTTAATTGTAGCAAAAACAAAATGAAACTGTGATACCCACAGACAGTAGTGCCTTCTGCCTAGGACACTTGCTGGGATTCTGAGTCTTCAGGACAGAAATCTGGATTTGGGTTCCTCAGTGGGGAAATAACCTGGTCACAGTCACACTCCCAGTGGGAAACAGTGTCATGGTTCTGTCTTACTTCTAGAACTGAAGTCTCTTCTTTCTAGCATTTGGCCCTTATGACAAAAACCAGAGCCCAAGAGAAGTAGCATCATAGTAATACTTCATGTGTCCCAGAGACCAGAGGTGGGGAGAGCCAGGCACTCAGGAAGCTTCTGTACAGACTATTTACATTACATAATGTTTCTGTCCTGGGTAGGCTCTTGATTCCATGTGCTCAAAACGACCTCATTCCCAGGGTATGCTGAGCTCCATACATCCTCAGTTCAATGCCATCACAGACCACATCCTATCTCAGCAAAGTCCTGATTTAGAGAGGGGAGGTGGTACATATGGGATAGATAAACCATGCTAGATAGGTACCGCAACTTAGAGGAACACAGTGTGGACCAACTGACCTCTGTGCAGACAGACATCACCTGTATAGAGAACCATTTTTGGTCTCAGAGGAGTGGATGGGTGCACAGCTGGAAAGGGCACAAGACCTGTTGAAGAGAATAATCACTGATAGGCTACCCGCAGCACATAAACGGGAATCTGCATGTGCTAGAGATGCCTCAGGGAAAGTGACATGCCAGGTTTCAGGTTCTACACCTTAAAACCTCTCTACATTTCACAGGAGTCACTGGGAAAACAAGTGCACAAAGGGTTTCTCTGAATGTAGAGAAACAGGAGAGTTTGTGGTTAACTCCTCGGATTCTCCAGCAGCAAGATGGAGGGGGAGGGGAGATATTGGAGGACCTGGTCAGATTGAGAGGCTGACTGGACTGACTAGAGCTAGACACTGAGAGCACTAGGGTAGAGGATGAACTAGGATGTCTGGAGTGAACACTGGGCATTGGAGTTCAAGTAGAGACTAAGGGGGTGGGGGGACAGGGTGGGGGATAGGTTTCAGAGTCTGGGGAGATCAGAGTGAGTTGTGGGCATTTTGATTGTGAGGAGTCAGCTATACAATTCCAACCTAGCAGAACCTGGACTGAGGGGTCAGGAGAGTTATCCCAGAACTGGGTGAGGCTCCTTAGGGGGGCAGCTGAGAGGAAAGATATTAGAAGGTGAATTAATCAGAGGCACCTTGGTTGTCCAGGCTGGACTTGAGAGATGCCAGCAGGTGCTAGAGGTGTATTAAAGAGAAGACTCAGAAACATGGATTCCAAGGTAGAAGAAGATGAAGGTTGGCTCGGCTGAGGCAGATGTGGAAGTGGAAATAAACAGGGAAAGATATTACATTGTCACTCATCATGCTGGGATAAAGCTCCGACTGTACTCCTGCCCCTGGCTGTGACCAGTGATCATTAGGTTCTGGACCATTCCACTTTGAATTCCTGTCTGTGTGCTGATGTTTGAATTGAGCATTCAAAATGACTCAGGCTTTGCTTGGACCTCCCTTTCCTGAAGGAGCAACGAGCAAGTCCTACAAAGTTCCTAACACGTGGCCAGTACATGTGTGCTGGCCATAGCATTTAACCCTCAGTCCTCATTAGACACAAGTGGCTCAGTCCTAAGGGATTAAATGAGTGAACACTTCATTGAGCCTCTAGTTCTACTGTCCAGGGTTCAAGCAACTCAGAGAGAGAGAGACAAGGCTGAGGATTTTCTAATGAGGATACCTAGCCTGACACCCTCAGCTCCCAGCTATTCTCCTGCCCACATCCTTGAGGTGCCACTACCATCCTCTACAGCAGGGCTCATGGATAGTGTTTGTTTCTCAATGTGCCGTACCCATCATTGCCCACCCAGAGCTGGGCCCTTTAAACCAGCCAGATCCTCCTCTCTGAATAAACAGGACTCTGAGGCTTAACCATAGCCAGTTTCTTGATCTAAAGGCACTGCTACCCCACCTCCAGGACTGTGGATAGCTGAGTCTAGACAAAGCAAATATATATGAGCCTTAAAGGGACATCTTGAAATACTGGTGATCTTTGGGACATTTTCCCTTCAATTAAACTTGCCACTAGGTGACAGGTCTTCCTCTAACCGACCCTGCTCACCTGCAGGGATGCTGAAGTCCAACCAAGTCTCTCAGAACCATATCTTGCCTGAGTATTATTGAACAGACAAGACAGAGCTCTTTCAGCTTTTCCTACATATGATAAGTACGATTTTACCCAGTGCAAGACGGACTCCTCTGCCCCCAGGAACCCAAGCATATTTCCGCAGCTACTCAGTCACCATAGGTTAAGGTGGCCTGGAGAGGAACTTTCCTCCTGGGATTAAGCTTTGGGGAACTCTTGCTATGTTGGTATAACAATACCCGTGGTGACAGACGTGACTGCTGTAAATGTTTGCCCTTCTGCTCTTCATGCTGAGCTTCGGCCTGGTCTTGCTGCTGCTCAAACCAGTTTGGATCCTCTCTCATTCGTGTTATAAACTGAAAGCACATTGTGTGCTGAACTTTAGTTACCCTGCAACAATCTTCTCCACTGGAACATGCCATACATCCAGGCTTGCACATGGATATACACACACAGCACAAAATATATACACACAGCCACACATGCACAAACATACATGCAGCACAGCAGACATATGTGTGTATGCACATACTTGTGTGAACCCACAATAAATATTCACAAACATGCCAATGTGCACACAGAGATGTGCACACCCATCTACAGATACATGTATACATGAGAAAAGGTATGTACATGAACAAAGAATATACTATATTGCTACATGCTCACACATGCATACACTGTCAGCTTCAGCTAGGTGAGAGAATCCCCTTGGTGTGGTGAGCAGAAAACCCAGTGGTGCATTTTCTGTGATTACACAGGAGAAGCCACCGTGGCCGTGGGCATTTTTGTCATCTGATGTGTTGACAAGATTGCTGAACACCATTATGTGATCACTACTTAACAAAAAGAACTTTATGTGCTTTGGGGTATTTCTCTAAGTGTTTTTCCATCTCAATTTCAAAAGAAAATCTACTCTGTGTGCAAACCTTGTGAAGAGACAATCGAATGCCCTGAGACATAAAAGTGCTGAGGCAGGAGAATGCAATGGAAGCCTCAGAGGGGAAGGCTGTACGTCTGGCCAAGCCACAAACACCAGTGCATCCTGCCTGCCTGCTAGAGGTTTTTGTGCTGTAGGGGACACTCAGATCACAGGTAGCTGAATCCTGGGTGGTTTCCTATTCACACAGCTCCGAAAAGTACTTTTGAAGTGAAGGAAGCTGTTCCTTGATTTATTTGTCTGAAATTTTCAAGTGGGTACAATCTGAAGCAATCATGTGACAGAGAACACAAAAGAAAAGAACCCAAAAAACTTGGGGCCCCCTTGTGGTACAAAGTATGTTTACTAAATGTTTCTATTTTATGTAGACGCATCAGTTCTACCTTGCAAAGCCATCCTTTGGGGTAGGGTGAGTCATGTGGCTCCTCTATGTTTGTTCAGATCCAAGGGCTGGAGGCAAGCTCCAGGGGAAGGTCAAAACTGCTCTTTCTCCATGCACCACAGATAACTGATGATGAAGAAAGACTCACAAAGACATTAGGAACATCTGCCTAGTCCTGTCTTTCAGTCACATCATCAGGAGTGGAGCATTTTACCTTGTAGAAACAAGGCGACAGACAAACTAAATTAGATAGCAGATAGTCAGCAGCATTGAAGTCAGAGCTTCAGACACCAGTGGGGAAAACCCACCACCACCTTCTTCCTTTTGTGGGGAAAACAAACTGTCCTCAGAGCCGGCCATGTTTGGTTGAGAGCTGCATGGTCAGAAAATGGGGGAAATCTTTCTTATTAGTGTGGAAGAGGAAAGTGGTTGTGCTGACTGGGCACATTTCTGATAGAGGTGGAGTTTCACTGCTGCAAGGAAATACTATTCCCACTCACCTTTCAGTCCTTAAAGTATGCGTGAGGTCCCACAACTACTCCCCTCCCACCCCGCAACCCCTCTATTTTTATTCAATAACTAACAGTTGTATCAGGTTCCTTGTCATTTGAAAGCAGCCTGGGCCACCTGTGGAGCTGGAAGGAAGAAGCCAGAAGCTGTTCTCTCAAAATGACAGAGAAGCAAGCATTGTGAATGGTTGACTGGTTTTTAAATGACTGGCGCACAATTAATAAGGGGAATGGCTTCTATTTGCTCAGTGTCTTTACAAAGCACAAGAGGCCAGATCACACAACAGTCACTTGGCAGCTTGAACTCATAGGTCTGGTTAGTCCCAAGGGGTGTCAGGACTCTACATTAAGCCCTTGTGCTTTTAATGAGCTATATGTGTGATAGGGTGATTCTGTGGTTTTCTGTTATCAAGGCAGGGGCAGCCATGATTTCTCTAAATGCAAGGGTTCAGCAGCAGTGACAGTACTGTCTGTCACTTGTGATAATCATGACGAGTTCTGGGTCTAGCATCAGGCTATCACCCAGCACACAAAAGCCCACACAGTGCCTGCTGTATGTGTCACTCATAAAGAGCATCACACTGGGTCAATGTCATACGAAGTGAGGCTGCAGACTGTGGAAATGAAAACCAAACAGATGAACCTTCACTCATGATGGAGCTTTGCTAGCTGTCATGTAGAAGCCATCTCCACAGAGGTAACATGACCCCACAGTAGTCTGGAACCCTCTCTGGTTGACTCTTGTCATGGTGCCAGCAGCATTAACATGAATAAAATTATGGGCCAGTTATAGACTTCAGGCTCTGACTGACGAGTTGTCCCTGAGCTCTTTGGTCCCATCTCCTTCCTCTTGACTTCGATCAACTTCTGGATAGTTAGATTCTTAGTGTTAAGAGGAAACAGAAATGGCAGGTCGGGAAGAGGAGGGGCTCTGTGGTACTGTGCACTAGAATTAGAAATATGCAGTTCACAACCCCAAAACAAGTGTGAGTCCAGATAAGAGGAAAGAGGGAGTTCTGGCTGTGGACACCATGTGGAAGCTAGGCTTGGGGGTGGGATGAGGGCTGTGACTCTCATGTCCTTCTCATCCCTCCCCCACTCCTACACAGGTGTATGGAATAGAAAGAGGAGCAAAGACCAGCTAGCTGCAGACCCAAGAGTTCCTGTCTGTCCCTCTGCTATGGGTTCTCGGGCTCCAAGACAAGCCAGGGTAGAAGGAAAGCTTCCATGCTGCGTGTGGCAAAGGGGAGAGGAGAAGCTATTGGTTCCTGCTGGAAGAAAAAGCCTCAATACTTGGGGACTCACTGAATCTGGCAGTGCTTCAAAGTCTCTTCAGCTTCTATTTTAATAAGGTGACATTGAAAATGACCCTAAATTTCCTTTCAAACTCAGAAAAAAATGAAAAAATCTCTTCAGATATTCCATGCCATAAAACTAAGTCCAAATGTTAGGTGAGAGAAAGCTAAATTATAAACCATGTGCTCGTTGGGTTGCCCCATGACTTTAAACCCCAAATTGATGTAGTGAACATGATCATTATTTTCTGTCAAGCACAGGAGGGAAGCACGGAGAAATGGCTCACGTTCGGCGTGTTCTTTTGATTTCTGTATCATCAAATGGTAAGAAGGAAAAATGGAAGTTACCGACCCAAATTCAGGGATGCTACGAAAGTGGGCTAAAATAAAGCAAAGCTCACCTCTCTGTTGTGAATGTCTTTCATAGGTGAGGGTCAGGGAACAAAGAAAAGTCTTGCACTGTCCGAGGTGCTGAAAACTCAGGCTTAGTGTGCCTCAAGCAAGCCCCTCTCTCATCCTGAGATTTGGAGGAATTTAGTTGTACTAATTAATATTGGTTGTCAACTGGATTTGATTGAGATGTACCTCAGAGATTTACAAAGCACACCTCTGGGGGTATCTATGAGGTTATTTCTAGAGATTAGACCACTAAGACTCTGACTTAATCTATAGATTAACTCCCTGATAGATTCAAAACATGATGACATTTGGAGGAGATGGTGAATGGCAGGACACGGGGCCTTGGTAAATGAAGTAGCTCCCTGGAAGCATGTCTTCCTGAATCATGTCTTTGGGGCTGTATCTTGCTGTGACTTCTTCCTCTTTTATCTTTGACTCTGGCCCACTATGAAGTGAACAGCTTTCTACCATAAGCCACCACCACCATGATGCTGTGCCCAAGTGTATGAGCAGAGCCTTCTGAGACCATGGGATCAAATAAATCTTCCTTCATGTTTTTAAAAGTTGCTTCTGACATGTGTTTTGGTCACAGTAGTGTAAAGGGGTCTTACACACTCACAGAAACCAGCAGAACCTGGCCAGGTTACAAAGCCTTTGCCAAATCTTGAGCACACATAACAAATTCAGAGTGTCTGGAACCTCTCCCCTCAGAAAAGGAAGAAAAAAAAAAAGAAACCCCCACCAAACCAAAATAACAAACAGACAAAGCAATAACAAAAGAAAGGAAATCCCTGCCCCGCCCCCTAGAGTTTATAACTTGCATTCTAAGGCAGAGACATAATAAATGGAAAGTAAAATGAAAAAATGTGGTAAATTGGGGGATAGACACTTTGGGAGAAACTCAGAAGGTTTTAAGGAGGCATAAGCCTTGAGGCAAACCTGAGAGATGACTGCTCTGGACAGAAGACACAGCCAGGGCTGGCATCAGGGGGATGGGGCAGTACAAGCCTTAGCCAGTTGGTTGCCCCCCAAAAAAAGGAAGATGGCCAGAGAAGAAGCTATAGAGAAGAAGCTGCAAGCGTGACTGGCAGCATGAAGGGATACAGGAACACTGGCATCTAGGGAACCCTGAAAGACCAGTGACATCTTGTGAAAGGGTAGTTGGAGTAGAGAGCTGCCCAGACAGCAGGTGGCACTGGGGACCAAGTCATTTGGTGGTAAGTCTTAAGAGTTCTCTATCTGGATCATGAACATGTAAGGGAGTGGAGTAGGCAGGGTAGGGCAGAAGGGTCCAAAGGAAGAGTATCAAAAACTCTGTGCACTGAAGGATTAACTAATGGTAGAATGTGAAACAATCACAGAAAAGGGGGGAAGTGACACCCAAGAAAGTGAATGGGTGATAGCCCTCATCTAGAAGCAGTCTGGAAGATACTTCTGAGGTATGTGGGAATGCTTTGACAAATCCAGTCTGAAATGAGAAAACAGAAAGCAAACCTAGGGGTCTATTTCTAACTGGGGTCCTGTGATGAGGACCCAGGTAATGTGCAGGATGTGTGTAAATTAGTTTGGGGTTGTGTCTTTTAGTGAGTAAATGCTTTGTGAGTCAGATCTTTGGTGGCAGCGGGCCATGGCAGGTGAAGAGTCTTCTGTGTTCCTGGTCTCAGCCACTTTAGCCTGCTGTACTGCTGGAAGAGAGCACGGCTTGGTCACCACATACTGTAGGCTGATGTGTGAAAAGAAAGAAGGCAGGGAGTGTCAGGTCTCCATTCACATTCTAGCTGCCAGGGAAAAGTCAGCAACCTGCTGATGTTTTTTATCCAGCCCTTGACGTTTGGCAGGTTGCACCAATCTTGAGTCTGTTTTCAAATAAAGAATTTGAAGCTCGGAACATTGACAGGCAGTCTCTGTATGAGAGAGCTAGAACTCCAATCGCCAGATTCTCCATTCATACTGGTTTCCTTCCATCATACTGACAGAAAGTCACCTGGTGAACAATTGCCTCCAAGAGGGGCAGGAGAGTTTAAGAAGAGGCCTGGCCATTGTGGATGAAGGTTGTTTGCGACGGAGGTGACCTTAGTCACAGTCCTGTGACCAGTCAGAGCTGTGGGTCAGCATGGCCAGAGTGAAGGTCTGACAGTCTTCCTGGTCATGTCTAAGTTATATACTCAACTACCCTGGGATCCACTGAGAGGACCCTGTTAACCTATGTCCAGAGTCATGCACGGTTCCTCTGTTCCCATCATCAAGCCCGAACCTCCAGCAGTCTCTGGGCTGCCTCAGAAGCAAAGAGGACAGTGTTCTGAAAGAAACCCAGGTGTTTCTATACTGACCTGTCCCTGCCTATGTTCCTGGGGAAAGCAGGCTTCTAGGGCCAGAGTTCACCTGCCACAGTTTCCCCCTGCATCTCCAAGGGACATGGCACCTGGCAGGATAAATCTGCCTCTACCTCTGCATAAAGGAAATACAGATGTGTCTGTCCTCAAAATGAGCTCAGAATCATTTGGTGCATGAAGTCAGCCCTGAGCGTTCACCCAGTTGGGTCTCAGAGCAGAGCTGGGGCTCCTTACTGCCTGGTGTCTGCAGTTAGTAACTTAGAAATTCTTCTTTGACCAAGGATGAGTCTAGAGGACATGGGTGGCCTTTAGTATCAGCAGAAAGTTGGTTCCAAGGGGAGGATTCTGTTCCAGGCCACAACATAAACTTCTGCCTTCCCATAGACACTAGACTTCCCTGGCTTCCCCATCTTTCAAATTCCTTCCTATCTGTATGTGTCTATCTGTCTCTCTCTGTCTCACATAAGAACTTCTGATACGCAATACCCTGAATGACACACTCCTCATTGTATCCATTTCCTGGAAGCCACTCTGGGGGATTTCATTGAGTTGGGACTCCAGTCATTTACCTTTTCCATCTCATCTTGAATTTCTGTTAGATGACTCCACTACTAATTTATGTGTGTTGTTTATCATAAAGATCCAATTAGCAGGTAAGTAAAGTCACTTCTACTAGTTCCAAAATAAGGGACATCCTCTCCTTAGGTGGGGACAGCTTTTCTTCTAGAAGCGGCAAGCTGAGCTCTCAGGGAATCCATAGCTGCATACCATGTCTGAGAAAAATAAAAAGAAGGAAAAAGCAGAACAAAAACAGAGCCATCCAAACTCCTGCACTCTCTGCTGCTGCAGGCTATTTTTTTTCCTTTCATAGTCAGGAAACAGTAACAGTAAGCAGCATCCTGTTGATACTTTCAAAGCTGAGGGGAGGAGCAGCGATGAAGGTCAGACCAACAGAGGTTACTATTCACTCACTCGGATCCTCACAGGTAATGGTGAGGCTGTCTGCCTGGAAGATACAGGGGTTCAGAGAATTGTACAACCAGGCTTGCTTTAAAGAAAGGACAGCCGCTGGACCCAGATTCTCCTAGGCCAAGAGGACTTGGCTCCAGAGAGTTCCCAGCTGCAGATCTCCAATGCCAGGCAGTCCCCCTGAGGAGATGATGCCAAGATGGTTTCACCAACTTCACAGGCTAACCCTGCTCATCCTTCAGTGTCCTTTGCCTTCCTTTTAGGGGTTCCTGCTCCCCTTTTCCCATGCCTCTCATCCCTGCATCATGTTCCTCATGGGTCTACTGCTGCTAGCATCCAGTCATCTGTGGAGTCTACAGTTAGGTAGATTCCAAGTTCCAAGTAGTGCCTTCCTCCCTAGAACAAGCTCTCTCAATGGGAAAGAAGTGGTTCTGAAGCTAGGCTATCTTCACCTGACAATAAACTTCCCATGTATTCAGTAAGGCTATCAGTTTTGAGGAAAGTAGGTCTCTGCTGTAGCTGGATTAGACCCACTACTGTGACATTGAGCTGAGAGGATTTTTCAATGTTCTTCATCCAGAAAACCCACAGAGAGGCAGATAAATGTGCTTCCCTGTTCAGCCCAGACCCTGAGCAGTGCGTTCACCCAAATCCACCATGTTGACCTTGTGTGCTTTTCTAGAAGTGTTTGAAAATTGTAACGTGAAGGGTAAAAACACAGATGCTAAGCCTGGCTCTAAGTCCTGGCTCTGCCCTGCCTAGATGCATCATGAATTACTTCACCCCTGTGCCCTGGGTTCCTTCACTGCAATTGAGGATGATGATAATAGAAACACTGACCTCAAGGTCAGCCTTATGGGCCTGTCGAAGGAGTTACTACGCAAGAGACTGGAACAGCACCGGGCAGCTGAACACCTGGACTCTTTGTTTCTCCAAGACCCATTACAGTTCAGTTCTGGTCAACTTGTCCTGAACAACACTCTCCTGGGGGGCAGCTGGTAATGATGGTAAGTTGGTACGTCTGGTTGAGGTCTCAGGAAGTGAATGGTTGTGGAGCATGTCAAGTAGGAACTAAGGCTCTGATCTGATGTAGGTACACCCTCCAGGGAAACCCAAGAAAAAGCTGGTATTTGTGTTTTCTCTTTCAATAATATGCCTCAAAGAAATAGGACCAAAGTCAGTCATAGGAACAGCAGAAAGAAATGCTTGTCCTGAAGGGCTCTTCCTTCCTGCAGAAGGGGGATTGGAAATGAGAGAAGGGAGTATCGAGGGAACCCATTACCTGTTCCCTGGCACGTCAGGAGAATAGCCTGCTATCAACTGTGTCATGCTCCAATTCTGGAATGTCTGTCCACAGACACCATGTTCCAGGAAGCCTGCCCACCCACTCGGCTCTTATCAGTCACTGGTCCTTAAGTGTCCCAAGGCTCTGAGAGGGAGAAACAAAAGAGAAAGGGGGGCTTGAAAGAGGACAAGAGACTGATGGAAACCATGTTGTGAATCAGTTCAAGGTTCCCATCAGGACTCTGCACAGGTAAGAGATGGGCTATGTTGCATGACTGTGACTCTATCCTGGGATTCGGGGGTCCTGATAGAAAGCTTGTACCCTCTGCATGCAGAAGCCAAGCTTAGGTCCACAGGACTTCTCTACCCTCTCTCCTCCATAGGTACAGAGCATCTGTCACCTTGTTTGTGGATGCCTGATAGTGAATGGGGCTCCACCTAGTTCCTCTGTTAGTCTAGGAACCTCAGAATGGCATATATATATATATATATATTATTGAATATAATCTTCATTTGCATTTCAAGTGGTAAAACCTTCCCCAGTTTTCCCCCTCCCCAAAACCCCCCAACCCCTCCTCTCACTCCCTGCCTCCAAGTATATGCCCCTCCACCCGTCCCACTCTCACCTCCCCCTCCCCTCAATTTCCCCTTGTTGGGTCATCTATTTAGCCTTCACCTGACCAAGGACCACTCCTCCCACTGATGCCCAGCAAGGCATTCCTCTGCCACATTTTTGACTGGAACCATGTGTACCCCTTGGTTGCTGGTTTAGTTCCTGGGAGTCCGGGAGCGTCTAGGTGATCAACATCACAAAAGCTCAAAATAAACAAGTTACAATTCACAGACCACAGGAAGCTCAAGAAGGTGGAGGACTGAAGTGGGGGTGCTTGGGTTCCTCTGAGATAGGGAACAATACACTTACAGGAGCAATAATGGAGGCAAAGTGTGGAGCAGGGACTGAAGTAAAGGCCACCCAGAGACTGCTCTACCTGGGGATTCACCCTATAAACAGTCACCAAACCCAAACACTACTATGGATGACAAGAAGCACATATCAAAAGGAGCATGCCATGGTTGTCTTCGGAGCATGCCAGAGACTTATACATACAGAGGCAGATGCTAGTAGCCAACCATTGGTCTGGGAGTGGGGTCCCCAATGGAGGAATTGGAGGGCGGTCTGGAGTAGCTGAAGGGGTTTACAGCCCCACGGGAAGAACAACGATGTTGACCACTCAGAATGGCTTTTTATCCACCCCACAGCCTCCAGCTCTTCCCCATCCTGCCCAAACTGTGCTTTCTCACAATGGAGACCCTAAGATTTCAGGGAGAGATTGCCACCTTCCAGCAAGGACAACTGCAGCTTGGCTCTTCATGATTTATGGACAATAAAAGCTCTCACACAGAGAAAGAAGTGCTTATGATGGCCGCATGAAGGGCCAGGCCTAGCCTGCAGAGCAGGGGAGATGTTCCGGGATGGGATCTTCTGCCACTGAGAGCTGTTTGCAGTAGTGGTGCTGAATCTCAATGAGTCCTGAGTTTTCCACCCCAGCTGGAGGGTAAGCAGAGCACTCTGGGGAGGAACCCTCAGGACAAAGCAATAGCTGTGTGTGTGTGTGTGTGTGTGTGTGTGTGTGTGTGTGTGTGTGTGTGTGACTAAAAACCATGGCAAACAGCAGCAGGGGGCAACTGATCCTTGGTAATGAAGATTAGGCCCCAAAGTTTCCCTCAGAAATGACTTGAAGCCTGGGGAGACAGCTCAGAGGGTTAAGGGTTTGCAAACATGAGTACCTGAGTTCAATTCCCAGAACTCACCTGAAAAACTGCCAGGCAGGATGAGGCATGCATGTAATTCCTGCCCCAGAAAGAGAGAAGAGGATTCCTGAAGCTCGCTGGTCAGCTCCAGGCCAGTGAGAGACTGTCTCAAAACGATGGTGAATGACCTCTAAGGTTGGGCTCCAGTTTACACATGCACATACACATGCACATGCACATGCACACCATTGCATACATATGTATATATCCACACAAATAGTAAATTTTTTTCCGAAAAGGTGACTGTGCAACTTATATTGATATCAAATAGAATTCTCCTTTGCAAAACCACTCCAGACAAGGGGCTTTGCTAACTGCACTTGTGCTCATTCACACCTGGCATATGGAATGGGGTACCAGGAGGGAAAGTGCTAAGGATGTCCCACAGTGATCACAGGCTGGAAGCATACCCCAGTGACTGACTGCCCCTTCCTTTCTCAGAAGCGAGGAGAAATCAGCGCCCATCATAGGATGAGCCATACACAGTATATGCCCAGGATCCGGATCCTGAGTCTGCCTTTGAGTCAGGCGAGTCTAAGGGCATGCCTTCTGCTGATTGCACAATCGGTAGGGCTAGCATGGAAGCCTGCCTTCGATGAACTTCCCAAGGGGTAGCATTGGTTCAGAGGCTGCAGACACCCTGGGTGAAATGGCATGTAGGAGACACATGTGCTCACTCTTAAAGTGGAAGTGTGCCTTCTGAGAGAAGAGAGGCGAAAGGCCAAGGGCACAGAGAGGGAGGGCATGGTGACCTAGACAGTTTTGGGCCAAGGCCTCTGTGCCACGGCTGCTTGGCTCCCTTCATGAAGTGTGTACCTCCTGAGCCTGGCAAGGGAGGCCAGCACCAGAGTGCTCTGTCCAGGCAGTCATATTCACACTGTTTACTGAGCCACAGTTGATCAAAGCAACCTGAGTACTGCTCACCTGAGACCTGGGGTCAGAGTGGGGGTGGAGATCTCAGGCTTTCCAGTGGAAGGACACTGAAAAAGACGACAGTGGCCAGTGTGAATCAAGTGTCCCTCCTGACTGTAGTGTCCTTTCATATTAGGGCTTTTTTTTTTTGGACTAGGCTATGACACAGACCCTCATAGCCAAAGTGCCTCCTGTCCATGTGGGAGAATGCTGGCATTTTGCAGTCATGTATACACAGTGAGGATGCCTAAGAGCCCTGACATTTTACAAACAGGCACCCCAAATCTGAATTCTTCAAGATCTTTCCCCACAAGGCATGGTGAACTTCCTGGTATTTTGTTTCCATTTCAACCTCAGCAAGGTATGATAATCTCAGTAGCACCTCCAAGGGTCCAGGAGACTCTGGTGCTCTCTGTAGAGTGCTGGAGAGCCCAGGATACAACAAGCTCATATAGCTCTTCAGATACTCTACTCTTGACCTGGAGGATGGACTCACAGCTTCCCTGCCTGAAGCGGGTTTGGCTCCTGCACTGGTCAAACAACTATCTTCAGTGACATCTCCACATCTTGAGAGTGAGAAAAGCATCATCAGCCTGTGTAAATATTAACAAGTTTGTCTTCTCACAAGTTCATTGAGACCTGGGGACACAGCACAGTGACATTATGTACTGCCTTTGTCCTCGCCCTGGCACTTGTAGAATGGAGCTAGCTGATCAGTAGCCCCTCTTTCCTGGTGGTTTCTGCCAATTTCTTTCTGACGTGAGCTGGGCCTGAACAACTTCCTATAACATGGTTTGGGGATGTTTTGGGAAGAAGGAATTGTCTTGGAAAAAATATCTCAAGACTGCAGGAAACCTATAGGGCAAAAAAACTGTATCCTTGTGTCCTCCAGAAGAGAAACAGGATCCAGGCACACTTTCTCCCTGAGGCCCTCAGAGAAGGCCTAACACTGGGGTCTCGGCCTCAGACCTCAGTTGTATAAGCCAGCCTTTCAGGGTTTTAGAGACCCAGCATATGGGGCTGATTGAGAACAGGCATTTCCAGCGATTTCACAGCTGCTGCTACTGAGCACAGAGCCTACACTGGTCGCCTCTGTCCTGGATGTCTATAGGCCATGGGTATCAGGAAGAATACCTATGAACCACTGTAGTCTTTGGAGCCTGCTGCTGTGGCTCTAGCTCTGTTGCCAGCAGAGTTTTTAAAGTTCTCCTATAGTGCTACGAAAGGCCAGGGCAAATCCCATGCAAGTCACTGTGCTGTGCATTCTGGTAGCCCACGGGCAAGAATGACCAGAAAGCTGTCTGTTATAATGAGCTCTTTGTACCAAGACACACAGAGCTGGGTCACATTACAGAAAGCAGAATGTGCACTCTCCACCTTCTCAGCATCTCCATATTTAATCCACCCAGGGGAGACTTTCACGTGTGCATCTCAGAGTTTTCAACCACAGCAGATTGAATTCCAGCAACTCACACATTCAACCAGCTGCGATGATCAGAAACAAGGTTCTCTAGGAGTGCTTTGCTCCTCTGACATGTGGTCAGGAAGTGTTTCACAAGTTGGAAGCCATAATGACAAAAGTCATTTACAGAAAAGACGGGCTGCTGGGACGGCCCAGTGTTTAAAGACCCTTGCTGCCAAGACCGATGATCTGAGTTCAATCCCCAAATGCTTTTGGTCTTTGTTCCTCCCTTAGACTTCAGACTCAGGTGCTGAGAGCAAGTCTGGGGCCACAGGCTAAGCATCTTGTCTTATGAAGAAGATTAGCATCTTCCAGCCACTTCTAAGAGGACCAGTCACTCCAGATGTTTTGGACCCACTGATGGCTATCCAATGTCCAGTTAAACCAAAGAACCATTTAGCCAACCCAGGGGCATATGAGATAGACCAACATCCATTCTTTAAGCCACTGAGCATGTGAATATTTGCGACACGGTGCACCTTGTGACTTTAACAATTCACTGTTCACTGTAGGGTTCACATGAATGAACCCCAGTGCTTCTCTTCTTGGGGACTGACTGATGACTAGAACCTGGGGAAACTTAGGTCAGGTTTGAATGTAAAATGTCTCCCACAGACTCACGTGCTTAAATGCTCGGCACCCAGTTAGTGGAACTGTTTGGGAGTTGCAGGATCTTTAGGGGATGTCCAGCCTCAAGCTCCCCATGTCATGGACAGAGTCTGTTCTATTTGTTTGCTATTATGAACTACATCTTCCAAACTGTGAGTCAAATAAGCTCTTCCTCTCTCAGTTTGTTTCTATGAGTGGCACACCAGGGAGAAAAGTTATTAATTCAGGTGGGTTGGGAAACCTACCATTGAGCCCTGTGGGGCATCCAGTCTTCTCTGGTGTGAGTCTTCCCCTACTAGACTCTGAGCACCTGTTCTTATCAGAGGTACAGGAGGAACTGCAGACATGCAGTCTTGCTGGGCAGGTTAGAAAACTATTGCCCCCCCTTACAATTTGAGTGGTAGCAATAAGCATTTTGGGGAAAATATAACTAGAGAGGTTGACCTATCTTCTTTTAAGACATGAGCTGAGTGTGGTGTCTTCCTGAGACAAGTTGGGCTCCAGGGAGAGAACAGACCATTGCTCCGAGGAGGGGCAGGGTCAATGTGATTCTTCTCTCTGGAGTTGGAGTTGTAGTGGAAGGCAGCCCTGCTGCTTGATGTGGCCTGGCAGCTCAGAGATGTAATGATCAGCACTGAGGAGATGAAGAGATGCATTTGGTCAGTGATGAGCCACCCAGCAGCAGGATTGGTGGAATATAATTAAGCAAAAATCCTGGAAACCAAAAAAAATACACCAACCTTCCTTTATTCCAGCTGTAGAGAAATGCATTTCTATAAACATTTTTTTAAAAAGATTTCTTCTGGTTATTTCAGGATCTCCATTACTCTGGGAGATGAGACAGATGGTCATTTAAAACAACTTTCCTTTAACTGTCCAATGCCAAAGGAAAGTGGGAAAATGATTACACCAGAACAGGGAAGATGGACTTGCACTGCTGACCTTCAAAGGCTTGCTTCCTGCGAACGGCCTCAGCTGCAACATCTGGGCTGAGTTTTCCTTTCATAGGGTTAGATACATCTTAGAGTTTAAAATACATCTTAGAAACAGAAAGGTACCACCTGGATCTTACTTTTCTGTGATTCAAAGAGGAGAGGGAAAGAATGAGCAAGAGTGAGTTTATTCCTGATTAGTCTTTTAAAACAAAAACAAAAACTAATTTCTATAGACCTGGGGTTATAGTTGAAGACCTAGCAGACAGAGGCAACGCTTCAGAGGTGGGGACTTTCACGGAGAGTTTAAACTTGCCTGCACACTCCAGTGAATGGAAGCTGAGTGACTGTGGGTAGCTCTGGTGAAGGCTAGATCAGGATGGACCACAGTGAAGCATTCTGGAGTCCTGCACACAGCAAGAAGGGACATCACACCCATGTGTGTGGGTATCTTTCCCTTGACTGTACTCCAGTGACTTTGCTTTAGTGACAATGATATGTTGACAACTAAGCTAGCTGGACAAGCAGCCAGCAGTTCACTCTGCCCAGAGGAGTTTTTGACTTTTTCTGCCTGGTCCAGACTCACTTCTGAATAAGGTGTCTTCCCATTTGGCATCTATTTGTTGTGAAAGATGTAGAACAAGATCCCCAACTGAGTACCTCCTAGTCATCTCCTGGCATTGGCCTGCAAGCACCAAGGTAGTGTGTTCAGCACCAGCAATTCATCCGTTCACCTGTTTGTTCATTCATTCATTCATTTATTCATTCATTCATCCATTCACTCATGTACCATGTGATTCCTGAGTGCCTAGTTCTTAAGGATGGAATGACATTGCACAGTACAATGACGATACACAGTGTGCTATGGGAATGTAGCAGGCAGGTATGGGATTGTCAAGAACAAGAGTAATAAAATGTTCTTCATGGAAGAAGATACATGAGTTAGGTTTTGAAGTCTGACAGTGTAGAAGGGAAATGCTGTAGTAACCCTAGGAAGGGCTTCTGTCTGGAAGAGGCTCTGTGCCACAGAGCAGCGAGCAGGAGATTCGTGGATAGAAATGTAAGTCTGGACAGCAAACTGAGGAACATTTTAATGAAATGAACCAGGTTGGGCTTGCTTCTCAATGTTAGCATGCTTGTCCAGAAGCACGTGGTCCTGGGCTCAAACCCATAGTTTGTCTTCTTACAAACCAAACCTCAGTAGGGAAATGGAGATCACTTGTTGGCAAGCAGGTCAGGGGGATTTTTAAAATGGTAACCTTCTGTGAAGCTGTGGGGGAGGGGCTGGTCTCACTCCTGTGCTTCCCCACAGGTCCATGAAGCAGGAGTCAGAAGGTGGCTGCTCCACTGGTCCTGATATAATCTGAAGGGAAGACAAAGGTGTCTCTGACAGCTCTTCTGAACCAAGCACATAAGCCTGGAGGCTCTAAGTCCTCACCACAGGAAGATGGAAAACTCAGACATTCTGTGGTTGTGAGCAATCATATTTATAAGAAATGTTTAATGACATGGAAAATCATGATGTATAAATACATATGTATGTTACAAAGTGCATAATATTATTGTTGCTACAGAATAGTGGCATGCTTGGTCGCACACCTTTGGATAAAGAATGATGTTGCCTGATACAGAGGGGTCTCCCACAACCATAGTGTTGTGTGCGGTTGTGGCCCAGAATATACACACGACCCAGGGACAAGTGGCTCTCTCCTACCTCTTTTCTCCCACCATCTCCAGACCTCATCCCTCCTCCTGGTATATATCTCTCCATCAGGATTTACCATACAACAGCTGTTCCTCTTCTCTCTGCCTTTCTCATAGAAAACTCTTAATGAGTTCACTGACTGATCAGCCTCCTATCTCACGTCTCATTGACTGTGATGATACACAGTCACACCAACACTGCTTCTGGATAAGACGATACTCTCTCCTGAAGAAGGTGTAGCTGTGTGCTGTGGTTTGAATATGCCCATCAAATCTCACATGTTGGAAAAGCATTTCCTGTTGTAGCTGTGTGGACAGGGATGCTCTGAAGGGGATCATGGAGGGTATACTCCGGTGAATGGGTTTATCCATTCCTAAGATGATAAATAGCTGGAGTAAAGGATTATCAGGTTAATGGAAGAAGTATCATTGTTTGAAAAGAGATGTCTCTAGTACATTTGGTTCATCATGACTTGTGAAGCCCCCCTCCCCGCTTGCTTAGTTGTGGCGTGCAAGATTTCCATCAGAGCCTCAACAGATGCTGGTACCATGAGTGTGGACTTGTAGCCCTTAGAACTGTGAACCAAATCAAACTCGTCACGTTTTTTGATCTTCCTTATAATGCTATAGCAACATAAGATAGGCCAAGACACTGTTCCACAAATGCAGCATCACCTAATACCCACTGGATTTCTGTTGGTCTGTTTGGTCTGTCATAACCAAATACCACGCAAAGCAGCTTAAATAAGGAGCAATAATTGTCTCGAAGTTCTGACAGTCCAAGGTCAAAGGCTTGTAGATTTCTACTCTCTGAGTGAATCCTAATGTCTGCTAATGAGGGCACCCATCAAACAGAATTAAGGCCCTAATTTTCTTCTGCGTGTGAAACCTGTATGTCCTCTTTCATGTGCAGTAACCTCACAACTGAGGGCTCTTACTAAAATCAAACAGAGAGGAACACAATTCAGTTTACTGGAAAGGCAAAAGGCTCTTCCAAAAAGAATTAAGTAGAGAGAACTTGCTGTTGAGTCGATGGTGTATAATCTTCCACAATAGACCCGAAGTTAAGAAAAACATTGCCGATTTTTACAGGGATCTTCTCTGTTGATTGTGGAACCATAGGTGAGTTCCATTTCCTCCCTTGTGAAGCTGCAAATGCAGAGCAGAAGAAGGGAGCTGTGGGAGAAAACTCCAGGTAGGGCCATGGTCCCATTGCATATTTGCCGGGATAGTAAACTGCATTGCATCTCATAGAACTTTATAATATTTACAGTGAACACCTGCCACATGGGTGCAAACCACATCATCATCCCTAAGGCTTAAGCAGTGAGCGGTGCTGAGGACGTTTGGATTCCAACCAGCCAGATGAGGGCAAGGCCCTGGCTTAGCACTGGGCCATTCTCTGAAGACCTAAGAAAATGCAATTTTGAAAAACAATGCACCGTGGCATTTATAACTCGCACTAGAGAAAAACAGGTGACAGTGACACACACAGCGGGGAGTGAAGATTGAAGAGAGCTGCTGTGAGTTTCTGTAGCCAAGGTGCAGCAGCTGAAGGTCGGTGGTGGCATTTTAATTATGCATGATTCCTATAAAGAATAATATATTATTATGAAGAGGTGATTGTTCCCAGAATACAAGAATGGTTTACATTAAAAATCAATCAATTCACTTCACCCTATTGAAACAATAGGGGGAAATATCATGACTTAAATCTGGGCAAAAATTTCCTTTGACAGGACCCCAGTGTCTACCTTGAAATTGTGGCCAGCTGTAAATAGAAAAGGCCCCACCCCAACCCCAGCTTCAGCAATGTCCCAAAGGTGGAATGACCTTCACATGACCTTGGCATCGCCGTCCCTTTCTGAATAAACTCTTGAATTCTCTAATGCTATCCTTTTGTAGTCAGGTTTTTTGTTTGTTTATTTGTTTGCTTTTTTTTTTTTTTGCTCTTTGAGGTCCTTACAATTTTTATGTGACTATACCATTTGATCTTAAGACTTACAATAAACTAAGCAATACAGCATGCCATGTGCACAGGGACAGGCAGGTGGGCCACACAGACTGGATGTAATATGCAGACACCAGTGGAAATGAAGAGTTACAGGGAATAGTTGCAAATCGCCAGGGCTTCTGGAAATCTGTCATTCTAGGCAAGCAGTGAGAACACTGAAAAGAACTGTCAGATTCAGAATTCTTAGAATTAACTACAAGTTCATGACAATCTTAGGAGCACTTGTTTAAGAAAAATGGTTGAATCTTGAGGTTGTATCATACTATATGGATGACTCATATAACTTCAGAAGATAAACAATCTAATAAAAATGGTAAAAGTATTTGGAAAGGCACTTCAATAAAGTATTACACTACATACACAAACTACACGCTTTAAATAAATGCATTTTATCCCCTGCAAATCAAAGCTAGGTGCAAGTGATTTCAAATTTTAATATTAAAAGCTCAGCAACATATTTCAAACAACATTTGGTGAGGGAGAACACAGGCACATGAAAAGTTGCTCAATGTCTTTAGTGACCGTCAAAGGTGGATTAACACCCCCCCCCCCGCCATGAGCTATGCAATATTAGGGCAGGATAGTGTTCAGTATCCTCTCGTGGAATGTGGCAATATCTACCTAGTGACTGTCTGGGTACTCTAGTACTGCCATTTGTCAAAACATCTTAAATGGATACATTTTATTGTACATAATGGACATTTAAATAAAATTTACTTAAGAAGCCGATTTAAAAAAAAAGACTAAACTTATGAAAGGCAGAAGCAAAATCATGTTCCTTCTAGTAAATTCTATCTCACAATTCAATAGACAAAATGCTAAGCATTTTTCCAAGCAGTGTGTTGTGGGAATATTGAGTGCAGAGTTGTCTCATCTGCCGTGGTGTCTCATGTGACAGTCTCTGGGATGCTCCCAGAGGCAGCTGCCAGTGTGCACAGAACAGGGAAGCGACCCAGCAGAGGAGCTCTTTCAAAAAGGTACAAGTGAGAAGGTGACAAACTTGAAGTAGTCAACGTTAACCAGCAGGACAGCAAAAAAAAAGTACAGGACAGCAAAAAAACACAAGCCATCTTTGAAGAACCTTGGGAAGGAGTCAGGGTTAGAGTGAAAGGCTCTATTCTCCAGGCTGTGTGAGTTATGCACTGTATTCATGAGGCAGGGTCCTGGAGTTTCAAAAGAAGGGTGCAAAAGATTACTGGGGCGTGGGTGCTGCCCTGAGTCAGCATGTGTCATGGTGATGGACAACTCTGATTGTCAACCAGAGAGAATCTGGAATCATCTAAGAGACAGGCCTGGAAGACAACCTATGAGGGCATGTCCAGGAGTATTAGCAGGGAGAAGTCCTTCCCCAGAGTGGCCAGTACATTCCCCCAAGGGACAAGTTGTGCTGCCTGCCTGTCTATACATCTTGCTGGTAAGTGCATCTATTTCATGGTGGTATGGGCACAGATTCTTGGCCTTCATGTACACCCCAAAGACCAGCAGCTCTCCAGGAATCTTCGATCCTTCAGTGACAGTTTCAGATGTGGACTGAAGACCTACTGATCTCTCAGCCTCTCCACTACACAGGCCCAACTGTGTAAGCCATTCCAATACATCCACTCTTAATATTGGAGGGGTGTGTGTGTGTGAGTGTGTGTGTGTGAGTGTGTGTGTGAGTGTGTGTGTGTGTGTGAGTGTGTGAGTGTGTGTGTGTGTGTGTGTGTGTGTGTGTATAATATATATGTGTGAAATGAAGGAAGTGCTGGGGTGTCCATTCTACTCTCCAGAGCAGAAAGCAGATGAACTAAAACTTTACCTGGAACTTTGATTCTAAACCACATTGCTCACAAAGCCTGATGCATCTTGGAGCTTTTTATAGTTTTTGTCGACATAGCTCAAGCACATATCTGTGTGGAAGAAATCTCAACTGGGGAATTGTCTTACTCAGATAGGCCGGTGGGCATGTGTGTAGGGCATTTTCTTAATAGATAATTGATGTGGGAGGACCCAGCCTGTTGCGGGTGATGCCATCCTTTTAAGCAGGTGGATCTGGGCAATACCTGAGCAGGGCAGAGAAGCAAGCTAACAAGAAGCTTCCTCTGTGGCTCTTGGCTTGAGTTCCTGCCCTGATTTTCCTCAGTGGAAGACAATAAAGGAGACATGTAAGCCAAATAAACCCTTTTCTCCCAAGTTGGTTTTGGTAGTAGCCACAGAAAGCTAAGACAACATAATAACATAGAGGAACAAAGAAAGAATGTTTAAAGAGACGGAAGGAGCAAAGAGACTAAGCACAGGCAAACTGGACCAAGTCGACATAAGACAATTGCACCAGAGGAAATGCCAAGAGAAGAAAACAAGCTTCCCTGCTTTAGAGTATGAGAGACATCTCAGATCCTGTATCTTTTAAAAGGTGAGTTTCAGGAGATGTAGAGAACTTTTACCTTCCAGTAAGAGGTCAAATGACCATATTTTAAAATAGGCAATAGACACTATATAAAGAAGGCATATAAGGGCTGGAGAGATGGCTCAGTGGGTAAAGCATTTGCTTTGCATGTGTGAGTGTTTGAACTAGGACCTCAGTACACATCTGTAATTCTGCAGAGATAGAGTCCCTAGAAGCTCAATCTGGTGTACGCATCAATAAACCAGAGATCCTATCTACACCTAAGCAGGTTGAGGGCAGAGACTGACACATGAGTCTGTCCTTTGGCCTTTACCCACACTTCAACACATACACACACACACACACACACACACACACACAGAGAGAGAGAGAGAGAGAGAGAGAGAAACACACACACATACATACACATACACACACATGCACATACACACCGAAACAAAAAAAAAGACATACAAAAGGCCAGTGACCAACACACACATAAAGAGTGGCTCAATGTTACTAATAATAGGAAATGGGACCAAATTCTTAATGAATTGGTGTCTCCCCAAACTCTTGAATATGGCTGTTATAAAACTATGCAGAAACTCACCAAAAGCAGATATAGGCACAGCATCTGGGACTGTGAACCTTGGGTGGGGATGCCAGACAGTGCGGCTACTGAGGAGCACAAAAATTCTAACCAGGAAGGCCACGGATGCAGAAGGGCCACTTTTGCGTACATACCTCCAGTTTCTCTCTTCTTGAAGTAAAATGAATGGAGGTGACAGAGGCATGGCCCAACATCCCTGTGGATAGATGGATGGAGAAAAGAAATCACAGGGGAGATTCCCCGCTTACAAGCCCTGGCTGTGCAGCAGGCAACCTTGTGTACGCTCTGCTGAGATGGAACTGGTCAGCGAGCACACAGACATGGCTATAAAATGATACAGAAAACAGGTACACACAATACTTCCAACCCACCTCCACCCCCTTTCAATATTCTAAATAACTCCTCACGGTCCACGTACCAACTGTCCTTTAATGCAGAGGCTTCCCACAGCAGCCCTTCCCGGCAGAGTGTGGAGTGATGAAGCTGTGTGTGGGCTGATGGTAATTAGTGCCTCAGGAGAAGTCTGTCCTTGGCACGGAGGAGGACTCCCTCCTCACCACAGAGCAAGCATAGGCTTTGCTTGGATCTGGCTTTGTGGTAGGGTGGGTGGGGCCTGGCAGGCTGTGAACCCCCTTCTCCTTAAACTTAAAGCCCAAGGGGGCGGCTTCTGCTTTTGCAGTTAACCCCCTCTGGATACCCCATGTTGTGATCTCAATGGCTTACCA
This sequence comes from Tokudaia tokunoshimensis, assembly GCA_036184795.1. Taxonomy (NCBI): domain Eukaryota; kingdom Metazoa; phylum Chordata; class Mammalia; order Rodentia; family Muridae; genus Tokudaia; species Tokudaia tokunoshimensis. The sequence goes on along the minus strand of BTHU01000001.1, from coordinate 114,305,968 downwards.
TCTTAGGTTTGCTAAAGGGTTTTGCAAATAGACTGGTCAGTCGAGGAAAACAACAGGGCCATTTTATGCTCTTTATCTTTTGAATGGTTGTGTGTGACCATCCTGAACTTTCCCGTTTGTTTCATTTTAGAGCAATGTGTGAGATGGTGTCTGCATACCTGACCTGCTCATTACCACTCACAGAGGTCACACTGATAACACTGAGTTGCTTTCTTTGCTCTCTAACTCAGCTGGAGGGGCAAAATAGATCTTCCAGTTTTGGTGATGTCATGGTCACGAATGTTCATGCTATGGTAAAGTGAGTGGTCAGTACAGCATGGAAAGGTCACAGGCACAGGACTTCTGGGTTGGAACTTGGAGGACATGAAGAGTTGATGGGGACAGAGAAAGTATGTGGCAGGTGAAGTGCTTTGCAGGGGAAGAGGAAACAGTCTAACATCCTCTTGGTTAGGGAGGAAGGCATGCCAATGAACTGGATAAGACATTAGTCTCTTGGATCCTGAGTAAGCCTGGGTTGGATAGTTACCCTTGGGACTTCTTCCTCAGCCCCATCCTCATGCTGGGCAGAGTTATTCTCCTCCCCCTTGTTAGACTGCCTATGAGGCTGGGTCAGCTCCTCCGTGGAAGTTCTCTCTCTGCTTGCTGATTCTTTGAATTCACTGTGTTACTCACAGTCCAGTGGTTCCTGGAGGGAAAAGTCCCATCCTGTGGCAGCAGTTTGGGTTCCTCAGCTCTGGACAATAAACAAGATATATCACAGCACCAATGACACATGACTTAAACAGGAGGCATCCAATTCCCATACTTCCCTTCCTAGCGTGAAGGTGACCACCTGCTTCTCTCTCCACTTGATGTAGAAAGAAAATACTCTTCTTTTCCAGTAGGGACACTAGTCCTACCATAGGACTTACAACTCTTACCCGGTGGCCTCACCTCCAATCTTCCTCACATAGAGGGATCCTATCATGCAATAAGGAACACTAATAGCATGTAGTGTATAGGCTTATGAAAGGAACAGAGGCAGGAACGTGGCCTCCAGAAACCACCAAGTACAGACTCAGCATTGCCTGCAAACTCATTTTCTTCTTTATAACCTGAAGGGTGTCTCTGCAATCATGGGAACCACCTACCTCTCTACCATTATCTTCCTGATAATTCCGTGGCCCTGTTTCAGCAGCTGAATCTGTTAGGAGAGTCCAGGGTGAAGTACCATGGATATCATAGCAACCTGTTCTTGCATGGCCAGCAATTGCTTTGGCCACCTTCACAGCAGAAGACATACCTCTAGGGTTGTTCCTGTGCTGGTCGGATCATTTCTGGTATTTTGAGGCATGCAGGCTCCCTGTGTGACCCTCTACCTTATTCTGTACCCCATCCTTGCATCTGCAGAACTGTGGGAGTGATGACATCTTTCACTTGCCTTTTCTGAGCCAGAGCCCTCCCATTGCACAGCAGCTACAGCAGCAGAAGGGGGAGCCATGTGATCTTAAAGCATCTTGCTCTTGATTGTAGGAGTGGAATTATTCTCAGTGTGGCCTGTGGATCTAGAACCAAGGTCATGCTGGAGGATACTAACATCAGCGGATTTGTTGAGAGCTGATGGCTGCTTTTCTTGATGTTCATGTATGAAGATTCCCAATAAGGAATTCTCTCATTGAACACATTGAAGGGCTGGGTATGTAGCGCAGTGGTAGGGTGGTGCATGGCTAGTATGCATCATGAAAAAAAGGGTTGACTGCTCATAAACCAACACTTTTATGGTTTCAGGACTAGCCTCTCATATTCCTTGAAGTAGAGAACTTTCAGAAATTCATAGTTGAGGCTTTGTCAGGTTTTGTACTTTGTTAGAGGTAGGAGGTTGTTCTCACTGTGTAGAGCCCTCCTGGATGAAATGGATAGAAGACAGTCACTGGGAGAAGGGAACACGTGCTTCAGTGCAAACACAAAGTTCCCAAACTTTAAAACTGGTGACCAGTGGACTTGGCATTCTGTGTGCTAGACTCTAGGTGATGTGTAGCTGTGTGGATATCATGCTTTGGATGGAGTGATGGAGGCACACGCACATCTGTTCAGAGCAAGGATACCAACACGATCCAAGTAGCCTGGATCCCCAGGTGCAGGTGGGGTCACTGTGGAACTTCTGCTGTGCTCTGTGCTACTGTTGTGTGTGTGTGTGTGTGAGTGTGTGTGTGTGTGTGTGTGTGTGTGTGTGTGTGTGTGTGTGTTCCTCTTAGCAGTTATCTGGTAACATTTAGATACAGTTATGGAGTAGCACAGCCACATCTCCTTAGCCCGAGTGCCTTAGTCTAAGTCCTTTCAGGCAGGATCTCTCCTTACTTCTCAGCAGTCAGTATCTGGGCAGAACTGTATCCTGACCTCTCTGATGTCAGATTCTGAGCACACTGTGCTCCACGGCAACCATGCAGTCCCTGGAGAAGACCTAGCAGGTGAACTTTGCTGCTATAAGCGAGAGTTAAACAAATGCAGAGCTCAACAGCAGTAGGTTGTCTTGGTGCCTGGGATCAGCAGACAAGAAGCTGAACTTAGACTTGGAATGGAGACTAGGCATTGTAGTTCCCATGGAGACTTCAGTCATCTGTCAATATGTTTTATGAAATATCTGGTCTAGCATCTTCTTATTGGGCTCTTCTTTGTTTGTTGTTAGTGGGCAAAACTTCTTTATGTATATTGGAACTGGGGGTCCTTGTCTGGTGTGTGCATTATGACCTTTTGTCTTAGGCTAAGAATTTCTTTTTTAAATTCAGAGTGATGTTTTCTGAAGGGCAACATTTCAAATACAGTACTGATGGGTACCAACTTCTCATTGTTCTTTTAAAATACTATGCTTTCTGTACCCTATGAATTTTTTATCTACCCAAAGGCTTAATAGTTTTATCTGTTACTTTTAGTTCTATGATACATATTGAATGAGGGAAGGATTCAAGATTCATTCTGTCTTCATGTTCTTTTACATTTTTATCCAACACTATTTTAAGACTCACTTTATTATTTTTAATTGTGTGTATGTATACACCCATCGTGTGTGTGTGTGTGTGTGTGTGTGTGTGTGTATGGGGTGGGTATGTGCATATGAATGCAGGTGCACTTGAAAGCCAAAGACATCAGATCTCCTAGAACTCAAGCTATAGAAACCTGTGAGTTTCCTGACTGGATGTTGGGAACTGAATTCAGTTTTTCTGGAAATTCAGTAAATGCCATTAGCCGCTGTGCTACTTCATCAGCCCTGCCTAATACTTTTATGTGAGTGCTTTGTTTTGCTTTGTTTGGGAGTGACGTCATTCTCTAGCCCAAGCTGGCCTTGAACTTGCCGCAGTTTTGTCTCTGCCTCCCAAGGGAGGGACTCACAGGACAAGTGCCCTGTTATCCAGTAAGGCTGATTCTGTTTGTTGACAGTGTCCTCTTTCGGAAGAGCAGTCCTGGCCTAGCTATTCTTGCCCTTTGCCCTTACGGTGCGTATTTGATATTTAACTTATAGTAGTCTATTAAAAACCATCTCTTGATTATTTTAATTGCATTAAAATTCTGCATACATTTGTGAAGAATTGGCAAATTTAAAGCATTACATTTCTGTCTATAAAAGTGGTCCATTTCTCTACTTCTAAGTGCTTTCTAAATGTCTCAATAAAGTTATACAATTTTCCCCATGATGAAATTACACATTTTTTTTGCTGGTTTACTCTTATGGACCTCATCCTTTTGTGGTGATTGTAAATACTACATATTTTTAAATTATATCCTCCATTTATTGCATACATTGTGGAAATGCAAATAACATTTATATATTGATTTTTTAAAAAACTTGCCAAATCCTATTTTTATTCTTTCAGCATCCACTGTAGAAATCCCAACATGAATATTTAATTTAGCAAAGTTAAATTTTAATAAGTATCTTTACTTTCCCTCCAAATTTACATGCTATTTCGGTCAAGTACTTTGGTTTTAGCTTAATTTGTAACCCTGCAAAGTGTTTCTTCATTATTGCTGGATGGGTTGATGGACATTCTTTCTCTGCTCCCTCTTTGGGCCAGCGTTTCTAACTTTCCTCCAGAGGGAACTCTCTTTCCTTCCCCTGGGCCATACTTTGACTGGTTTCTGAGGTCTGTTACTTTTCCTGATGCCATTATTTGTCCCTTACTTCTTTTATTAGGTACTTTTCTCGTTACTTTGACAACAAACAGCCCAAGAAGCAACCTAAGGGAGAGGATGTTTATCTTGGCTCATGGTTGGAGGTTACAGTCCCTCAGAGAAGGAAGGTGTGGCAGCAGGGAGCTCCGTGGTGGCAGGGGTGTGCATCTGGGACTCCTCACCTCACATCTTGGAGGAACAGGAGACAGAAAGCAGGAAGGAAGTGGGGCTAGGCCAAAAATCTCAAGGCCCACACTCAGTGACTTATTTCTCACCAAAAAGCCCCACCCCTTAAAGGTTCTACAACCCTTAAAGAACCTAGGGACCAAGTGTTCCCACACCCGAGCCTAGAGGGGCATCTCACACTCAATCCACTCATTGACCACTGTTTCCTGGCCTCTTCTCCATAACTCATCTGCCTGGTGCTCTCCCTAGCTGCATGTGCACACTGCTTGCTTTATACTCCAGTTGCTCGCTCTCACTTCCAAGGTCCTACGAGCTGACTGGGAAGGAGGGGATTCTGGGTAAACACTTCCTGTACTTTTCAGCTCCTTCAGCTTTTCAGCATAGTTCGAGCTCTTTATTTACTTGTGGTTTTATTAGCATGCATTTATTAAATGTAATGATAAGCTTGGTATATTTCATGCGTATAAACATGTATATATATATATATATATGAGATCTGATTCATATGTTTCTATTTTTATATTTTTACTTTGTAAGTGTGTGTGCGTGTGTTTCATCTATGTTTGTGTACATGTGTGTACACACAGGCCAGAGGTCATTGCTGACTGTCTATTTTTTTTTTTTTGAGAGAGAGAGAGAATCTCTCATTAAACCTAGAGTTTTAGCTGGAACGACTGGCCAGAGAGCCTCTGGGATCTACTTATCCCTATCTTCCCATAACTGGGGTTACATACATGTGTCTCCATGCCTGGCTTTAATGTGGGCTCTGGGGATTTGAACTCAGTTCTTCATGCTTGCAGAAGAACTTTACTTACTGAGCTGCTCCCCAGCTTGCTCTTCTGGTTTTCCATTCACATGCGTTGTGTTTCAAACCTCATTTTTCATGGAAAGCTTATTAAATTAATTTACAAATTCACCTAGAAAATTTTAAAGCAATTTTTCATTTTCAGTCTCGAGTTCATGATGCTATTTTAAAATATTTTTAAAACACTCATGGCAGAGCTTTGTAACACATTTAAATTTTATTCAAATGAATCCCGCACACAGATTTCACATCCAGTGCTCTATAATTCCCATTCTAGCTGTCTTTGGGGGATTTGATCCTTTATGTCAATGTTTCCCTCACATCTCAGCCACAAAGCTTCCCCACTTCCGGTACGTTGTTTTGAGGTACACCTCTGATCCTTCTGTGTGGCAGCTCTTTGGGGACTGGATTCAGGCTGTATCTTCCATAGGTTTTTCTATCACATGGTGAGGCTGAATTCAGGGCCTCTGTGTATGTTTCAGGCCAAACTGTTGTCAAAAGACTCTCTTCTGAACTGGAGGACTGAGCAGGTGGGTTCTCCATGGCATGGTAGAGGAAAGTGGACAGATGTCCTAAGGATCCTCAGGGAAGAATGAGCAGGCTCCCCAAGGCATGGAGAGCAGGTTCTCTTAGGATCCTGTGGTTTGAGTGCCAGGCTTCAGATGGTCCTCTGTGACAAAGCTTTACCACTTCATAGCGATGCAAACTCTATCTCGGATTCTCTCAGGCACCAATCTTGATTTCACAAGGAAACAATGGCTTTGGCCATTTCTCCATGAGCTGATGGCAGTCCCCACAAAACAAGGAGTTCAGCTTAACCATTTTTCTCTATTTGGGATATCCTTGCCATTTTCAAACATTTGGGGCTTTCCCATCTTTGGGGACAATTCAGCCTTATATCTTCCAAAATTGTAGCCATAGCACAAAGACTATGTATATTCAACATTAGGAGGCTTCTTGTTAAGACATAGAACCAGTAAGATGCGCTCTCAATTAGGGGTTCAGGAGCACCCAGGCCATCATCACATCCAGAATCTCAGCCCAGTTCCAGATTTGTCTCCAGCCTTGGCTTTCCCTTGCCTTCAGTGTCACCACACAGGTGAGTTACCATCCCTGTAACTCATCCTCGACTACTGGAATGAGGAGGGTGACAGGTCATCCAGAAAGGAGTATGGAATGACCAGGCTGAGTCTTAAGTGCATGGAGAAGTGGATATGGGGACGAGTACTGGAGAAAGTGCCTTGGATAAAGTCTGATTCCCTTTACTCATCTTAAGGAGGTCAGGTGAGAAGGAGGCTGTGGAGCAGCTGGAAACAAGAACTGAGAGGGCATCAGAAAGACCTTGCAGGAGCACTACATAGTATCTCTGTGAAACTGCACAGACTTTCTCCCTGCAGCAGCTGGCTACATCTACCTACCCCTAGCTCACTCAGTGTAAACTCATCAATAGATTCACCCACTTATGACCTTAGTTTCTTCATGATTCCATCCCATCTGTAACCAAGCCTTCAACTCAGGAGCCTCTGGGGGACCCTTCCTTCCTTCTTTCCTTCTTTCCTTCTTTCCTTCCTTCCTTCCTTCCTTCCTTCCTTCCTTCCTTTCTTTCTTTCTTTCTTTCTTTCTTTCTTTCTTTCTTTCTTTCTTTCTTTCTTTCTTTCTTTCTTTCTTTCTCTTTGACTCATTTGAGGAAAACTGCCCCCTTTGAGGGCCTTCCCAGCACAGTAGGCAGGTTCTCTGAAGATCCTGTGGCCTGAGTGTCAGACTTCAAATGGTCCTCTGTGACAGAGCATTGCCACTCCCAGTAGCCATGGTTGACCTGCTACCTACTTTTCCATGGGCTTCAGGCTTGTGGTAGGACTAACTGCCCTGTTTATGTGGGGAGGAACGGAGACTCTCTATGTGGGTTTGATGTGGTCAGGAGTACAGAAGGACACTATTCTTCAGCCACAGCCTGACAGCTCTCAAGCCACGTGGATGCCTGACATGTTTTGTTTTACTTTGAAATGGGAGGAGCCTTTGCATGTTTGTGTAGACTATGGGCCACAGCAGACTTTGGGGCCCTCCCTGTATTCCAGGAGTCATAACCAGGTTGGGGACACAGGCATGAACAAAGGAGCCACAGAGCCAGACTGTGCCACTGGACAGGGAAACTATCAAAATGAAACGCTGTCTTACAGTCTACCCCAGCTTTCAGGAAGCTCTCGCAACCCCTGGAAAGGATTCCTAAAAATGCTCCTCATTTTCCTCACACTAGAGACCTGCTTCCATCTGGGGAAACAGAGATCACAATTACCTAGAGGCCCATAGCAAAGCAGGTTCCAGACTATACTCCTCAGACACTGCTAGGTGTGATGATCAGTTACTGGTGGGGCCTCTCACTTAGGAGTGAGACACTGGAGACCTAGCAATGTCAGGGACCTGGTTCTGAAACAGGAAAGGCAGAGAGGAGGACGGGGGAAGGGGGCAGGCTGGGTGTCCTACAGAAGCAGATCCCTACACCAAGCTGATGGCCTTAGAGGTGAGCCCTGAAGAATTACTGAACCACATGAAAACACTTTCTCAGACAGCTGGGGAGAGTCTGCCTCTTTGCTCATCATCTAGGCTCTTTCCAATTTCCCAGCAGTTCTTAAACTACCTGTTCTGATGGCTTAGTTTTCCCATCAAGGTTTGCCTGACAACTTCACTACTCTCAGGACCCATGGTTTCATGGGTAGCTCCTTAAATAGTGGAAATTCTTGTCCTAATTCAGACCATAGGGAACAGTCGGAAGCCAGGTGCCGCAGGTGCCAGTACTGAGGTGAGATTATTTCAATGTATTTACTAATGAGCTGGAAGAGAAAGAAGAGGGATAAATGATAGAAGTTGCTGAATGCACAGGATTATTAGGGTTAAGTGCTCAGGGATGAAAAACATAGATTTTCTCGTGAATTTATTTTTCCTTGTAAGACTGTTTTACCAAGGTGAAAAATATTAAGACAAACAATAGTACTGAGACCGCACTTAGTCTCCTCGTTCATTTCTGATGGTGGGTAAGTTGCTAGGAAGAGTTGAGAGTGTGGATTGAAGGGTTGTGATGGCTGATTCAGAGGTGATCTCTCTCTCCCTCTCCCACTCGCTGGAATGCACACTATTCTGAAATCAGGCTTGGGGAGAGCAGCTCCATTGGTGGGACTCTTCCAAACAGAAGGGATCAAGAAAGAATGTGACCTTCAGTCCACAGATATTTCTATCACCCCTGAGATAGGCCAGAGCTTCGGCTTCCTTCCGGGAGCAGCTGGTTCTCTGGATCTAAATTCCAGTCTTGCAAATGATCAGTTCCAGGGGCCGGGGCACACTGCAGATTTTTCTTTGCCTTAGTTTCTTAATTCTTATAATTAAAAAACCATCTGTGTGTGTGTGTGTGTGTGTGTGTGTGTGTGTGTGTGTGTGTGTGTGTGTGTGTACAGGGTCAGGAGGAGTTATGCATTCCACAGCATGCATGTTAATATCTGAGTTCTTTCAAGAGTTCTCCCTTCTACCATTCCAGGTCCTGGGGACTGAACACAGGTTATTGGGCTTTGGCACAAGAGCTTTGATTCATTCGCTCACTGAGCCATCTCATATGCTGGTCCATTTGCCTCAATTTCTTGTCATTTAAACAGGCATAGATCTTTTCTGGAACATGGTGGGTGTGTTTAATGAATTGATCTGTATATTAGCTCGAGGTTATGTGGTTCTAGTGCCTGTCTAGTGATCAAACTCTATGTTGCTGTTCATCTACACACATCCTGACCAGATTTCAAGCTAACCTCCCTGAGAGTCTTGTGCAAGGAATACAGCTCAGGCCCAGCATTAACCATGGCAGATGTGCCCACCAGCTGAGTGCCACTGCTGTCCTGCCATGTCACCTGCATGCAGCTGCGCAGTAGGCTGGGTTCAGTACTTGTAATTGTGCCACACATCAGTCCTGCACCACGGGCACTGCATCACGCAGACCCAGGGCTGCTAGTGGAATGGATGTACATTGGTGAATCTCTAGCAGTCCATGTAATCAGACACATGCTGCCAGAGACTGAGCCACCAGGAACAGCCAAGGCCACTTTCTTCTGGGGAGTGTTGCTTTTCTGGTATCTCTGAAAAAAAAATACACTCTATTATCAGGTGTGGGGTGCATGCCTGTAACCTCAGCACTTTGGATGTGGAACGAGGAGGATAAGGAACTCTAGGCTGTTCTCAGCTACATAATTTGTTTGAGGCCACCCTGGGGTACACGAGACCCTGCTTCAAAAATATAACTCACCTATCAGAAAAAAAATACATCTGTTGATAAAGGGCTTAATGTATAAATATAAGGACACGAGTTTGAATCCCTGGCACTCACTTTAAAAAAAAAAGCACTAGGTATGGTTGTGTGTGCCTATAATGTCAGTACTGGGTGGGGTATGGATATGGATAGATCTCAGGGGCTCACTGGTCATCCAATCTAGTCAAAATAGGGAATGAGAAATTGATAAAGACGCCTACTATTGACCTCTGGTCTACATATGGTTTTGCATACACATGTATGTGTACACACCCACATATAAAAGTACATACACTCAAACACATACACACATGTAAACCACATACACCAATAACCCTTGTGAAAACCCAAAGGAGAAATGCACCCTAGCTGAATCTTGACTCAGACCCTGGACCTCAGATCTCTTCACTGTTCTTCCAAATATTCCTGGGACTGAAGAGAGATACAGATGAAATGTGGTGGGCAGGGCTCAGAAGTGATCCTGACACTCAATCTGCCTCTGTGCAGATCTCAGAGAGGTACCATGCATGGCTGCAACAGTGAAACCTGGTCTGTGGCTTGGAAAACAGACTGGATAGATCCTAGCTGTTCCCCTCTCCATAACTGGATATCCTTGTAGGGGAAGATAAATGGCAGATCCATAGAGAAGGCAGATAGACTGATGGACAGGTAGATGACAAGTAGATGATCATTAGGGGACAGATATGTAGATGGATAGATGAGAGAGAGATTTTCATTGCCCTCTATTCCATATGTGTGTGTGTGTGTGTGTGTGTGTGTGTGTGTGTGTGTGTCTGCATGCCCTTCTATGTTTGCTACTGAGTTTGCTATTTGGTAAAGAGATGGTGGGTACTAGGGCAGCTCTTCCCTCTGAGGCAGCCCCATTGTTGTCCACTTCATCTGCCTGTGGAGGACTTCTCTATACCATTTTACCTCAGACCGTGCACAGATGACTGGTATTGTCCAGCAACATCTCTGAAAGGGAGCCTCCCAGTGTGGATGGGACAGCCTTCAAGCATTGGGTCTGTAGCTCTGATTTGACATCATACCCTTGAAAAGAGACTATCACAAAGAGGTAGGGTCAGGTAGACAAGCTTTCCTGTCCTGGGCTTCTACACGTCCAGGGTTGCTGGAGGGCTAAGTGGGCATACAACACAGTGTGGATACCCAGGCAGGGGCACGTCCCCTCCTTGGGCAAAGGATGAGCCAACATAGAAGAAGTTACAAGCTAGACACAAAATAGAGCCAGAATAGAAGTCCCTGCTTGAAACCTAGCTATTAAGAGTCCCAATTTCCTTCTCAAATCAACCTTGGTTCCATCCAGTGTGGAGCCCTCACACAGAGTCTCAGTCCATATCAGGATAATCGAGGACTTTCAGTTTGTTTGCTTAATCCAACCTATTTTTACCCATGACACAAAAGGTAAAGATGTTAAGAGAGAGAAGGGCACTGGGGGGCGGGGGTGAGACCACAGAGACTTCATTCTGGATACAAGGCAGGAGACTGTGCAGTGTGGGCAAAGGAGGACTTAGGGTGACTCCAGACACAAAGATCATCTGAGACAGAACAGCCCATAAACCATTTGATCCGCCCAGGTACATACACAGGAGAATAAGTGGAGTTCAGGCTATCGATGTTCAATGCACAGAGGAGAAGGGTGAGAAGGGTAGAGTGGCCCAGAACTCCCACAGATTCTAGGTTTGTAGCCATTATGCAGGGGGGAGGGGGGTCTCTCTTTTGAAACTATTTTCCTTAAAATGTAGTACATATTTATTTAATTCCTTTTCAATACTTTTGTACATCATTTTAAGCACAGAATGGATATTTTATTATTTCTATTACTAGTCTTTCATTGCCAATGGTCAATTTTTTTTTACACTATATAGTATTCTGTTTATTTGAAACTAAAATCCTAACACTGGATCAAGTACAGATTCTATAGCTTATCTTCATTGCATCTCTAGGAACCCTTTCACTGGGCAAGGCTGTGTCCTTTGAGGTGCAAGTCACCCCAGAAGAGCAAGTCTGTATGTAGTCTTCTTTTTAGACTAAACCATGTAGCAGAATTTTGTAGAGGCTTCCAAAGGGAAGAGATTTCAGGATGACCTTGGTGATTGAGGCTGTGGGGACGATGTTTAAGGTGGGAAACCACTGAGTTGGAGTATGAGGTGGAGGTGTGTTAAGGAACAAAAGTGACTTAGGTCTCCAATAGCACAAAAGAGGACTTTCTGGGGCATTTTTCCAGAAATGAACTATGAGGGAAATGTACCCCAAATGCCACCAGGACTCAGCTGCCTTGCTGAGCAGGCAGGAACCCTGGAGGCTAGCAGATGCAGGACTGTCTGGGGAACAGACTCCTGCAGCCACACAGTCCTCTAGGCAAGAGGAGTCACAGGCAGAGATCCACAGTATTTGTGTCTCTGTTCTTGTTGCCAGCTTTGGGCAGATTTACCCATGGTGCCCAGTCCTCACTGAGGTATGTGCTCGATGTTAGTGAGCAAGTTCCTGCAGACTTTGGGGTACTGTGCAAAGCTCACAGGCGCCTGCACTGTGTGCCAACAAGATTTACAATCATGCATAGAAGGAGTGGAGCCAACGTTCTTTATTTAAAAAGAAACAATATAAAATGCACTATGACAAGATGAAATATACTAGATATCCGCGGTATGTATGTCTGTTTCCACACTATAGGTAGAAAGATGCTAGTAGAATGCTGTTGGGTTAGGTACTTAAGGGTGTCTGCCACCAAGACTGACAACTTAAGTTCAATTCTTTGGACCAACATGATAGAAGGAGAAAACCAACTCCTGTAAGTTGTCTTCTGACCTCTATACCCCCCTCTGTCTCTCTGTCTCCCTCTGTCTCTCTGTCTCTGTCTTTCTCTCTCTCTGTATTTGTGTGTGTGTGTGTGTCACACACACATATGCTAAAGATACAATTTTTAAAAAAATCTAAAAATCAGGAGAACCTTGTAGAGGGAAGTTCACAAATGTTAGCAGTTTTTCCTTGTGTGTGTTGACTCGGCTTTTCTGTACTGTCGAGATATCTGTACTAACACACATCAAACAGCAATTCCATCTCCCTTCTAAAACACATCCTGGCCTGTACAGGTGCATCTTGCTTCCCTCTGTGTTTCAGAGCATCAGGCACCACTACTTAACCCCAAAGCTGCTGCTCTTTCTCCACCATACTGGGTCTGTGCATTGGAGGGCACTGGTGACATCCACGGCTACTGACAGCTGTCACTCTCAATTCCAGCTCCATCCAGGACCTTGCTCTTGAACTCTAGCCTGCAGTTTTCAACAGTGACAAAGACAGATCTTCTAGCTGGGGAGACCTCTCCCATGCTACTCCTCATGCTTCAGGGACCTGGTGTCACACTGTTAACCATCCCCCCCTCCAACATCTGCCAGCACCCAAGGTGGTGGCTTGCTTGCTTGGCTTTCATCCAGGACTCCATTGTGTCACCACAATGAGTTTCTGCAGAAAAAGACCTGATAGGATCCTTGGAGAGGCAGCTGGCTGGTGGGCAGGGAACTGTTGAGGGAAGCCTGGGCCCTGAACCTCCCCCAGCTTCCCCTGACAATATTTTAACTCTGCAGGCCTGCAAGGAAGCATTTGCATTTTCCTCTTTTTTTTTTAATTCATTCCAATTTTACTTAGTAAAACAAAATAAAAGAACACCCTCTTCAGGTTGCAAAATCTCATTCCTTCGACCTCTCCCTAACATCCCCTATTATTTCTTCCTGAAAGATGATACACAACTCAGAACTCATTAGTATCTGAGGATAATTAGCCCGTTTCCCTCCTTCTGTGGATGGTCTGCTTACACAGTGTTCTCTTTCACCTTCACTGAAATTATTGCTGTTTTTGTCTAAATATAAAGGACAGATTTTGGCTGTCAGGATGGTTGGACATATACCCTCTATAAAGCAACATCCCCACCCCCACTGACTTTCGTAGGGAGATGGATAACACACATGCATTTAATGAGGTGCCACTTTTTGCCCCATGTAGGCAAATCCCCCTAAAGTAAGCAGACACATCCACTGCACCCCCATATCTCCCTAGGGGGTAGCTTAAGATGAAAGAGGGCTGGTCTGTTGGTTTCTGACCTTCAGCTAATGCTGCCTGGCTTGATGGTAATATCTGCCTGTACCACCTTTTTAGTTAACCTATCTTTTTGACCCTCAAGCCATCCTCAAGACACACAAGTAATCTTCACAAGAATGATCATGGAGAATACTCTTAAACAACCAGGAATCCAGGGTGCCCAAGAGGAGAACTCACATCCTTCAGGGTATAAAGTTGTTCCTGGATTATATGGGGGCTGAGGCAAAGGCTGGGAGCCGATGAAACGAGATCCTGAAGGAGGATTTAAACTCTCTTGAGCCTCCTCATAGCAATTAACTAGTGGGAGCTATTTTTTTCTATGTTACCCAGAATCCAGCACAGAGCATGGTACAGAGAAGTGACTCTAAACATTGAGATGATAGTGTTGAGCCTGTGACACTTGACAGAAAAAGAGGAGTGTGGCCATTTGGAGGCTCTTTGAGCCTGCTCTCTCTCTAGCGTCAGGGACTGCCCAAGGTATCAAGGCCTTTGAACACTAAACAGCCCAGGCAGGAACTTAGCCTTTAGCCAAGTTGACTAGCAGTAGCATTGCGTGTGAACTGATGTAGAAATCTCCCAGGATCTGAAGTACCCACAGATTTGGGTTGACTTCGTTCCTTCATTCCAGGAGCTAGAGGTGCTGCAGGCAGAAAACTTTGCTTTGCTGAGGGTACACAACCCAAACAAGTCCACTGGGGGTCTTCTGTGCCCCCAGATCACACTAGGAAGGGATGAATGGACCCTGTTCTGCTTCTCTAAGAATACAGCTTTGGGAGAGGGCATTAGTCTACCTAGCAACTGGCACATCATCCCAGTTTGACTGGGAGTCTAGAGACCAAGATGGCCACATAGCATCACTTGTGTACGTATAGAAACATACAAGTGCAGCCTCCAGTGAATGATACCAGTGCTCTAATCTGTAAAGCTTTGGGGGCTCTACATGGGAAATAATCTTGTCAGTACTTTGGCATCAAAGAGAGGGAGAAACTCGCAAATTGTAAGTGATTTGGGTGGAGAAAAGTAGCGATGTAAATCAGCATATGCTGAGATCTAAAAGAAATCATGACAGGCCAGGAGGAAGGTAGGAAGGTAGGCAAACCAAGAAAACGGGGAAGCAACCTAGAAACTGATTGGAGCCACGTGGGTGCTTCATTTTCGATCCAGGAGGGGCTGCTAAAGGGGTGAAGGGTGATGAGGATGTGCCAGACCTAGGTGTGTCTTTGGATGTAGCTGGATGGACTGTACTTTCCCTGGGTCAGGCAGTCTTCATAGACAAGCTCCTTCTGCTTGGTACCTGAAGTTTGGACAAGTGCTTTTAAGAAGGGCTTGGTCATAAGGTTGGATGCCTAAGGTTTCAGGTTCTTTAGCACGTGACAGTCTGTTCCCTGCTGTCACCACGAACTGATCAGGACTGGACTGGGGCTGGAATCAGCTACCCGTTGATAACAGAGAATCTGATGGAGGAGACCTGGCATTGGACCCGTCTACCCAGCGTTCTGTGCAAGCTAGGTCCGCACAGGGGCTGGGACCAGCGCCGCCTGGCGGAAACTGCTTGTGATCAGAGTAGAGCCTAGCTCCTCAGCAGGCGCCGGCTGAGAGGAAGGAAGCTCCGAATGGAACAGTAGAGCAAGAGATTCTTTGACCCAGACACTTCTGCGTGCAGCGGTACAGCAGCTTATGGCGAGGCATAAAGAAACTCAGTCCTGTGCCCGGAGGGATTAAAGACAAATTCACCGAGGCTGAGCCCTCTAGACGAGGAGGCCACTTGTCTTGTGCGTTGCATCCAGAGAGAGGGGAGAGGTTGGGAGTCTGTGGGTTAAAGCAGAGGCAAAGGAGGGCGCTGAAGCCAGCAGATATTCGGAAAGGACTTTAGACACAGTACTAAAAATTCGTGTTTCATGACACGATGAACCTCTAGAGACTTGGGAAAATATTTTGTATATTTATCCAAGAGAGAAATAGACCCATTCCTAGAAGGGTCCAGGACCCAGCTGGCGTCAACGTCTGCAGTCTAATATTCCCTCTGGGCCCTGGCCCTAGACTCACTTTAAACCAGGTAGATCACGCCGGCGCCCCCAGCTCCGCGGGCGGCGGGACCTGCCCGGCTCCAGAGCCGCCACCCCGGCTTCAGCTCGCCATTAAGATCGCAAGCAGATTCTGGAGCCCCTGGACCCGCTGTGCGCACCGTCAGCTAGAGCCATTGGCCACTAATAGCGACAACGGAGTGGGCTAGGGATAACAGTAGAAAAAAATCAGCCGGCTGGGTTGGGAGCGCCCCATCGTGCCGCGTTGTGTCCCCGCCTCGGGGGTCCGGGTCTAGGGGCGGGGACTGGGGCCCCGCCAGGCCCGGGGGTGGCGCGGGCTGGAGGAGGGGCTCAGAGCGGGGCAGGGGCGGAGCGAGCGGCCGCGTCTCGCAACCAAGTGAGTTCGCTCCGAAGCCCGCGCCGCCGCCGGCCCGCACCTCGGGCGCCCGCCGCCCCCGCCGCCGCCCGCGCGGGGGTGTAGGATGCTGGCGGGCGCCAGGCACCAGCGGCGGCGGCGGCAGCTACAGCAGCCCCAGCAACCCCGGTGGCGGCAGCCTCTCCCGTGGCCGATGAATGCAGACCCACCGCCACCGCCCTGGGTTTGGATGGTTCCCGGCACCGCCGGGCTGCTCCGGCTTGGTGCCGGGGTCGCGCCCCCGCCGGTGCTGTTGGCCTCGGCGCAGCCTGCCTCCGCCCCGCTGCTCCCGCGGCTTCCGGGCTGGCCAGCCCCGGGAGAGCCCCTGCTGCCCCTGCTGCCGCTGTCCTCTGCGCCAGACCACGCCGCCGTGCACCATTATCCCCTGCTCCACGGACAGGTAACGGCTCCGGTCCCGATCCCACCCAGGCTCTGTATTGCGGGTCCCCTCCTGTTCTGGGGTTGCCCTGACCCCCGGGTTGGCGTCTCTCCCTCCCTGGGTGGTTCTTGGTTCCCCACACCATCAGGACGCGGCCGCGCAGTCATACATTGGCAAGAAAGTTCATGCTTCGACGTCCGGTTTTGCTTTAGCAGTTTTTTGCGATATCACCCCCGCCTCCGGCCCTCATTAGAGCGCTTTAGACCCAACAGCTCTGGCTGAAGCCAAACAGCCTGGACCCAACTTTCCCGGGCGCCGGGCGCTGTCCAAATCGCGGTCCTGAAGTCGCTGCCGCTGAGCAGAGCGCTGCAGCCAACAACCGTGGCTGCCATCGCCTCGAAGTTAATACTTTTACAGTCTCCACCAGACTTGAAAGCAAGCTGCAGATCAATAGCTATTTCTGATTCTGATCTGGTCCCCCTACTCCTTCACATAGATTCAGGGCAGTGCTTAAGAGAATTCCAACCACGGAAGGCAGCCTGGAAATCCTGCCATGACAGCGTCTTGTGGGGGGAATTCCTCTCCTGCCCTCTGAATTCCCTTAAGCCAGATCCCACTTTAGAAGAGTTTGGCATTCAAAGACTGGAAGAGCAAAGAAAAGTGACTGCACCTTTGATTGATGGTGCGGTGGTACAACCTTTCCTGGCTTCGGCCAAATTCTTTGTTCACTATCTGTGCAAATGAGTTTGAATCCAGGAATAGCATATATTTCACTCCGAGACTGATATCATTAGCACATTCAAACGAGCATTCTGTCACAGTATACCTTTTCATTATTTTAGCCGGGTACCACCTTGTGAGCTTTTCTAGAAGACATCATGAAACTCTCTCTAAGCTATTCCTTAGACTTAACGATACAGATATGTGCTGTACTGGGTAGGCATACACATCGATGTGTGATACACATCCACATCGTATTCAGCTTTATTGGGTAAGCTCTGCTAGCTTTTGCCATGTTTAGGAGGGCTGCCATTTCAGAGTGTTACCACTAGAGGTACATAATGTCAAGAAATGCCCCCCCCCAAAAAAGCCCTGCATTTCTCCCCTGCATAAATAATTTTTTAACAATCCAGAAAAAAAATCTTATCATTAGTTATTTGAATATTTTCCACTATTCACTATCCAAATAAGGATAGGGAAAATCAGAAAGCTGTTTTTACATATAACAAACAAACAAAACATGTGACTTTGAAACAGTAGCCACTGAGCGTTCCCCCACCTCAGCATGACTGGGGTGAGGCCTGGGTGGTTTTAGTGGGTGACCCATACTCAGCTGTCTGTCCCTTGCTGTGCTAGCTGTCCTATTTTCTGAATTGAGATCTTCAGCCAAGGGGTCCTTACATTTTCTTTGCTCTAGAATCTGTTTGTTTTAATGAACCTTGAGAAAGTTACAATTTTAACTCCTTAAAATAGTTTCAAAATGATAAATGAAATGATGCCAGGTGATACACAGAAGGGGATGCCAGAGATTCAGCTCTCTCCATGACTGGAGACTGGGAATTCAAAAGGAATGGCCCCAAAGCCAGCCTTTGCCCTTCCCATCATGGCTTCCCATCAGCCCAAGCCAGAAACTCCTTATTTTTTCATTCTCTCTTTCTCCCTCCCTCCCCCTTCCTCCCTCCCTCCTTCCCTCTCTTCCTCTCTTCCTCTCTCTCTCTCCTTCCTTCCTTCCTTCCTTCCTTCCTTTCTTCCTTTGTTAAGTTAGTCCTTTGACAAGTCCTGAATGTATTGAAGTTTTTCTGGTTCCCCCCACCCACCCACACACCTTTCCTCTCCTATCATCCACTCCCTCTCCACCAATCCCTTTCCAGGATTCCTGACCTTAGGGGCTTGCCTCCTGACCTACTTAGCTCACCTAGGTATCTGTGCAACCAGGGGCTGTGGAAGTACCTTTGTGTCTCTCATGGTCTTATCATGGAAGTTCTTTCCCAATAATCAAAGAGAGTGAATAATAATTTTTAAGATGATCCAGATATAAAATTTTTACAAGTTTCTTTGTAATTTATAAATGGTTATGGTATTTCTTGATTGGAAATGATATAATTTTCTCATCAAATTTCTACACTTTAAATTCTTATATCATAGAAGTTATTCCAGCATCTTTTGGTACAAAATATGCTGATGTTTCTTTCTTTCTCTCCCTCTTTAAAATTTTGCATCCTAGTGGCTGTTTGGTGGTCATTCTCCATCCATAGGACTAGCCCCCTCCTCTGCTGTGGAGTTGGTACCCCTTTTTCCACATGTCTGTCCTTCTACTCTGTCACCTCCTGTTTCAAAAAGCTGGATAGATAAGAGGACGCCTAATTACAAGGTAAAAGTGCAAGCAATTTAATTGGATAAGTGGATTTTTAATTGATAAGTTGCTGGGTATCACCCTGTTTCTAATTGTAATAGATTGGCTATTTGAGTACAAAGAGGGCTCATTTCAGGGCCAGACTGACTTGTTCAAAGACATCTGCAGATAGGGATAATTTTGATATAACTTGAATGAGTGGGTTGGGTTCTGTTGATAAAAGCACCAAATCTCTGAATCAGATTTTTTTCTGCCTTAAAGTGTATAACCATCGACCAAACCCCGCTTTTAAACATTATACAATGCAACGTTTACATTTTGGGAAAGAGTTTTTCTCATGATTCTCACTTTGTTTTTTTTTTTCTTCTTCTTCCTGATGTTTGTGAATTCAAGTTTCCTGAAAATTGTTTACTTACTTGTCTATGAAAGATGGAGTAACACGTTAATTTGTTCTACCACGCAAAGTGGTGGTCTCGTTGTGATTCTTCAGTGTGTCACCTGGCTGTTGGGCTGAACTGGCTGGGCTGATAGTTAAAGATTAGCCCAGTCTCAGCTAGAAGCCTTTCTCTGGCTTCTCACAGCAACCCTTTTCTTAAAGTTTCAGATCCACACTTCTACGACATGCCCAGTAGTATAACACCCACCATTTGACCAGTGAGCAATACATACACCTGTACTTTCTACCAAGTACTTTGTTTTAAATGTTTGCTTGCCTTTGTTTTGGACAGATCTTTTTAAATAATTCCTTTGCTCTGGACTCAACATGGATATACCCTGAGGAATCAGGACTCTTCCACAGTCATGAAAAAACTCATTTTCTGGCAAACCAAGTAACTCCATCTCTGTCCAGGCCCACTCCTGCCTCCAGGCCTCTCCCCGCTGTGGTATTAGCAGCTCAACCAATACCAGGTCAGTGCCTAAATAACAATGATAATGTGACTTCTGTGCCTGTCTGTGTTAAGCATACGTCAGCTTGAAAACGAAGTGTCACTTTCATGACACTGTTCTCTTAGCAAATTCTCTTAGGACGGATGCGTTGCACAGTGTGAATCTTCTTTAAAGGTTGAATCCAGTCACCCAGCTGCTGCCTTTCTTTAGCTCTAGGGTCAGTTCTGAAGATGAGGAGGTAGCTGAGGGATTTGTGCAGGATAATAGATAATATTAGCTATGTTCTGCCTTCATGACTGGACTATGTTTTCTGCTACTGTGAACAAGGACACCAGATAAACAGTCATCTTTAACCATGCTGATTGTCTATAGTGCTACATACAAGGATGCTTGTGGGTCTGCAGGGGACAGGAACATACATAGATTCTGTACATTTTGCATTGTCAATGCAGGTGACAGTGGTGACGTATGAAACACTCAGAAGACGAGCTTTGTTCTATCTTTGGAACCAAGTGACCTGACAGAACATTTGTCCTGTAACATAGCCCCTCCACCCCCAACCACGAAACAATCCCTGGATGAAATATTGCATAATAAACCTGTATTGTAACAGGAGAATAAAATCATCTTATGAATTTTTAAATTGATTTTTTTAAAATCACCTTAACATACGATCATATTACAAAAGCAAATGTTGCCAGTGCCAAAATTGTCTTGCAGCCCCTTCCATTATGGAATATTTTATGACTGCAGAATTACATTATCTTCCTGTAATTTCCTACCTACACAGCTTATCTCAATATGTGTCTCTAAAATTTAGTAATAAGAAGCTATTCCTGTGGATACCAGCACCAGGATGGGGGATGTATTCACTTCCTTCTCTGTTTGGCGGCATATTAATTCCAATTTGCAAGGACTCTTGTTTATCAATTACTCAGGAAGAACAAGGCAGCAGGTCCCACAGGCTTTTGTGATTCTTGACTGAAAAGTGCCTTCATTCCTTGTTATTATGCATTGCTGGTTGATTGAGATCTGACCGAACAACAGGTGTGCACATTTGTGACGTCTCATAGCATGATGTTCATGTTTTCTATTTGCATTATTAGTCATGAAAGATAGCTTGATGACACATGTCATATTATATGAGTGTGCTGTGACTTTCAATGACTCTTGGAAGAATGATATTTCTCAATGCATGGGTAAAGTCACCCAGTCAATCTGTGGAGTTCCTTCTTTCCACTCATAGCAGCAGACCATATAGACATTACCCAGAATGCCTCAGTCTTCCCAGGAAGCACTGAGAAACCGATAACTTCTCAGATTGCTTACTTACTATGATGTGGAACATATCTTACATTCTATTCAATAAGCATTTATTAATTTCTCTTTCTGATTTGGGGAATAGTAGCCCTTAAAGGATGATATAATATTTATTACAAACATAATGTTATAGTAATCTTTCACTCCAATCTTACCCACAATTAGTCAAATCTTTGCTTTTAATCTTCCCAGGATTTTCTCTTTTTGTTTTCTGAATCCAACATGTGAGGCTTGACTTATCTTGAGGAAAATGTTTACTTGTCTCCCAAAGGGACTAACAATCAGATATGTCTGTTTGAGATGGGAGTTTCTGAATTGCACCACTAAATTTGACTTTTTGATAAGTTTCAGAATTCTCAGAAAATTTTCACTTTTGAAAAGAATAAATTGAATGCCTGATGAACAAATATGGAAGAAGTTAGTTACGTTTTATTAATTGCCTAACAAAGCACTAGGGAGGGAGCAAGAAAAGGTGAAAGACAGAGTTAATTCTCAAATCAGTTAAAATTTAAAATATATCACTTCAATTTTACCATGAAAGCTAGAAACTGTACCTTTGTCAAAGCATATATATGTAAATTATCGTTAGATTTATATTAAAACAATTATGTTTTATACCTTATAAGTGGATAAATTTGCATATTGTATTTAATGTACATTGCAATTTATATTATACAAGTTACATGATTATGACCATGTACATTTTTATACAAGTACATAATATAAAGTATATTATTATAAATATAGTATATGATTGACATATCATATTGACCAACTTTGTTATACATGTTTTCTATTCAGAATTCAGTAGCCTTAGAATCAGATATATTTTATTGATTTCTTTCAAATTAGTCAAAGAAACATAATTAGAATTTCCAGGGAATAAGAGAAGTGAGTCTTAAGCTTTCATTTTAAACAGTGCTACTGAACTAAGATGTTACTTTTCTTGGCTGGGTAGTGGTTTTTAAGTAATGTTATTCTCTAAGTGCTGTTCATTCATGCATTGACACTTGAGGGACAGTGGAAGGTTACATGCCAGGGACTCAAGTGATGCATGCCTAGCAAGCAGTTTGAGTAACTGTGCTATTGGTTGCCTTTCTAGAGGTCACAGTAGATGGAAAGCTGAGGCTTAGATTAATGTCACATCTCCCTCACTTATGCTGGTTAGGAGTTAACTATAATTTCAGAGGTTTAGTTCATATGAGCTCAACTTGACTGAGCTTGGAAAACTATCTGAACTTTGACTTACTACCGAGGATTTCACTTTTTAGACAAACCGTGTTCATGCATGATTGCTGTTCTACTCCGAGCTAGAAGCAGCCTCGGCTGCCTCAAATGTGGGAAGTTATGATTTATGTTGGTAAGAGGGGGGTAGACATGAGAGCTCGACTGTGCAGTCTATTGGGGGATCAGAAAACAGTAGGTCAAAATCACGTGACATAGTTAGACATGATGTGGAACCTTGAGGGAAGCCTAGGGTACTACCTCAGGGCAGGCAGAGCAGATTGCTAAGCCAAGCAGAAGTATGACGTGTAAGTAACTACAGGCAATTAAGTGAGGCTGGGCTTGTAGGAGTCAATGGAGGAACCTAGATGGGACAGTAGGGACTAGGCTCAGGCCCCCTTTAGCCAGAGGCAATCCCTGAAAGTTCAGGCTTCATAAATGTCAGGAGATTTTGCATTGTCTTCCCACTCTGATGGACCCACAGCTCCTCTAGGAAAGCAGGGATTCAGCCCGGGAAACTGAGGAGCATCAGGAGGCCCAGTATCTTCTCACTGGCCAGTAGAACCAGCACGAGAAGGCCCAGAGTCACAGCTGTAGAAAGCAAGGGCTGTGATAATAATTAAGAGGAAATTGTCCCTAACGATGGTGTTAATGGGCCGAACTGAGAAGTAATCCACTCCTCCTTCATTCCCAGCCCTCAGCAGCTGATTCGGGGTAGGAAGCAGGCAGGCAAGAAGGTGTCTGGGGCCAGGAGAGTCCTCCTGATCAGGCTGCAGGAGGCACTGCCTTCATCTCTCCATCAGTCCTCTTCCTCCATGGAGCAGGTGATTGCCGGGAATGTGGCAGCATGTCAGGACACTATTCAGAAATAAAGTAGCTGAGGCTGAAAGCATCAACCAGTGGGAAACATCATTAACTCACTCGCCGTCCAATAGAGACACAGAATAAACAGTGTTTAGAGAGAAACTGGAGATTCGCATAAGAACCATCCCTATAGCAATGGCCATTAGCCTGAGATCAGAAAGCCCGAGTCTACACAAATGTATACCACGCAAACTAGTTGTGCCATCCTGACTAGTGTGAGAGGCAGATAGGGGAGAAGACAAAAGCCCAGGGGTGCAGCATAGGAGTGCTCAGAGTCCTTTGATCCTGAAGATGCAGAAGAAAGGCTTTGCACAGGACCCAGTCACCCTTTCAGGTAGGGCAGAATTTAGTATAATTTAACATGCATAAATAAATAAGAAACCACAGAACATCAGAAAGGGTTGTAATAAAAAATGAGTGGCCGCAGCGAAAGACCATCAGAAGAAATGAGAAAGAGGCACAAGGACAGTTCTGAAACATCGTGATTATAACCACCAAGGAGAAGGTCCAGTTGAAGACAATCTGCAAGCATGCCCTCTGTGCCATGGTGACTGTAGAGCAGCCCCTATTCCTATAAGGCAATGGGTACAGAGCCTGATCCCCAACCTCCCATAAACAAAGGGAAAGTACAGTGTTGGAAAGTACAGTGTTAAATGGACCGAGGAAGGGCATCTCTGCTCCCCAAAGCCTGGTACAGTCATTGGTTTTCTCATTGCTGTGACCTAATATCTGAGAAGAAGCAACTTAGGGGGAGGGAAAGCATATATTTGGGCTCACAGTTTGGGGGGGAATACACTCCATTATGTATGCCTGAGCCTCTGGAGGTCACTCCACACTCAAGCCACAGTGGAAGCACCCACCACTCAGGAGAGCTGAGAAAGAGGCATGGCTGTAAACCCAGTCCATCTCACACCGCTAGATCTGCTCTTCATGTCGAGAAGCATTAAGAGAGTAGGAGAAAAATCATTAAATCATTATGTCTCACCAGAAATGCTGGTACCCAGGTGGGGAAGGATTCTTTCAGAGCAGCGAGGGGCCGGTCCTTATGAAAGAGGCTCCCCTGGCACAGCGGCTGCCGTCACTCCGCCCACAATTTCTGATTTTTTTTTTCTTTTTTGTTTACACTCGGGTTGTTTCAAAGCACAATATCTGCCTTTCAAAACGGAGCTTACTGTACTTTACACTTTATATTTTTCTATATGATTTTGGCACTTTGATTTCTATTTTCTTGTTATTCTCTGCTTTGCTGTTTCTAGTCTGGTGGCATTTATGTTTTGTTTACTTTTGAGTGTAAAGTTACTAGGAGTATATCATATGGATTCCGGTTTTCGCCCCAGCAATTACCAAATGAGGTTTTTAAGAAATCTGACTTGAGCTTATGGGTTGCTTTTTTTTTTATTTCAAATTATAAGACCACCTCTACTTAGATGCCTTCCGTGAAACACAAGACATTTGGAAACACTCATATTGTATATTTTTATTATTTTCTTTTAACTTCCTCTACTAAGAAACAAATCTATAACAAGAACTCAGAATGAGGAAATCAGGCTTCAGAATATTTGCAAACATCAGCATTTGTGGTTAATAACACTGGAATGATATGAATGTTTGTAGTTTGGTCACTGGGGTGAGCAAAAAGCTCTAAGCTATACTGAAATGCAAAAGCTCAAATTTTGTTGCCAGAACCCCCCAAACATATAACTAATCACAAGGTTCCCTAAGACTGAAGCTAGACCAAGGCCCCACCCTCTAGATAGCTCAGGACAGGTGCATGGTGTGCCCCCTCTGTGGTATAGGCATATAAATGGCCATAAGTGGGGACACAAATGCTGAAAGAGATGGCCAGGTACCCCAGAACTCAAAGCTCCATGGAAAAGTCACTGTTAAGGGAATTTGAAGCCTATGCAGGCAAAAATGACTACAGGGGCCAAGTCCAGGTCAACTCCTGAATATACTGAGCCTGCCTACCATGCTGACAGCCTGACAAAACAAGGGCTGTGATGTGCCCCAGAAGGAAGGCACAGGCATGGCATTTTCTACTGATAAGGGCTAGCATTTGGTAAGAGCGTTACAAGACTTGCAAATCAAGCAAGAAATTCATCTATCAAGAAACAATCAGGAAAATCAGAGACCTGCCTACTGAAACTCTCAGCACAACATTGTTTAGCATATTAATCACCTGATGGGGAAACAGGTGTAAGATTTCATCAGATATGTGGAAATAAAGTTAGGAAGATATCAAGAAGACTATAACATCTGAGATGGAAAAGGGCTTTGATAGGCTCACGAGTAGATGCGAAGAAGCCAAGGATGGAGTTAAAGGATAGAATAATAGAAACCCTGGAAATTGCATTTCAGAGAGGATGCAAGTGGTAAAACGGAGCCCGCATCCTCAGAGCTGAGAGATAACATCAGATGGTTAACATATGTGTGATTGAAGTCCTAGAAGAACACATGGCATAAAAAGCATTTTGGAGAGATAATGATCAAAGGTGATACAAAAATAAACTCTGTTGTGAAACTGTAGATTCAAGACTCTCAGCCAACCCAACTGGAAAAGAGCAAAGTGAAAAAGAGAGAAACTGACTGAGCACTCGACAAGTCAGAGTCAAACTTGTAAGGAAAAAGACTAAAAGCAGGCCTCGAAGATAGAGAAAAGACACATTACACAGACAAGAACAAAGATAAAAATCTCACGAGGCTTATTGCCCTGAGGAAGCGATATGTTTGAAGGGCTCCATATTGTTAAAGATCTCTCCATCTACAACTTAAACCAATAAAAACAAGCAGAACCTGAGGTGAAATACCATCCCAAATAAACTAGAACTGAAAAGAATTCATTGTCTGGATAGCATCAGCTCAAGAAATTATAAAGAACCTTCTCAGGAACAAATAATGCAGCATCAGAGAGAGATTTACCTCCCCTAGACAGAAAAGTAAAGAGACGGAGATGATAACGGTGGTATTGTTCTCTCTCAACTGTTCTGACAATAGCTACCTTGTAAAGGAACAGTGACTAGTGACAGAGCATGCCTGTACATTTTACAACATTTGCAAAATACAAGACACATGCTAACATCCACAAGGGTCTCAGAGGAGGGACCGGAAGTATGAAATCAGAACATTTTCGCACATCTACTGTATGACACACAGTGATATCTGAGAGTAAATTCTGTATACTTAAAGACGGACCTGGTACCTCTATGTACAGCAAAATAATTGTAGACATAATCAATTCATAATAAATACTTAATCCAACTACCCAGGGATACACAGTGAGATTCTTTCTTAAAAAATAGACAGACAGACAGACAGACAACAAAATCAAAACAAAACCAATAAAACAAAAGCCAAGTGTGGTGATGCACACTTTCTTTTTGTTGTTGTTTTTTTTGTTTGTTTGTTTTTATTAGATATATTCTTTATTTACATTTCAAGTGATTTCCCCTTTCCTGGTTCACCCCTCCCTAAAAGTCCCATAAGCCCTCTTTCCGCCCCCTGTTTCCCAATCAACTCCCTCCCGCTTCCCTGTCCTGGTATTCCCCTACACTGCTGATGCACACTTTCAATCCCAGCATTGGGATACAGAGGCAGGTAGATCTCTGTGAGTTCAAGGCCATTCTGGTCTGTATAGCAAATTCTAGGCTACCGAGGTCTACACAGTGAGACCCTTTCTCAAAAACTTAAACCAACATTCTCTGGGGACCCAAAGACTACTCTGGCCAGGGACGCAGGTAGGCTAACTGCAGATTTTCACCTCTCTCTCCACTCTTCCAAACCCAATCCCCCAGTCTCAGCCCCAGCTCTGTAACAGACCACCTGTTCCAGGTTCCCCCTCTCATTGCCCCCATCTCCAACACAACACACAGAGCTTCTCCTCCAACCTTCTTGTATTCCCATCCTGTATTCCCAGCCCCGTCCAACAAGCATCCTCTGGTAACCCTCCAGCCACGCCTGCCAGAGAAGCAAGTAAATGGATGGGACTAGAAAAAAAAATCATCCTGAGGGAAGTAACCCAGACCCAGAAAGACAATATGATCAGTGCCTTGCTCAGCCATCATCAGAGGAACTGCCTTCTGCTGCAGATGGGAACAGAGACAGAGTCCCACAGCCAGACAGTATGCAGAAGAGTGAGAGACTTTGGAACACCCCACCCTAAAGAGATGTCTCCATCAAATCCCTCTCCTCAGGGCTCAGGAATCCCTATGGAGAAGGATGCAGAAAGTGTGCAGAGCCAGAGGGGACAGAGGACACCAAGGCAACAAGGCTGTCTAAATCAACACGATCAGAGCTCATAGGAACTTGCAGAGACTGAGGGGGGCATACACAGGGACTACATGGGTCTGCACCAGAAGTGGTCCTGGAGCTGAAAGAAGTGGACAAATGTCCCATCCTTAATCCAGAAGCTATGTCTAATTGATAACCATTTGAAATGAAAATTTAATTTTCTCTAAAGGAGACTCACTGGGGAAACAAACTACTCTTAAGGGTGGGTTGTGTGCCCAGCAGTAGATGACCAACAGAAAATAAACTCAACCACACCTTTGGAGGTTCCTTGTCTCATAATGTTGTGTCAGGGCTTTTATTTATTTATTTATTTATTTATTTTCTCTCTCTCTCTCTCTCTCTCTCTCTCTCTGTGTGTGTGTGTGTGTGTTGTCTTATCTTATAGGTCTTTTGTATGTGTACTATGGCTTCTAGATTTGCATTTTTGTGGGATTCCTGAGTGTGTGACCAAGTGTGTCTCTGCATCTATATCTGATTTTTGTGACTTTTCTTGGTCTCGTTTCCTTCTGTTTGTTTGTATTATCCTGTTCTAATGTGTTAGCTTTCATTTTATCTTATATTATTATGTTATATATCATATTTGTTATATTCTTTTCCTTTAGAAGCCTGCTTGTTTTCTAATAAGAGACAGAAAGGGGTAGATCTAGATGGGAGGAGAGGTAAGGAGGAACTGAAGGAGCAATCAGGATATATTATATGAGAAAAAATCTATTTTCAATAAAAGGGAAAAATCCATATAACCAAATAAAAATGCACCAAGAGCATCTGCTGCAGCTATCTTAGTACTTTAAAGCCCCAGCAACAAAACAAATATGAGAAAAAACTATATAATTATTCAACACAAAATCAGGTATAAAGAGAAAGAGAAGGATCATGCCATAGGAGAACAAGATAGACATACTTGATAGAAACCCTGCACTTGCACATGAATACATACTGTCTGTCATGGGGTATCTGTAGCTGTCCCTCTGGCCAGATTGGAGGGCAGACTCCTGTCACTTTTCCAAAGCTGAAACCATGTCACCTTCTTGCTGTTTTACATAATATGTAAAACAAAACATAAAGTAGATAGTGAAACGTGAAGCTTAACTCCCTGTTGACAGGCAGAGGTTTCCAGATTTTTAGTACAAATATGTGATGTCTATTCAAAAACTTGCTTTTAATATAATGGCATGAACTAGGTGAAAGTTAAAGGGAGGGGGAGATACCTGCCTCAGTGTGAGTTCAGAGGACTGGGAGGAGGGGGATAATTGATAGACGAGAAAGAATTCAGAGATAAAAAGGAGCTTGCATAAATAGAAATACCCAGAAAGTGTCTGGAAGGACAGAACAGTTCCAACCAAGAGCGTTCACACATGGACAGAATAGAAATTGGTGCAGGTAGGTTTCAGGTGCAGCTGGAGGCTTCAGCAGGACCTCCTGCAACAGCAAGAAGGTGACATGTTTTCACCTTTGGAAAACTGACAGGAGTCTGCCCTCCATTCTGGCCAGAGGGACACTTAGAGATGCCCCATGATAGACGTCATGTGTTTATGTGCAAGCGCAGGGCATCTATCATGCCTACATTCTAGGTTGCAAAACAACCCTACAGATACTGAGTGGTTAAAATCTATATGAGTTTCCTTCTGGCAAAAATAGCATCAATTTAGAAACTAGTAACAGAACAGAAAAAAATCTGAAAAATGTCTAAATACCCGAAAATAGGATAATGTACTCAAGTAACACATGGGTCAGAGAGGTAGAGGGAGTCGGAAAATATTTTGATTTAAATGAAAATGAAAATCATTATAAGAAATCTTGTGGGGCACAGCCGAAGCAGGACACAGACAGAAATTTATAACATGAAAATCTCTGTATTGGAAAGGAAAATTTAAATCAATGCTTACCCTTAAGCAACTAGAAAAGAGAGAGCTTCCTCACCAAACAAGCTGAAAGAACTGGGGAAAAAATGACGACTCAGTTTTGTTTTCTGTTGCTATGATAAAATTCTCCAACTTAGGGGAGGAGAAAGAGCTCCCAATTGCTAGTTGTAGTTATTCATAGCAGGGAAGGCACAGTGACAAGCATGAGAGAACCAGTCACATCACAGCCACAGTTAAGGGCAAAGAGCAATGAGTTCATGCATGCATGCTAGGGTTCAACTCACTTTCTCTGGCTTAATCAAGTTCAGGATCCCCAACCTAGGGAGTGGCACCATCCACTGTAGGTGAATCTTCATAATTCAACTATCACAACCGTGACAAACCCCCCGTAGGCATTGTCTACAGACCAACCTGATCTAGACAGCCCTTCATTGAGACTTCCTTCCTAGGTGATTTTAGATTGTGTGAAGTTGACAATTAAGAATATAAGAAAAGATGTCAAAGAATTTAAAAAAGAGTAATGTTAAGAAAATTGATGGAAGCAAAGCTGAAGTTTTAGACAGATCAGTACAGTTGGTCGTCTCCTGGGTGGATCTGAGGTTAAAAGAAAACCAATGACGATGAGCAATATCAAGAACAAAACCAGTTATCACTCTAGACTCTATACAAATCCGCAGTAAGAAAATGTGAGTCACTACCTCATGGAGTGTGCTCAAAGCTTTAACAAAACAGACGAACTCTTTGTACAGAACAAGCTGAGTCAAAGAGGCAACAGAATGTGAACAGAACTGAGTGCATATGAGTGGCAGATCCATTTGGAAGCCTTCCAATGTAGGGTAACGTTTTCCCAACCGGGAAAAACCTCCAAGATCAGAGAAGTTCTCCGGTGAGTTTCATCAGCTCTTTCCGGAAGATGTGCTAGAAACATTTACACAAACTTGTTCAGATAAGAGGATAGAGAAAAATCTCTCCCTGCCCCCGCCACCCAACTTCTTTCCCTGAGAGCAGCCCTCTTCTCTTACAAACACCACATGGACATTACAGGAAGGCTACTAACTGAGTTGCTTCACCAGCACAGATTTAAAAATGTCCAAGGGAAGGTACTGTGTCCGGCAGTGTATGCAGTAGGCAATGTCTTGTGACTAAGTTGTTGCTTTCTGGGAACAAAATGCTAGTCCAACATTAGGAGACCAAGAAATGTTATTTATCAAAAATAAAAGAAGAAAAGTAGTAAAATCATTTCAGTAGATTTAGAAAATGCTTTAAGTGGGCTTGGGGTGGGGGGTGTGCCTGTAGTCTGAGCACCGAGACTGAAGCAGAAGAATCTTAAATTCGGGGAACAAAGTTAGATAGTATCTGAGTATAAAACAAAACAACAAAAATCATTTTCCAACCCAACATCTATTCAGGTAAATCAAAAGATAAATAAATAAAATGTGCAAACAATGAGAGATTAAAGTGTACCTCCTTGAATGAACAAAAGTTACCCTGAGAAAGCCACAGGCAGTGCTACATTTAACAGCTATAATGGTGGTTTCCTCCAAGTGATGGACTAGGCAGGGACTTGTGCTTGCATCACTTCCATGAGAAATTGTTCTGAAAGCTGCAGGTCGTGCAAGCAGACAAATAGGAGACAGGAGGGAAGGCACTGAGGAAGAGGGATACAGACCATGCATGTTCAAAGCCATCTCTACTTGAATGCAGACAGTGCATTGCCAGTGTAGACCACCAAAGAAAGTCAGCCAAATGCTCCCAGTACAGGGTTTCTCAGGGTTTCACAGGACTTCAGGGCACAAGGTCAATGTACAAATTCAACTGAGTCCCTGTGTTACCATGAACAGCTGGAAAGGAAACTAAAACACATCCCAGATAAATAAGATACAGCCTGGAAGTTAATGACAAGCATTAAAGAAATGTTCAGCAACCTTGAAGACAGCAGGGGGAAAAATGAATGAAACAAAGCAGGATTACAGAAATAAACCTTTTGTAAAACTAACTGAATCTGAAATGCACATGGAGTAAGTTGCAAGACTTTCTTTCTTGGAGATAGATTGGAAGGTGAAATGGAAAGTCTCAGAGAGGGCTACACAGACACAGTGTAGACTGGTTTCCAGATATATGAACAGGGGGTTAGAGGAAGTAAAATGAATTATAAAAAAGCCAACCACAAAAAGAAAGGCAGATATTCATAGCTTAAATGATCATAAATAAATAAGGTTGATTAAAAATGTTTCCCTCAACCCTGTGGACACGAAACAAATTACAAGATAAAGAGAAACATTTACTTTCTGTCATGTGTTGAACTCTTCACTGAGACCCAGAAGCTATTTAGCTTGAACCAATTATGGGGCAGCTACTTGTATCCCTGCAGGCTTCCAGACTTCTCTAATTGGGCATGTGCTTGGTAACCACATGTTGGTTTTTTCCCCTTGACTGTGAGTTCCTTCTACACTTGACATATGTGTTACTTCCTATGATGTGTATTTTGGAACACCAGAAATGATGAAATTATAATATCTATTATGAAAGTGGTTGCCAATTTTTGCAAAATAAAAAAGATTAGAAACTTTAATTATGCAGATAAATCTCAATTATCTAGATAGTTGTAAAGAATCTGAAACACGGAAGGTATCAATTTGAGCGTTGCTAACATCTGCTGGGATCAAGAGGAGCATGTTTCACAGTCATGGAGCTGTGTAATGGCCAGTCAGACTTTGCCCATGGCATCAAGCCCATTGACTTACTGAAGAAAAAAACATACTCATGTCAGTAAACTACATGAAGATGCATTGTGGGATATGGACAAAGGCAAGAGCCATCTGTAGCAATCTGAAATCTGGAGCATGATGTGGTGCCAGATACACAGCACTGAACTAAGAGCTTCACCTTCGGCGGTGGTCAAAGCTCCGAGACCATCAGTCATTACTCTGCTCCCTACTTTGTCTCCCCGAAGCTCTAGCCAAGAAATGTAACAACATGGAAGACCACCTAGGGATCTCAGAAATCTCGTCAAGGTCAACATCAAAACTCTCTGAAATTAATTAAAGAGACAGTTCAGCAACATTGATTGATGAAAGATACATTTCCTTTATGTCAACAACTTTGTAGACATGGCCGTGGCAGACACAGGACCACATTTTTCTGCAACGGTCTTTGAGAGCTAGAGGCATGTACATTTTGACAGAGTTGCAGGAGGTTTAATGTCTGCTGCTCAGAGGCATTTTCTTAGCATGAATTCTATGAACAAATAGCCCTGATGCTACCCCTCCAGTCTAGTAGGTGATGAAAATAAAGAATTTTAATTAGCATCTAAGAAACCCAGGTTTGGATGACGATTACCTGTGCAAAGATCTTACTTTTTATTTTGATTTACTGTTTTCTCAGTATGAGAGGTATCGGTTTTTTCCATACAAAAAGTTGGAAACTATTAACTTGTGGAAGAAAAAGAGAGCATCGTCCACAGTGCCAATAACTATCCATAAGTAGCACCAGAGTAGAGCTATTTCCAGACATGCACTACACAAGAACACTTCGGAGATTAGGTATCATTTCTTTATAGTAACTTTGCCGGCTTTTAAAGGACAATAGAGAACAGCTTGTAGAAGCCACTGAGATGCTTACATGCAAGGGAAAGATGTTTCTTCCCCACTTCCTGTTCCTGTTTCCTTTGTTTACATTTTCATATGTATTTTAATTTATTCTTTGAGAATTTTGCACATATATGCAATGTGTTTTAATTATATCCACACTCCCACTTCCCTCCTCCGAGTCCTCCAAGAGTCCCTTCACCACAGACCCCTGTCAACATCATTTGCTCTTATTGATTAATTAATTTACCCACTGAGTCTAGTTAGTGCTGCCCACTTCCAATGGGTATGAGCCCATCCCATTCAGAACACGGACAGTCTATAGAAACCATGTCCCTGAAGTAAACTGACTCTCCCTCCCCTAGGTACCCATGGGACTTCATGATCCCTCCCAATTCATACTGGGATTTATATTTTCAAACTTTAAGTATTTCCTTCATTATCTAGGACTTTGAATGCAATGTTGAAATAGTAATGACATAGGTTCAGGCATACAGAGTAATAGGATTGACCATGGCATTTGCATACCCACTTTGTTCTGCTTGTTTCTTCTCTCCACTCTTGCCCCTAGTGAACCTTTGCATCCCTAGGTGCTCTCTTCCATTTTCATGGAGCGTTTATTCTTATCCCTTGCCCTGCTTCTTTCAAGCCTCTTTTTTCTCCTTTCAGGGTCTCCTTTTTAGTTTTATGACCTATATTCACACTCATGACCACATACAGGTGTGTGCATGTGAGCATGTGCACGCACACACACACACACACACACACACACACACACACACGCACACACACACACAGAGAGAGAGGGGGGAGGGGGTGCGGGAGGGAGAGAGAGGGGAAAGGGAGAACTAGGATCTGCATACAAGAGAGAATTGCAGTATTATGCAGTTAGTATGGTTCTAATGTTTTCTGTTATCAAGCCTAATGATAATATCATAGTGTAAATGACAGTAACTTGGGAAAGTCCCTCCCATGTTAATTTTCCAGTGGTCACTTTTCCCCCCATGATGCAATGCTGACATTTTTGTGCAATTCTCTTTTTCTATTAGGGTAATCAGAATTTTCTTTTTTTTAACTGGTGTGTTGATTAGTTATTGTCGAGTTGAAACATAGCAGGGAAGAGGGAATCTCCACTGAGGAGTTGCCTCCATCAGATTGGCCTGTGGACATTTCTGTAAGGCATTTTCTTGATTGATGGTCAATGTAAGAGTGCCCATCCTCTTCTGTGTAAGAAAGCTACCTGAGCAAGGCAGTGGGAGCAAGCCGGTGAGCAGGATAGGATTCTCCTTGCTCTCTGCTGTAGTTACTGCCTCCAGGTTCTTGCTTGAGCTCCTGACTTGGCATCCGTCAATGGTGGACTGGGACCTGCAAGCCAAATAAGCTTCCCCCCTCCCCCAGTTTGTTTTTGGTCAGAGTGGTTATCACAGCATCAGAGAGGCTAACTCGAACAATTTGTTGTTTGACCTGCATTATGTAAATGTTAAATGACATCCATTTCTTGGATGAGCCCAAGCTCTTCCTGGTGAATCCTGTGGATTGCCCTGGAATTACTGACGTTCCTTTGTCTAGAGTGTTTGATCTATGTTGTACATGAAAGCAGACGGTGTCTTGTGATCTTGTATTATGTTTGGCATGAAAACTCACTGAGAGATACCAACACTCCACTTGAATTCTTTGGGAGCTTTATATTACAATATCAGAATACAATACTTGTTAAAATGTAGGACTTGCCTGTTAAGATAGAAGTCAGTCCTTCCTTTGTGTTAAGATATTTAGCTATTGATTTAATGCATTTCTGGTTGACTGTTCCATCTTGTTCCTCACTCTGGGAGGACTGACAAATGAATAGGGCGTGCACTTCGGAATCCATCCTTGCACTGAACTCTGGAGACATCTTCCTGTCGTCATCTTTCACAGTTCTATATAGAGTACTTTTTCTAACCCGTTGACAGTTGTCACACTTTGCATATGCAGTATTGTTTGCTCCTTGCTAGTTTAGAAGTTGCTCATTCAACACCATTAACAGTTGCCTAATTGACTGGTTTCTCCAAGAAACAACTGTCAGATTCTAAGGTATTTTCCCACACATTTTACAGCCTTGTGGATATGTGTGCTTTTCTGTTTGTTT
This sequence comes from Tokudaia tokunoshimensis, assembly GCA_036184795.1. NCBI lineage: Eukaryota > Metazoa > Chordata > Mammalia > Rodentia > Muridae > Tokudaia > Tokudaia tokunoshimensis. Next base: position 114,271,105 of record BTHU01000001.1, on the reverse strand, counting down.
GTTTGCTTGTGTTTGGGGGTGGTGTATGTTTCTCTTGTTTATGTATTTTCCTGAGTTGTTAAGACACGTATTTGTACATTAGCTCCACGTATTATTCCACTACTTTCAAGAACATTTTTTAAAAAGACTTATTTTATTTTAAATTGTGTATCTCTGTGTGGGAAAACTTAAAATGTGCTATTTTTGTTACCACCCAGTTCTATTGATTTTTAAATTTTAATTTTATCCCCTGTGGATTAAAAATATCATTTGATTTTTTTATTGTATGTGGTGGTAAGTTTGTGTACCACAGCACACACATGAAGGTTAGAAGATGACCTTACGGAGTCATCTTCTGTCTATCTGTACATAGAGCGCTGCTTAGCTTTATGTCAACTGCACACAAGCTTGGGTCATCTGTGAAGAGGAGAATTCAACGGAGAAAACATCCGAATCTGATTGGCTTGTGGGCGAGTCTAAAGGGCATTGCTTTTTGTTTGTTTGTTTTTGTTTTGACTGATGGTTGGTGGCATAGGACATAGATCACTGGGGCAGGGCCACCCCCCTGGGCAGGTGGTCCTGGAGTGTATAAGTAAGCAGGAGAGAAGGCATGAAGAGCCAGCCAGTACGCAGTGTTCCTCTATGGCCTCTGCTTCAATTCCTGCCTCTAGATGTTCACCCCAACCTCCCTTCATGATGGACTGTGAGCTGTCAGATGAAACATTTCCTCTTAGCAGCTTTTGGTCATGGTGTACAGCAACAGAAACCTAACCAAGAGACATGGTTTCTGGGTATTGAACTCAGGTCCCCAGGCTTTCCTGAAAGCACCTTACCTGCTCGGTCGTCAGTCTCTCTGTGAGGCCTCCTGTGAATTTTTTTTTTTAAATTCTGTTTAAGCATTGGCCATAGAGTGGTGCAAACAACAGCCTTCACAGAGAAATTCGCTGGAGCAGTTTCCCATTTGTAGAGAATTATCAATAGACTTTTTGTTCCTGTTTCTTTGTCATTTTAAAGGTACCGGTCATGTTCTTGAGCTGTGTAATAAACATTTCTTTAACATCTGTGGAGAGCTTCCTTATGCCGGACTACCACTTCTCAGAATGTCTGAGAGAACTTTTTTTTTTCTATCAAAAGTAGAACTCTTTTTTTTTCTAGCCATCTAAGGGCTAGTATTCCACAAATCACTCACACCTACAATCTCCCTCACCTTGTAGAACTTTTATGTAAATATTTTATCTCCTCCATCTGCTAAAACTTTCGTTTATATGTCCCCACTCACCCGACAATTCCTGGAACTTGATGACTTGGAGCTGTGACCCCTGACCTCTTTGCTTTATTTCCTTTAACCTGGTCCTTTGTAAACTGGACAGCTATGAAAGACTGTAAGTCTGACCCCAGCCAATAGGAGAGATGTATAGTCACTACCTGCCTTATACATATATATTTTTAAAAGCCCAATGTAGCCCACACCCTGGCATGCTTTCCCACCCAGTTTGAGTTATGGTACATTGTTTTCTTTTTTTAAAAGGAAATGCCTTGCCAAGCTACCACTGCTTTGTTCATGTGTTTCTCTGAGCAACATGGAGGTCATTCTTGATTTTCAACACCGCCTGCGTGGTTAACCGTAGTGTACATCTTTCAGCATTGGGAGCATAGTAGTTTCATGTAGGTCTGTCTGCACAGCTTGATCGTTATGATTTCAACTATATTTTTATTTTTGAAAATGTTTGCGATGAGTCCCGAACAACTGGAGGGGAGAGGCTATCTCCAAAGCTGTTGCCTGTCTGTGGGATATATTCTTCTAGTTGGGCTGCCTTGTCTGGCCTCGGTGGGAGAGGATGCACCTAGCATGGCAGAGACTTGATGATGTGCCAGGGATACCCAGAGGGACCCCAACCACTCAGAAGAGAAGGGGAAGGGGAAGGGGAGGAGGATGGTGAAAGGGAGTGACCAGGAGGAGGGTCGTGAGCAGGATATAAAGTGAATAACAAAAACATGAAAAAATAAAAGCAGAAAAAATAATGTTTGCAAAAGGCAGCTAAGTGTTGTAGCATAGAGGCGGTTTCTTAAGATCCTCTCATGGTTTAGCATCTTCTTGAGTATTCCATGTGTATTTGGTGATCATAGTTTTATTTTGAATTTTCCTTCCTATTCTTTGCATGGTAGAGTCACTTCCTACATGGAATATAGGGCAGACCCTCTGCCCTTACAGACTCTCTTCTTAAATAGAATAGTATTTCTTTCTATGATTGGTGTCAACTTCATGTATTCTCAGAACTGAAATGAGTATTTTTGACATTAAATGGCTGGGTTTTTTTCCCCTTTAATTAGCAATCTATCTTCTAGCTAGTGAGTTAGCCAATTAACATTTATAATGAATATCGATCTTTGAAGCTCGTTATGACCTTATTGCTTTTTCACTGCAGTTTCTTCTCAATTTTCTATTCTTTTTTCTCATATCTTACATTTTGCTGCTAATTTAACTTTGTGGTCATTTGAAACTTTTATTATCCTCTATTGTCTGTAATTTATATCATAACTTCTTAACTTAAAGAGTCTAGTGTTAAGTACCATGTTGTTTCACCCATCCCTGTTGAACAGTAGATATTGCAACAATTTGACTGTGGTGATTTTTTTTTTTTTTTACTGAGGACCCAACTTAAGGGTTATATTGATCATTAACATATTTTTGTAGAAATGATCATTCCTGTTCTTCTATGCTGGCTAAATATTTAGTTTTCCCAGATGATGCTTCCAAGAGTATTTTTACTAAAAGACCTACTTAAGACACTTCTGCTGAAGGCTGGTTACTGGTAAAATCTCTCAATCTTGCCTTCTCTGAAAAGTATATATTTATTTTCCCTTATTTTCCAAGATTTTTTTTTCTGACTGGAAATTGTTTTTTCCCTTACTTTGAGATCTGTTCTATCCCTGTTTTGTGTCATGAATATAACAGCACTGAGGCTTTCTGTCAGTCTAATTGATATAGTGTGTAAGCCATCTATCCACCTTCACAGTGTTTCAGAGAATTTGCCCCAGGCTTTATGGGTTCATGCATGTTCTTTTGAGGATGCGTCTTTGGTAATTTCTGGGACTTCATTCGGATGCTACTCCCCGCCCCGCCCCCCCCAACGCCCCTGCATTTGTCTTCACTCTTTCCCTTTAAAATTTTGGTAAGGAATTTAAACTTTGTTATTCTAAATCCCTGCTCCCTTCACCTTCCTTTTGGGTCACTTGTCTTTCTCTGGACTTATTTAGGTAATTTCTTAAGGGATATTTTCCAGTTACTAAGTCTTTCTGCATCTACAGCGTGTCTCCTGTTTGAATTACTCAGGAGCTTTTGGTTCCAACGGTTACCTTTTTCTTCTCCAGACATTCTATGATCTTTAAAAAGCCCGCTTCCTTATTCATTGTCTTGACCCTTGAACTCTTAAAAATACTTCATACAGTTACTTTGTATCCTGTGAACTTCGGCTCCCCCTAGGGGTCTGTTTACCTCCTATTGTTTTGCTGACTCATTGTAGTTCACCCCCTTCTCTGCTTGGTCTTGAACTCTGGCTAGCTGGTTGCTTATTCCTTCATCTAGAGATCTTCACTTGTAGAACTGCAGGGCAGCACCAGCCCTGGGCAGTCATCCCTCCAGCCAGGAACGCTCCCGGGTGCCTCTAAGATTCTACAGCTTCTGCAGACCTGATGGCTCTACCTTTGCCCTTAAGGTAGACCTGCCTCTTCTGCTACCTGTGGACCCATGGGAAATAGAAAGAAGCCTAGTGCTTAGGCTCACTTTTGGTGCCCTGACCCCGCCTCCCATCCAGAGTAGCTTTCCACTGCAGCTACAGAGACACCCCTGGAAGGACTCTAGCTCAGAGCCCCATAGAAAATGTATTCTGCTTCAGCTGGGTTGGGTTTTTGTTGTTGTTGGTGGTGGTGGTTGTGGTGATTTTTTTCCTTTCTGAAAGAACGATCATTTTGGTGGCCTGCATGAACTTATCTCTAAATTGTATAGTAAGAAATGATCTTCCAACAGAGAATACATTTTCATCTCAAATTATATTCCCTCAGATTATGAAGTGGACAGCCTGGCCCACAGCCAAACACACAGGTACATAGATGCCTCTGCATAGCAAGTGATCACCACAAGCTTTCCTTTGTCAGAGAGGTAGTTCTGAGACCGGCGTGCAGTAAAGGCCCGAAAAGAGCTATCTCAAGGACACAGAATATTCCATACCATCCCATTATTGTCTTCTTTGGGTGTCCCGTGGGTAAGGGGTGAGGGTGAGGGTTTGGTGGCAGAAGGGAGGTCTGATTTATCGCTGACTCTTTGGAGCCTGGGAAGCACTTGAGGGCAAATCAATAGCAACGGCATGATCCAGCCTGAGCACCCTGTGTGGCGTACATGGCAGACCTGCCCGGGATGATGGGGTGACAAAGCAGGCATGGCTGTCTGCATCCTTGTATCTTACCCCTGAGTTTATCCCGTGAGAATTGCTTGGTGTTAGTTTGTAGTAGAATGCACAGACTCAGTGAGATTTTGGAGGTGGGGAGGTCCAGTCTTCATGGTGTTCCACTCAGGATGCTTTCGTTGGCTTCTGTGGTGGGAGATCACTCCCCTTTCCCTACCAGGCATTACGAACCATAGCACATTTTCAGAAAGAACTGATTCAAAAATCCTCAGAAACAGTGTTATATTCTAAAATGCCTCCGTGCCACAGTTCTGGTCCCCTTAATTATATTCTTTGGATTCCTGAGAATGTGACTTCAAATAGAAGCCTGAGGAATTCCAATGCTGATGAACCAAGTATTTGGCTCAGCTGTGTGCTCTAGGGACAAAGAGTTGGGTGAATTTTCTCAGAGTGGCTTTAGGTGTAAGAATACTGTAGGGTCCTAACCAGTGTTGGGAGATGCCCTGGAGATTACACTGACCCTCCTTATCCTCAAGGTGCATCTACCATTAAAGCACAGGCAAGACAGGAGGAGGAGTTTTCCTGTGGGCAGACTGCACTACTTTCTTACAGTAATCAGCTGACGACCTTAGGTTTTACCTATGTGGATACAAGTATCTTCATATAAACAACGGGGCAGTCTCTCCTTTGAGGAAAATAGTCTCTCCTTTCACATTCACAGAAGGCTTTTTCCAAACTGGAAATGAACCTTGAATATCCTTTGTTTCGATGAGTCTGTACCTTCGTTGTTTAGGACTGAGACAGACACTTAGCTGTGGATGGATTCCCTCAGATACCAGGAACAGAGGGCATTCATTCCCTGCTGGGAGATCTGCAGGGGATGGATCCTTGGGATTTGTCTGTTGGTTTCCTGAAAAGAGGACAGAATTCAGTTGGAACTAGAGCCTAGAATTTTCCATTCGCACTAAGAGAGGGAAGGCTGGTGAGCAGTGGGGATAGAACACTATGATCCTGAGGAAGAGACGTCAGGCACTGATGCAGGCGACAGAAGCACATTCTTGCAGAGGACCACAACGGTTACTTTTAAAATGACATTTGGGACTGCCTCTGAAAGGTCAAGATATGAATATGGACGAATATAGAGCAGGGAGAGGAAGGTGAGGCGACAGGCTCGCTAGCAGAGCATCTTTGCGTTCCACCAGAGCATGAGCAGACTGGTGGCTCTGGCTCCCAGAAGGGCCCAACTCAAAGTGCCTCTGGATGTTCAAGTGTAGAGAGCTGGGACACAAGCATAGCCTGTGTACACACGAAAGGTATACAGCGAGCAGGTGTGTGTGTGTGTGTGTCCAAGTTGGCTGGTATGAATGCAGGCAATTGGTGAGAGCCTCTTGGGTGCCTCAGGTCAGGGACAAGCCTCACTGACCTGCAGGAGGTTTTCCTGCTGTCTGTCTGTGTGGCTGAAGTAGCAGGAGCTACTAATGCAACAAGCCACACTGCCTCAAAAACTGCTCATGACTCATTGCTGGGCTCCAAATGTGACTATCAAATGTGACTATCAAATCTTCAGGCCTTCCAGAGACTCCAGGTGTCTGCTGGGGCTATGCCCTATTTTCATTGACTGCCATTCACTCTATGGATGGAGGAGCCAACCCATCTAGACCAGGTGTGTCTGAGGAAGGGGGGCCCTCCAGAAACGCACAGCTCCTGGCTCAGCAAGGGCACGGCTGTCCTCAGTCCCACCAGTGCCCCGACTTCTGTTACCAAGAGCTTCTGCTCACTCAGAACATCAGTTCATACCGACTGCAACTGAAACCAGCAGGACACATCACAGCAGCTGTGAGGATGAGAAAGCTCTCCTGATGATTTCTGCCTTGGAGTTTCCATATGTTCAGTGCAGGGGGTGGGAGGTGTATGTGGAGTTCTGATCTAGAGGCTGATTTCCTGTAAAAGTGTTTGAGGTTTTTAGATATACAATCATCTATCACAATGGACATGTTCATCTAGACCCAAGTCCTCAAGTCTTGAATGCACACAGCGGCCTGAATTCGCCTGGGGAGGCTCTGGAACAGGAGCTGCTCAGGCAGGTGCTGGAGAGAAAAGCAGATTTGGTATCTCAATTATGAAGCATTCAATCACCTTAATTTCATAACGAAGATCAGCACCTCAAAGCAGGAAAGTCCCCAAAAACCATAGGCTGGTTGATTGCATTGCTGTCTAAATGTGTCTCCGAAGAGAAAGTCGGTGGTTCAGAATGATTTCCGGTGCTTTATTACCACCATGGGGTATTACCAGGCAGGTAAGAGGTGAGCGTCAATTGTGTGCACATGCTATGTGAACAAACAGCTGCCTGGTGATAAACAGCCAGTCCCTGAACCCATAAAGAATCCTGTACCAAACTTCTGTTCTGCAAACAAATAGGATTCTTTCTCGCACCCAAGGTCAGAGGAGCCCTCTGTGTGCTTAGAATAGAGATAGCCCACTCTACCTCGATGAACACATCCATACTCTAGTATGGTAGGTCCCTCTTTGGTCAGCACCATCACAGTTCATAGAAGACACACGTTTAGTCCTTAGATATGTACTCTCTCGGGACTCTGCAGGGTGAGTACTGAATGGCTTGTTCAGAAGATAAACGTCTCCTGTTGATATACGTTTTAAGTGCTTGAGGCCGACAGAGCACAGTGGGCGTCTCCTGAGCATGGTGCCATTCAGGAACCTGTTCATGTGTGTGGTGGAGGTGAGTGACGCTGGGGTCCTGATGGATAGTGAATATGGGGGAGACAAGGGGTTCTCATAAACCAGCCCCGGACTCCAGTGTGGCCAGGGCGCCTGGGTGCTGTTACTGTTCTCTTTGTGCCAGGCACCTGAGCCTCAGCTGCTGCTCTCCAAACTTCTTCCTGTGATGGATTCCTTTCCACATTCTAGAAAGGCTGTTGCCACCACAGGTATTGGTCAGGTGGACACTGGGACAACAACTGACCAAGTAACCACGAAGCCACCCGATGGTGAAGAACATTGCTACCCCTGACTTCTTCCTTTCCCTAACTCAATTCATTACCAAGCTGAGGATGTTCAGACTACTTAGTTTTAACAGCAATTTGTTCTTTGGAGTACTGTAATTAATCTCTAGTTTTAATAAAACTGAATATTCAAATTATTGTGTACCAAGTTACATGAAATCATAAAATAATAAATTAGTATTTGTAAAGTGACAAAAAGAGCTAAATGAATTCTCTACCTCCCGAGGATTAAATAACTTGTCTTTTAGTGTCAGCATTGCTAGGGCTGTGTGTGTGTGTGTGTGTGTGTGTGTGTGTGTGTGTGTGTGTGTGTGTAGGTGTGCGGATGTGTGTATGCGTGTATGTTCCTATATGGTGTGGTGACTCTGTGATTAGGCATCTTAGTATCTATCCAGTGGGAATGTGGAGGTAGACCAGTTTGTAAAAGCAGGAGCCTGTGGGACTTTTGAACTCAGGCCTTCAGCTTCCTCCCTAACATACCCAACAAAACTATTATTTTTAGCTTTTAGACTCTGGAGGAGACTCATTGTAAGATGATCTTGATGTCCTGGGGAGGGTGATAGCATGGCAGGATTAGTTCAGGTTTCAATCTTTCCATACTGAACTGGAAAAGGCATATACCCCCCTACCCCAAGCCCCTCCCCGTGAGTTTGGGAGACAATGACTCCAAAGAAAACATCTGTCAAAGGCCTTTGCTGAGTATTCTTGGTCAGTTCAGTTTGCCTCGGGCTCTATTCTGACTTCCTGAGCCTGCCAGGTGCCACCCAAGCTAACAATTCAAATTGGACTAAAGGGATGGCAGCCCGAGGCATTTCCATCTTTACCACCAGGCTATACGAGGCTCCAGTCATGTCATCTGGTATAAAGTGGAACCTCCAGGGGAGAGGGCAATAAGGACTATGCATGAGTTAATCACCCCTCACCAGATACCTGCTGTGTGGGTAAAGGGGTGAGGGTTGTCGGAAGGAGAGGTGCAAAGGAATAACATGGGCTGAACATGGCCAGCACCATGTGTTCAGATACCCTGGGGAGGAGCCCTCACCCCATGACAAGGTTCCTTCACAGTACTGACTACTGAGGCTGAGAAAGCGAACCCCAAGGCTTTGATCTCAGGTTCCCTGGAGTCAGGCGAATTGGTGCAAGAGTTTGGTCAAAGCAGTTCATCAATCTCAGCACAGAGAGCAACAGAACAGACTGAAGCCCCGAACAGAAACTGCTCCTTACCACTTCCAGGGCCTCCAAGCCTCTGCCTAGAAAGACTCACATGGGAGTCCAGGAGGGGTGTCCTGGCGGTGGCTCCCAGGAATGCAGTCTAGTAACATCATTGTCATAAGGACAATGGAATACTCTTCCTAGGCTGGGGCTTTGAGGAGGGTAAACATGGGAGTGGCTTGTAGAGCTACCATGGGAGAGTCAGGTCAGGACCTGGTCACAATCCCATCACTCTTGTCTGAAGGCCTCCTAGCTTGTCGTTGATTGGCAGGGAGTCTTTGCTTTATACGGCTCTTGGCTGGGTACTACATGGAGAGACTAAATGAAGTAGCAGTTTTGGAACGGCTCTGCCTGAGATGCTGCCTGGGGTCTGAAAGGAGCTGAGCTATGCTTGATATAGAGTGTAGTGGACCCCAGGAAGGGTGTGGTCTTTGTCCCCACCCACCCATCTGGCTCTGGGTACTTGTGTATGTTCAGCGGTACATTGCCATTCCAGGTCTCTTGGCTTTCCCCTTGCTCCAGATTCATGTGTGGATGATTCCCAGTGTGTAAATCCCAGTGACTAGCTAGCAAAGGACTTCTTCCATGCGTGTATGTTTTGAAAGGATACCCTACCTGGACAAGCTGTTAGTTGGCAGTGCACCACTAAAGGGCACTCTATAGCCTTGGTGTCTCCTAGGGGTGCAGACTGGGACAGCAGGACATCACACTCGGTCCCTTTGAGAGTCCCCCATGTTTGGAGGATCAAGAATACACTCTCAGAAAATGAAAACACTAGGGCTTAGTGGACCAGTCAAGTCTTCAAGGTGACCATTTGGACCTCTAAGCCAGGTAAGGCAGCCAAGGCCACTGAGATCCAAAATGGCATCAATACCATCCCTGTGCCTCCCTGTGTTGCTCCACTGATGGGAGATTGCCTGAGAGTGTGGCTTCCCTCATTCTTGAAGGTCATTTTCTGTGACTGGGACATAGAACCAGATCAGGAAAAGAAGTGGTGACCAAGGGTTGTCCTTGCCAGCCATGGGTGTTCTATGCAAATGGCAATCGGAGCTTCAGGGTCCTATGCTGCTCCCAGCCCTGGGGACATAGGCGGGATCAGTGCAGTGAGTCCTTGGGAAGGCCAGCAAGATCTCCCTGGGCGTGTGAGATGAGCATTGCCTATGGAGCCCAGCAGATGGTCCAGCACGGCCTGCAGGTTTGCTTCCTTGGCACCTTCAGCGCTTGTAACGAGACCAGGAATTAGATGTCTCTTTTAGAAAACAAGCAGAACAAACAGCAAAACAAGCAAATATTGGCCGCATCATTAAGCCACAGTTCAAACACAAGGAGGCTGGGTTTGTATCAGCTTGTCTGATAGACCCATGAAACCTGTCTCTACTCTTCCAGAAAACCACGGTTGAATCCTAACAGATTTTCTTATTCCTTGGAGCACAGGAAACCAGTGCTTGCACAGAATGGGAATGAAGAGACTGTTGATGGCTTCCCCAACATCCTCTGCGAGTCCCATGGTCTCTCCACCATGCCTCTCCGCCTCCCTCTCCCCACCCCCCAAACCTCCCCTAGAGCCCACCATCCTCATCACTCAATCATTTTTGCAGAAATGATTACCGGTCAGTAGCGCGGTGCCTGAAGGGTTTCCACCAGTGCCGAAACCATTTGCTAAGCAGACATTGCTAACGAATGGTTGTTTATTTCTTTGAAAGCTTTGCTCAGCAGAGAGGGTGACAGCTGGTGCTCATCAGACTGCTCGGCAGAGGCTCTCACTGTTCTGTTGTTTACCCAACACTCCACAACTTTGAGTCCTAAAGTTTGCCCCAATATGGGTGTCCTCCCTGGCAGATGTGGCATGTCATAGTCGAGGCTCCCTCTTCTATAAAAATTGGATGTTGAATATTTAATATCTCACTTACTCTGTAGCTATTGGCATTCATGACCCCTAACAATAATATCTAAGGATGGACACTAGAGTCCTTTTGCCAGCATTCTCCATTTTAAAGCATAAGGAGATACTAAGGGCTGAGGGCTTACTTGCTGTAGAACATAGAGATATGGGACAGTCCAGACAGCTGTGGGGCACCCCTGGTTCTATGCTGTGCCAGCTCAGCTCATCAGCCTGATGACTATGGCTTTGCAGCCCCTGCTTGGGCACTGTCTCAGACCTCACATACACTCTTCTTATTTCTGTTTTGTCCCAGGAAAGCAGACTTCAGACCAAATAGTTTCAGAGCTTGGAGGCGGGTTCCAAGAGGACAGTAACAGCACATCAGTTGCCCTGTAGGGTACATGTAGAACTCACTGCCTGTCTTCACTTCTGAAGCCAATGGTGTCTTAGTAAGCCAGGGCTGTTAGCAAGCAGATGTCTCCTATGTCCATGGCCCTAAAGAGTCTGGGCACTTCAGTCTCAGATGTGTCTTTAAGGGGAGGCACATCACGAAGCCCAGCTTTCCTCTGCCACAGCAAGGCACTTAAAGATCTCTGCACATCAGTCTAAGAACCACCTTTAAAGAGAACATGCAAACAGCTCCTTTGTGGTTTGAGAGCGAGGATAAGTGGGGTGGCCTTGAAAACTCCAGCAGCAGAGAGTGCTACCAGTGGTCAGGGTCTGGGCCAGATATTTCCAGGGTTTTGGCCTCTTTGCCAAATAACTGAAAATAAGCTCACACAGATTTTCAAAAGTAGCAAGATGAATTTATGCGGAGAAAAATGATAGTTAAAATATAGAAAGATGCACTGTTAAGATTGGCAGTGGGTCACATGAGAAAGAGCACTCAAGAGCCCTGGGTCTTGAGTCTAGGATCTGTGTTATGGGTCTAAGGGGAAGGAAAGACTGGTTTCTAAAGGGAATTATCTACTTTGATTCATGGATTGGGTTATTTAATCATGTATGGGTTACCCATGCCCCATTTCATATTGCATCTGGTTTTAATCATATCCACACCAATTATGCATATGCATAATATGGTAGAGAGGGGTTTCTCTAAAAGGTTACTAGAGAACAAAGTTTCACCTTACTGCGTATGTACTCAAAACCAGTTCAGACCAGATTAGGCCTTCTATTCTTTATATCTGGATACATCGGGAATACACTTGAATAGAAACTGTCTAAATTTGATTGTTACCAGGAGAGGGGAAACTTAGACCTTTGTTCAAAGATGAGAATGCATGTATCCTGTTGCAGGTGAGGATGGAAGGGTTCTGAGGTTTCTAGGTGCTTTGTTTGGAGAGGGGTTGTGTGTACAGTACACATAGTTGAAGGAAGAAGGTTACTAAATGCATTGTTAAAAGAGTCCAGCTGTGCATAAACTCCAAACCAAGTAGGGGTGGAGTCCCAGGATGTCAACTGTCTTCTATGCTTGCCTGCCTCACAAGAACAAGGGCAGCAGCAGCAGCTGAAGTTGAGCCTAAACAGATGTGTCTCACGAACCTGGCCCCATGCTGCTTTCAAGAAAGCACCTAGTTAATTACTGGTTTGCTTGAAACATTGACTTTTATAAATAATCCTTATGGGATGGCTTTGCTGGCTTATCTCTTCGCTGGCTTAGCAGGTTTTTCTGGTTATACCTATCTTATCTTACTATTTATTTACTCAACTAAGGGATTTTCTGAAGTCCTTTGGGGAAAGGAAGTTCCTGTCATTATTTATCAGTTGACAGAGGTTATTGAGTGCTTGCTTGCTTATACTCCAAACTCAGCTGAGAGGCAGCTCTCAGGGGGCGCAGTTGGCGTCCTGACTCTCTTGGCTCCATGCATTTCCTGGCTGGTGTTCCCAAGCAGCAGGTACCCAGCAGCATGTATCTATTTGTGTTCAGTGATGCCTCATGCCTTGCATCTATCATATCGTCCTTCAGTCCCGTAGCTGTGTGCAGCTTGGCACAGAGATGCTCTGCTGGGATCCAGGGCTGGGAGATGAGATAGAAGGAGAAGCCAACAGCAGCCTTATCCTTTCTCCTACATATTGCAAATTATGAATCTCTCTGTCAAAGTCCACCAGTACTGTGAGTGTGAAGTCTGATTCTGAACTTGATTAGATTGAAAACTACTGTGGGTGGTAGTAAAGGATCCCTTGGGGGGTGTGTGTGTCTGAGAGGCCTTCTACAGATGATTAGGTCATAGAAGCTCAGATATATGCATAGATGGACTTCTGGATGGGTTCACAGTGGGACCACATTACTGGTAAGGAGTGAATGGGAGGAGGCAGAGTCTACTTGGAGGAGCTAGGGGACCATGTCTGTGGTGGCTAGCCCTTGGCATGGCCTAGTTCTGTACACTCTTACTTCTGCATCCTGTCGGTGGTGATGTAAAGTAGTCAACCACGCCCTCCCTGATGAGAATGGACCAAACCCTCTGCAGCTGTGAGCAAAAGATATCGTTCTCCATTATGGTGTTATGCCAAGTGCTGTCCATGAGGCTTGTTAACTTTCTGTTACCACTGGTATTTGACAGATATTGTGAACACATTGGGAGGTGGTGCAATTTTGTATGAAGCAAAATGAACTCAACATTTTTTTTTAAATCTTTTCAGTTCTTAAAGGGAAGATTAATGAGTCATAGTTATTTTGCTTTTAAGTTGACAGATGATTTTTGGCAACAGAAATCACGTGGTGATTAAAAACGTTTTCATATTTCTAGCTGCAAAATGCTTTCACCTGCGCTAACATCTGTTTCTTTTATAATGGTAACTTTCTCTTCCATTAGTCAAGGTCACTTTCATTTTAAAGACTAGAACAAGTTTTTTTCAGAAACTTCACCAGGTGGCACGAGACTGAGATCATGAGGCCTAACTCTGTCTTATAAAGGGGAGATGTGATGCATGGTCCCCTAAGTATGGTATCCCTATGCTCTGTGAGGTTCCTGACTCACGGTGTCTTGCTGGGACATGTTTTAGTAGTAAAAGTCCTTATATTATCAGACTACATGGTCAGCTTTGGAGTGTGTGGTCATTAACACTTCTTCAAAAATGGAGGGCAGGTTCCACTCCCAGGTCTCATTTCTTCTGTCTGTCTCTGGTGGGAACTCTGCAGCCTAGTCACTGGTCTGATGGGAGGGGCTCCCGATGGGAGGGGCTTCTGAATAGGGAGCTCATCCCATCAGAAGTTCAGAAGACAACGGAAGAGAATTGAGCCTTTAATTTGTACTGAATGGAGTAGGGAATCAAGGAAATAATAACTCTTTATCCCCTTTTCTCCTTTGGAATAATGCACAGTCTAGGCTGGGGCTGAGCACAGTCGCAGACTTGAGTCTTCCCCTTTCTGGGTCACCTAAACTTGGTACTCAAGGTTTTATGGATCCTGACATAAGGGCTGGTGGAGGCTAGGACCTAGAAGGGAAAACTTGGGTAGACACAGGGTCTTTGGGGTCTCCCTCATGTGTCCTCTCAAGGACAGGGGCACCAGAGTCAACCCAGGTCTCAGATAGGGAGATTTAGATATAAAGGGACCACCTCTGCCAGGAAAGTAAAATAGAGGGCCATGACTATGCTTGGGGATGCGGTCTTGTCCCCTCCATGCAGAGCCTACCTGCCATATATACCTGCTGCACACACAGCCTGGCCAGGGACACAGCTTCTAAGATGCCTTCCAGGGACATCCCTGGTAATCACCTGAAAGACCACTTGCATTCTGCACTGGCCTTCTCAGTTTCCAGTCTGTGAGTTGTGTCTGGGAACAGTAACACACTAACCATATCTGCTTAGATCCTTTAGATATCCTAAACTGTCCTGTCCTTTCTGCACAGAGCTAGGCTCCCTGTGGGAGGCTGTTCCCTAGAACTCTCACAATGGGCTCCATTCGGACAGGGCTGCAGAGAAGCTAGAGCAGAGGCACACACTTCTTGTCTGTATCTTATGGCTCATGAGGGACTGTGCTGGGGGTGCTAAGAGTCAAGCATCCTGGTCCTGGGCAGCTAGATCTTATTGACTTCTGGATGGGAAGAACTTGGGTCTAGTAGGGATGAGAGGCGTTGTTGTAGAGTAGAGAGCCAGGTACTACGGAAAGATGGTTCCCAGGAGCTCCTGGTTGGGCAGGACTTTGGTCTTGTAAGGATGATGCCCATATTATGGAAGCCTGGGGAGTGTTACATACCTCTAGTCATGTTTTCTAGTGGGGGTTTCTGAGGGATCTCATAATTGGATCCTCCTAGTCTCCCTGAGCCCCACCCCCACTGCTGCCTGACCAGCTCTCTGAACTTCTGGCATCTCTTCATACCACTGAGCTGAGCACATGTGTAATTAAATTCTACCTATATTTTCTGTAGCCATAGTGAAGTGAATAGAAGTGGACCCTTGGTGGGGGGGGGAGATGGCCCTTAGTAAGAAACATTCAAATAGGTCTTGAAGTGTATCAAAACGTTCAAAATGTCCTTGTTAGCTGGCCTTACATCCCCAAATTGCTGACAGTGTTTTGGCCCTCAGCACTGTTTTATGGTGGCTGGAATAAAATGATATGTTGGCTCAGCTGTTTACACATGGCTACTTCTAACAGGGAGCACCGATGACCAGGGCGAGGATGTGAATATGGCACACACATGCAGTACTCTGTTCTCTGAGTGTCCTGATTCATTGGCTATTGGAAGCTATATGAGGATGAAGCTGTTGATTCTGTAACTCATTATGATAAAGGCAAACACACAGTGGGATCGTGACACATTCCTATATCATTCAGACTTCCAGCAGAGAGAAGGGCACAGGCCTCAGTGGGGAACAGGACACTTGCTCCATTTCACCAGTTGTCCGTGGTGTGTTTCTATCGTGACGGTGGTGCATTCTTGATAGCCCTGACTTCAGATGTGTGTATGACAACACTGATAGTCTATTACATGCAGAGCAGAAAGGATCAGACCCAGAACACAGACGACACAGAGCATATGCCAGGTTGTGGGCAGCCAGGATGCTCACTCACTCGGTGGGGAATGATGGAGACCTGGAAGTTTCCTTAAAAACTGAGCATAGGCTGGAAAGGTGCCTCTGTCCATTACTTACCCCCACAAGCTGAGGACCAGAGTTTGAATCCCTCGAATTCCTGTGAGGCTGGTTGTAGAAGCATGTGTCTGTAATCTCAGAACTACTGCAGTGAGATGGGAGATGGAGGCAGGAGAAACTCTGGAATCTTCTGGGACAGCTCTCTGGCATACACAATAGCAACCAAGAGACCAGGAGGAAGATAGAAAAAGGATACCTGAAGCTATCTTGTGTCCTCTACTTATGTGCCCTGTCACATGCCTGCCTGCATGGACACACATGAC
Organism: Tokudaia tokunoshimensis; assembly: GCA_036184795.1. Classification (NCBI taxonomy): domain Eukaryota; kingdom Metazoa; phylum Chordata; class Mammalia; order Rodentia; family Muridae; genus Tokudaia; species Tokudaia tokunoshimensis. The sequence goes on along the minus strand of BTHU01000001.1, from coordinate 114,255,252 downwards.
CATGCACACATATCATACTCAAGGGCAAAGATTAAAAACAAACAAAAATACCCCAGTGCCACATCACCCATCAAACACACTGTGTTGATTACCCAAAGGAACTGAAAAGCATGCCCATGAGAAAGTCTGTGTGCAGATGCTTATAGCAGCCTTGAGCATAATTGTCAAAACTTGGAAGCAGCCAAAATGCCCTTCAGCAGGCGAGGGGGAAATTAATGGTGGTACTTCATGATAATGAAATATTACTCAATGATAAAAAGAAATGTGCTATTGAGTCATAGCAAAGATAGGAAGGGGACTGCAATGCAGCTCACTGAGCAGAGGCAAAGCCACTGAAAGGGCTGCACAGCGATGCCTGTAGTCACATGATGCTCTGCAAAAGGCCCGACTCTGATGCTTTGGGATCAGTGGCTGGGTGTGTTGGGGTGTCTGTTGGGGCAGGGTGGGAATGGGGAGGAGTGGAACAGAAGGGGCAGGTGGAGCAGCTGCCTGTTGTTCAACTCTTGTATGGGATGCTATGTGAAAACATCCTATGTGTGTCACAATCCACAGGGTATATACCAGGAAAGAACCCGTGGAAGGGAAGCTGGCCGTTAGTTAACAGTGTGTCAGTCTGAGCTGATGGTTGGTGCCCTGGGGACAGTGGTAATGACAAAGGAACTATGGAGGGCTCTGGGGGGATAGTTGATGCAGGCCCTGGGAACAGTGGTAATGACAAGGGAACTATGGAGGGCTCTGGGGGAAGCACGGAGGCTCCTGCTTAGTTGATCTGTAAGTGTAATTTTAAAAACTGGTCTGGGACTCTCTTAGGGAATTTGTAAATGTGGAAAGACAGGGAGAGAAAATCAACTATGATTCAGCTTCCTGGACATGAACAGTCAGGACCTTCCCCCACCCCCTTTCTGGCTATTTTTCTTTTAAAATCTGATTTCACAATATTCAACTTTTTAGTCACCTTCAGATCTCTCTCTCCCTTGTGGATGCCTCCCTTGAGGCTCACATTCAGCACCCTGTCTATGAGCCTGTTCAGAACTCATCCCTGTCCCCTGATTGTTCACATACAAAAGGCAACCAGGGTGGGACCATGACAGGAAAGCAGATCTTTCTCCCATCTGAACCTGCCCACTGTTCTACAGCAAAGTTTATCATCCACACATCTGGGTCCATCCGCTTAGCCCGATGTGCCAAGCACATTGCTCTGTTCCGCTCTGCTTCTCAGTTTCCTCAAAGCTCCTGTGTCATGTGGGGCAGCATCTATCCCAGAACTTTAACACTTTCTGGTACTTCTACCTAGGGGCCAACATGCCTCATTCTCCTATTCCAAAATAACTGTGCCGTGGGTCCTCATCTCAATAAAGATCTTCCCTCAATAAAGAACCACTCATTGGTTCATCTCCCTTTACTTATACCCATCAATCTATACCATAAAACTTACTTTGGAGAAGTGTATTCACTGCATGCTTCCTTTTGGAAAATTCTTGAGAAAGCAGGCATTCCATTTAGTCATTGCTTAGCACCTGGTCAGCTGCCAAAGATGATAGGTTGTATGGCCATCAGGTTGATGTTTAAAAGTGAGTTTGAAGTCTGAGTTACTTAGTGTCAGTAGCCTTGGTATCATGTCTGGGTTCTGTATTAGGATCATCTGGGAGAACCTGAGTGGGTGCTGATTTCTCCGCTGGATTGGAGCAGGTGGTCAGCATCCTGAATCCCAGTGCCTTGGAACGCCTTTCACCCTGGCCCACAATCACAAGTTTCTGCAGAGCCTCCCCACCTTGATTATCTTATTATCATCCTCAAGGTCACTTCAGATGACCCACATCACACATGTGTACCACAGTACCTCTATTTCCCTTTATGGTGTGCATGTCCTGGCTCTTCCTTGGTGACTTCAGTAATGTGGCACTCTGAGCACCACACAGTGAAGTGTATGTGTTGAAGGATAAGATTCTCTCTGGAGACAATGCTAACCAGTACAGGATGTCCTTGAAGAAGGCAATGTTACTTTCACCTGTTTTGAGGGCATTGTTACCTGAAATGGATGTGTATGTCAAAGTGCTGACCTTGGTCTCTCTCCCACAGGTGGTTGCCATGACAGCCTTAAGCCAATCAGCAGAGGTCCCACCATCACCATCACTGCTGCCACGGCTGCTGCAGCTACTGCCATGGTCTCTGTAGACCCCGAGGAACTCCGGGGCCTGACCCCCTCCATCATGCAGCCGTGCCATTTCCTGACATTGACCCCCATCAGAATCCCCCTCCGGACCACCCCATTCTCAGGTAGGAACATTGTGCCACCTGGATAGGTCATAATTGCTCCCAGAATCGTGCTGGAGAAGCAGGGCCAGTAGGTCCGAGGGGCTCAGTGTCTTGGTCACTGTCTCTGGACACATGCTGTGAGTTAATGGAGGCCAGATCGGGGCGGGGTGGTCAGTTGGGCTTGTGTGGGACTTGCTTAATGTCAGACTATACAAATACACGTGGACTCCATGAAGCATGGCTTGACTGTGCCCATGTGGCTTTTTGTATGTGCCTGTGTGAAGGGATAAGATCCCTTTACAACTCATATAGATTCTTCATGACCCTGAGATCTCAGTCATTTCCTTGTGTGGCACATGACAGAGAGGGGTGGCTCAAGAAGAGTAACTGACCTAGCTGGTTATATACCAGGTTCCACTGCTGAGCTGCACGCTGCTCTTCTTAGTCTGGGCCTGGGATTTGAGATAGTGCTATGGGCATATGGGAAGTCCTGCCCAGGGGCAGGGAACAAAAGGCATGATGGCCCCTGAACTATTGGTCCTCAGGATATTGAGCCTTTTTTGGAGAGTTGGAGAGGATGAACTTGAGGTATCTCAGCATCCTGGAATGCAGAGGTTCAGAGGTGTGGGATCTTGAGTTGTGGAATGGGTCCCTGACTGGCCACATTATCTGCTGTGTCCATGGAATGAGCATGCTGCTCTCTGTGTTGTATTTGTTGACTGGAATCAGTGTGTCCCATGTCCTGTGCAATGCTGGTTTCTTCAAATGTGATAGCAATGCCAACTTGGAATGCCAGATAGTAAATCTTTCATCCGTGAATATAGTTGCTTTCAAGAGGTGATCATGTGCTGTGGTAGAGCTTATATAGTAAGTCTGCAGGAGACAGGTTGAGAATCCTGTATCAACAAACCCAAAGCCAGAAATTCTCAGCACTGATTCAATGCCATAAGTCAGAAAATTTCACTTTAGAAAACTTTATTATGCATAAAATTGTTTAAAACATTATATAAAATAAACTCAAGCCTGTATACATATTATAGAAAATGAATAAATTTATGTTTAGTTTTGATGTCTTATTATGTATATGTAAATATTCCAAGATCTGGAAATATTCCAAAGACAATACAGTTCTCATCCCAAGCACTTTGGATAAGGGAATGTTTAACCATGTCGTTATTTGCTACACTCTCAACAACAGGGAACATATCCTGATGAGACACATGCAAGGACATATATGCACATATAAGCATATGCATGTATGCGCACACATGTTCTATATATGCACATTTTCTCACATGCATACAAGGCAAATAACCCATGCTCCAGGTTTATTGTGTGCCCTCAGTTATTGATTTTCTTTCTGGTGAATCTAACATGGTGTTGTGATCATAAAAAGAGAAAGAGGTGTGAGAATGTGGTATATGGTGGTGTAGGGGAAGGGGGTGCCCCAGCGGATGCAATGCCGAGGCATCCCTTCCCCTGAAGGACCAGACACATAGTATAGAATAGAGTTCATTCACAGCATGGGATGAAAGTTAAGGGGGTGAGTGGAGGCAGAGAGAGGGAGAGAGTAGAGAAGCAGAGGATGGCCATGACCATGTGGAGAGACAGGGGAGAGGAGGAGAGCCCAAGAGGGGCAAGAGAGAAGCTGAGAGTGAGAGAGGTAAGAGAGATAAGAGAGAGGGGAGGGGTTGAGCAGCCCTCTTTATAGTAGGCCAGGCCTACCTGGCTGTTGCCAGGTAACTGTAGGGAGGGGCATGCCTGACTATTGCCAGGTAACTGTGGGGCGGAGCTTAGACAGAATTCTAACGCATGGTCTTTTTCTGTTTTTTTGATTTTTTTGGTTTTTCAAGACAGGGTTTCTCTGTGTAACCCAGGCTGTCCTGGAACTCACTCTGTAGACCAGGCTGGCCTCAAACTCAGAAATTGGCTTGCCTCTGCCTCCCAAGTGCTAGGATTAAAGGCGTGTGCCACCACTGCCCAGCCCACATGGTCTTTTTCAACTGGACCTTTGGCGTCTGTGTTCCTCTACCAGCTGCATAGACTAGCTGACCAGTAGCACAATTATTGCCCAGAATAAAATCTGTATTCCATTTCAGTGTGCCAAGTGAACTCTCATTTCGATGTGATGGGAACAAGCCCTCGGGCAATCTGTGTTTGAAGCCCACATTCCTGCTGTGTGAAGCTGTGGACTAAAGCCCCTCAATCCACTGATGCTTATGAAATTTTATCTTGAAACCAGACACTATGCTGCCTTCCGGCTTTCCTTTCCAGCTCTAGTGAAATCCAGGGGTGTCCAAGCCAGGACTTCTTTGGGAGATGTGGCCACCTGGTTGTGTTGGCCTGAGTCTCTTATCTACCTGGGCACAGAAGATGATTGACGGGTACTGGGTATAGTTCTTGTGGGGGAAAAAAGCCATATCAAGTGTCCTTTGAGCTTCTAAAAGCAGCTGGAATAATGCATAACTTGCCCATTGCTCTGGTTAGTTTTATGTAAACTTGACAGATGGTCAAGTCATTTTGGAAGAGGAACCCTCAATTGAGAAAATGCCCCCACCAGATTGGCCTGTGAACAAGTCCGTGGTGCATTTCTTTGATTGATGATTGGTTCAGTGTGGGCAGTGCCACACATAGGCTGGAAGTCCAAGGCACTATAAGAAAGCAGGCTGAGCAAGCCATGGGTAGCAGAGTAAGCAGCACCCTCCATGGTCTCTGCTTCAGTTCCTGCCCTGACAAGATGGAACAGCCTTTTTCCTCTCCAAGTTACTTTTAGTCATTAAGCTGCTTCTAAGCTACTTTCATGAGTTCATGGAATGAGTGAAGTGAAGGAACAGACTTTTCCGAGGACCAGTTTGCCAGGAAATTCCTGACATCCCTGCAAATGATGAACCAGGCTGGGATAAGGAGGAAGACAAAGTCCTTAATGGTCGAGGTGTGGAGTGAGGTGGAGGAGACAGGCTTAGCTGGACTGGGACGGCAGGTCTGAGGCAGCATGCTGCCCATGCAAGCTTATCTGCAGTCTGTGGTCCTTGGTATATCTGCAGTGAGCAAACTGTGCATGATGGAAGCGTAATTCCCATTTAAGATGATCACTCTTCCTATTGTTTGTTGTAAAAAGTCAGATGCCCCAGAGGTTTCATACAGTTGGGGTTAATGAGGCTCAACTGCGGACAATTTTTGCCTCTTGGGGATATCACACAACCACTGGAGATGGATTTTGGTTATGTCAGCATGTGTGTAGGGGCTGGGTCCTGCAATCCTTATGACAGCCCCATGTCCTGCCTCCATCCATATAAAACCCCTGGTTTAAATTAGAGTATCATTTTAGAAATTGTGAGACCTTGTACTGGGTCAACACGGCTAAGCTCTACTGGTCAGAGAGGACTTGTGTGTGTGTGTGTGTGTGTGTGTGTGTGTGTGTGTGTGTGTGTTTCATTAACTGAAGCACTGGAAGGAAATATTCCTGTGGTGAGAAGTGGGCCAAAGGAGTTACACTAAGTCTGCAGCCCTGGTGTGTGTGTGTGTAGTTCTAAACCTATACCCAAAGGGCCAGGGGCCAGCTCCTAGCTCAGCTATAATGAGGCTGTCTCCTTTGATGTGTAATGTGCACAGCCAAAGCCTGTGACTGTTCTCCACAGGCTAGACACCTGTGGAACTTGTCCCTCTTCTGGACTGAGTGTCTTTACTGTACTCTTCAGTGAAGAATAGGATATGGATGTTGATCTATGGACTCAGTGATGTCCCTGATCCAGCATCCTGTTGGGTCCTTGTTGGATTGAGAAGAGCTGCTCTGTCCATCTGTGGAATCTGACGCTGTTGGTTACTCACCTGTCCCTGAATCCCACTTGGGGGCAGAGAGCAGTTTGGAGTAGGAGCAGGCTCATTTGGAGACTTGTCTGTTCAGATGACAGCACAGGCTGGTGGCTGGAGGAGCCATCAGGAAAGGAGAACAGAGCAGGGACATTCTTGCCACCAGCAAATGGATTTTAGCTCATTTTTCACTATTATTCAGGGTTTCCGATTATAAAAGAATCATATGCAGGGGAACAGAGGTCTTGGGCGTCACACCTGTGTCTCAAGGGTAGGACAGTCTGGGTGTTGAGGACAAGAAGAGAGGCAGAGGATGTGGAGCAGAGCAGGCATGCCTTTCTGGTGTTTCCAAAATGGCCTGGCCTGGCCTGTAGTCACTGGACCAAGTTCTGCTCAGATCTTTGCTAGGAAAAGTGAGCCAGGTACCTGATGCCCTCCCCATCAGATGAAGTATCTGGAATGGCTTTTCTCCAAAGAATGCTAGAGTTTATTTTTAAAGTGGGACCCACCCTTTCCAAGGCTCTCAAGTGAGGAAGGTGATATGGGAGCATGGAGACACTGTCTCTAGTATCGCCAATTACGATCAGATACAAATATTAGAAAGTACCATCTGCCACAGAGACCATTTGCCACCTGTTCCCTCGCTTCCAGAACTATTTATTGGTTTAAATTTAGCATGCCGTCTTGCCACAGAACAGCTGGGCAGTGACGATTTTCTTTGTCTCCCAGTGACTTGCCAGCTAAGCCACATACCAACTCGAAGAACTCCCAGGGCATCAGGGTCGCCCATGGCCTTTCAAGTGATGGCGGCTCTCTCATTAGGGAAGTCCACAGCTGCTAGGCTACTTCTGACTACAGAGAGTCAGTTGCTTGGGGGTAAAGTTGGCCCTTCTTTTATTTTATTATTATTTTTAACTACGTGAATTATTCTTTCCTCTAGTATAATAAAAAGTGCCATAATACATAGTATGGTTTTAGAGATTTCCAGAGAAAAAACTTCATAAACCCTGTAGTGATATAATTACTGATACTCCCAAGTGCCTGGCACCTGGAGGTCGCCCTGCCTAGAGGGGATCAGGACTGAATGTAAACAAGCAGGCCAGAAGCTCTGAGTATTTATTATCTCTGATAGGGAGCTCTGTAAGAATGCCCTGGTGAGCCTGCATTCCTACACAAAGCTGTGGGGGAGGGGTAGAACTTCCTTTGTGGGAATCCTGTGGCTGGGATCTCAAAGTAAGGACAGCATGCACACTGGGAGTCCTCCATGCCACATTGCCCGCCTTTTTTATTTCATTTCTATTATTATTATCATTACTATTATCATTATTATTTTTTACATTCTATATTTTATTACCACCCCCCCGCACCCCATCCACCCTCTGACTGTTCCAGATCCCATACCTCCTCCCCACCCCCCTGTCTCCACATGGATGTCCCCACCCCTCACCCCACCTGACCTCTAAACTCCCTGGGACCTCCTCCAAGCTCTTGAGGGTTAGGTGCATCTTCTCTGAATTTTACCATTAACCCCCATAACCTCCCATTCCTACCACCTTCCCCAGAAATTTGCACACTGCGGGGGCTGTATTTGCTGTCTCCACCATGATATCCTACCCACTCTTGTCTTTGAAAAGGAAACTGGAAATATATCCTCACCCCAAAGGACTTTAGTGCTGGAGGCATCTGCTGCCTCCCTTAAAGGGAGCTGGCAGGACACAGCCATTGATCTCTCCCCACATGGCCCCTTCCATTCTAGAGGTAATGAACCCCCTGCAGTTATTTCCTCTGCAGCTTGTGCGATGCCTTCTCCTCTTGCAGATGTGTCAGCCCTGGCCAGGCTGCACGCTGCTTAGTGGGGCTCTGCTGAATTTAACAGAAACAAGCCACATTTATATGTTCTTCTGTGACCGTGCTTTTGTATGTGGTCCTTAGTGTGTCCCCAAAACTCATGCTAGCAGATCACCTGTTCACACAGGTTGCAGAGATACCCCATGCTTGGGGGGACATTGGGGACACTTTCAGAAATGCCACAGATCTCCGCACCTTCCTCTTGAGAAATGCTTCCTTTCTTTTGCTTCTGACCCCACTCTGCTGGTGCCCCTCCAAAGGGCCTTTGCAAGGTCCCTAGAAATGATCCATCCACCTTGAGTATTCCCATGGCCTCATTCTGGAAGTAACTCAACCTGATGTCCTGTGTTTCCATAGGCTCCTGAATTTTTCATAATAGATCTCAATATGTTGCGTATTACCGAGAAGGCAGAGCCCCATGTCTTCCCTAGTCTTCTAGTAAGTAAATTGATTGCAGGGGGCCTCAGAGCAGCACATACACCTCCATATGCCAAGCAACTGACTCAATAGCTTAGGCTGGACCCCCTACCCCAATCTTAGAGTACTCTCTTTGTGACCAGCTTGGGATGTTGTCCCTCTTGTACTCTTCTTACCTCAAGCACAGCAAGCCCCCTGGCTGCCTTGGGGTCCTTGCACAAGCCACTTTCTTGTGAGTGCTCTTCTCTCAGACTCTCACTATCACACATAGCTGGTTGTTCACCACCGAGACGGTGGTAGTCAGGGAAGTGCACTCTGGGATAACCGCCTTCACTTTCTTGTATGCTGACTTTGAGACACTTATCATGGTCAGGATGATCTTAAGTGTTGATATTTGCTCAGTTTTCTCCCCCTCACAATCCCCCCACCCCCAAATGTCAGGTTCACATGTTTCTTTCCACTCCATATAACCAGGCTTGAAGAGCTCTCTGCTGAACGGACACAGCTAAGCCTATCATGGCCTAGTAGCTGGTGCATATACTGAGTTTTCAGCAGAGAGACGCTGGAGTGAGAACCAGCATTGCTATCCATTTCCTGTAGGACCAAAATGAAGAGTACCCTCCTCTGAAGATGCCTATTTCCACCTGAGCCTGCTCTTGTAATGGGCCATGCTAGAAGCAGGGGCATTAGCTTTGAGCTATAGTCATACCTGGGCATGGTAGGGTCCAAGCTCTCACCACAGAGATGGGTTCAGGACAACCCTGTTCAGGTCAGGAGGAGAGCAAGACTGATCAGTGAGGGCCTTTGAATCTGGGCATGGTCCCTCCCCTGTTTTCATGGTCTCTGCATTTCTGACATCCAAAAGTTTCAGCTGAAAGTTTCAAGGATCTCATGCAGCCTGAACCATTATACTGAGGCCAGTGGAGACCAAACCTGAAACCCCGTGTGGATGGAAGGTTGGGTGGTCAGTGGAGACAAAGCCCTAAGCCCCATGGCCATGGAGGGTAGGGTGGCCACCATTCAAATGCCTTTCAAGGATCTCTGGACCTTTCCATAGCATCCAACGTTCCACACCAACCATAAATCACACCCAGTGTCAGGAGCAGTGTAATAACCTGGTGGCCTAGCTGACTTAATGAGGGGATGCTGGTCCTGGAGGCAGTTTAAGCATGTGACAGGGTGTCAAAGTCCTTGGAGCCTGGTGATGCAGGGAAAGGTGATAGTCACTGAAAGGATGAGGCCTTGAGTGGGTTCTGTGAGAAGGAATCTCTCTCACAGCTAGGTAGATGTTCTTCCCTTGTAGATTCCAAATGTGCCTACCCTGGTCTCTGAGGGAAACTAATGTACTCATGATTTGAGTTAAAAAAAAAACCCTCAAATTATAAAATGAAGCACTCTTTCACCTTGTGCTGTTCAGTTGTGGCATTTAGTAAGTCTGCTGTGCTATGAGCATCTGGCCACCATATCCCAGCACCATTTCCTCCTCTGAAAGGAAAACTTGTCCATATCAGGTGTCAGTTTGCTCCTGCTCAGAGGCAACTATGGATGTTTCTATGACCTTGCCTGTGCTGGAAGTGCCTTATAATGGGGCTACAGTGTACCACGATGCCTCTGTCCAGTGTCTTCCAGGCAGCCACAGATGTTATTCATTTGACTTTGGAAGATGCTATTCATTTGCCTTTGGAAGATGCTATTCATTTTCCTTTGGAAGATTCTATTCATTTGATCCTTGGTACCAAGGATCTGTTTCTTGAAATCAGAGCTCTTTTGTTTGTTTACTTGGATTTTTTAATTTGTTGAAAATTTTTAATAATTACATGGAGTTTATTATCAACTCAGGTGTCAAGTTTTCTGTACTTTGCTGAGTCAGTTTCCAGAAATTTCTTCTTCCTGTGGCATTTACGCATGTCTTGTAGAATTTAGTGGTAGGAGGCTATTCCTGGGCTCTTCTGTCCTTTAATGTCTAGCTGTGCTATGTAGATGTTCTTAAACAAACATGTCTTACTATATAGCAGGATTCAACCCCACCTTCTTTGCGCAGGGCTGCTTAGGACACCTCAACCCTTTGTTCCAACAGCCATTCACTTCCATTGGGTTTCCCCCTCTGCCTCTCTAAGACTCTGATGGAGACCTGTACTTCCTGCATCTTAGTCTCTGATGCTTAACATAGACTCACTCACTCAAAGGTTCTGCCTTATGTTTTACTGTCTGTGCTTAAACCATGTGACATGCATTATGAGACATGTAGATAGTGGAATGGTTACTGTAGCTAACCAAATAGGCATCCACCTCTCATATGGGTACCTGATTTTGTTTTCCAATCTCAAGACCAGCTATCATCCATATTTAAGGTCATATTATATATTTGGTATTTAAAGATTTATCATCTATCTATCTATCTATCTATCTATCTATCTATCTATCTATCTATCTATCTATCTACCTATCTATCTATCTATCTTATTTTCCTGTATGTGTATGAGCCTATGTAAGTTTATACATACCACATATGTGCAGGAGTCCTCAGAGGCTAGAAAATGGCATTGGATTCCCCAGAACTTCAAATACAAGTATATATGAGTCATTATTGGGTACTGAGAACCAAACCCGGCTCCTCTACCAGAACAATAAACACCTTTAACCACCGAGCCATCTCTTTAGCCACACATTTGATCTTTAAATTTTGTCCTGCATAAAGCTACTGTTAATGCTCCCCACTCTCTGACTAATTTTTTGATTTATTTTTTTTCTAGATTTCTCAGGTGATAATGTCACATAACACTTTTCTCTCTGTGCCTGGTTTAATCATCCAGTGTTATGTCTTCTGTGTATACATCAGCTTCTTCAGTCACTTGTTGAATACCTTGTCACTATATAGTTACTCTTGGGAACAAGGCTACAAGAAGCACAGATTTCTTTATAGGGTGACCACTTCATTCCTTTGGGTGTATACCCAGAAAAGGGAAGTCTGGGCCATGTGGCAGTTCTTCCTTAACTTCTTTTGAACCCTACTTGCTGCTGTTTGTCATGGCCCCAGGGACTTCTGTTCCTGTCATCAGTGATCAAGGGTTCCCCTTGCTCCAACCTTCATGGAGCCTGTGTACTCTTTCTCCACCAATGCCCCCATAGCAGGCTGCTCTGTCTCACAGTAGTCTTGATATCCATTCCCTGATAGTGGGAGATGCTGCCTGCCTTTGCCCCCTATCTTCTGGCTATTCAAAGTCCCTCCAATGATGAGCAGTTTCCTCTCTCCCACCCTTTTGTTAAATGTACATTTCCTTGGAATTAGCTTATGAGTACTTAAATTTTTTATGTTAATATCCACTACAAATCCAATTTTCACAGATTTGCCTCTAATCCACAGGCTGTTTTGTTAATTTAGTTGATTTTGGTTGAAGTAGAGGAGGGGGAGATAATGGGGTTTTAGTGAGAGGCAGTACTCAGTGTGGTGGTCCAAAGTGTGATGGCTCTACCTTCACTCAACAGAGGAGTGGGTGGGTGGGTGCTAAGGGTGGATGCTGTGAGGGTTGGGCCAGAGCACAGAATAAAATGTGTTAGGGATGTTAAGCAGGGCCTTGGAGAGGAAGCTCCTAACCTTTCTGCAGGACTGGAAAGCTGTGCAGGCATGAGTCCTTCCTGTAGACTCCTTATTTTGTGGTCAAGTTTGTATCTCAGCCAGTGGACTGAAGGGAGCTCGCCTTAGGGCTCTGGTCTGTCTCGATTTCCCTGAAAGTAACATGGGACATAAGTGGAAACTGAGAAGAAAGAGTGGGAAATGGAATGTACTAGAAGTCTATGGCTTTGTATAAGTAAACAGACTCAGATTGGGACTTGGGCTACTCAGCTAGCAGAGTTCCTCGTTTTCATTGTCTTTGTCCTAAGAACCAGGGGTGGTTCAGTAAGGACTGAGTGCCACTTTGACACCTGAGGCCTTGAGCTCAGAGCATAAGTTCCTGGGACTCATAAGTGCTCTCTCTCTCTCTGTCTCTCTGTCTCTCTCTGTCTCTCTCTCTCTCTCTCTCTCTCTCTCTCTCTCTCTCTCTCTCTCTCTCTCTGTCTGTCTCTCATGACTTAGGAGTGGTGACAGGGGATCTGGGACTAGCTTCTCACTCTCTTGTAGTCTTTGAGTTGACACTTCCCTCTGCTTCCCAATCTGGCTCTGAATCAAGGAACAGCCAGGAATATATGCAGAGTGTCTAATTTGGGGACAGTTTGTACCACCTGTCCTGTCACAGCTGTGACAGGTTCCTGGTGAGGATGACCTCTAGGTCAGCAATTGGCAAACTATCAGCATCTTTTCTGGCTGATGATTTCCTTTTCATTACGTCATTAATTCCCCAGGTATTGATATGATGAGTTCTCACTTGGACACAGTGAAACAACAGCACAGATTAGAAATTAAAGTAGCCTCAACTCCATTAGCCTTAGGTGGACTAAGGTGTACAGACAGCATGTGAGTAATGGGGGAGAGTATGTTCCACTAGATTCTGTACATGTATTTCATCCTTGTAATGGCTAATCATCAGCTTGACAGGATCTGGATTCTCCTAGGAGACAAGACCCTCCCCATGCCTTAAGGAATTGCTGAATCTATGGCCACAGTGTCTGTGAGGGATTATGTTGATTAGGTTAATAGAGGCGAATGGTATTTAGGTCTTCTGCTTCCTGATTGTGAATGTAAAGTGACCAGGTGATTCAAACCTTATTGCCTTGACTTCCCCATCAAGATGGATTGTGTCCTGGCCTATGAGTTGAAAATGAGCCCTTTCTCTCTTCAGTTGCTTTGTCAGAATATTTTGCCACAGCCACAGAGAAACAAACTTAGCCCCTTTAAAATGATAGGCTGGAGACTCCATCAAGAAGCCCAGTCAGCCAGCATGGTGGGCCTCCTGGATGTCTGTAGAATATGGTGGCACACAGGGGCAGGTGGCCTCTGGTAGGCTGTCTCAGCTTTTCCCATCCCTCATCCACCCATTATCATAACTAATATATGGCCAATGTGTTAAGTTACTTTTACACCCTTGAATTAGTTCCTTTTCTGTTGCATTAATAAAACATGACCAAGTGTCTTAGTCAGTGTCCTATTCCTGTGAAGACACAACATGACCACAGCAGCTCTTATAAAGGAAAACATTTAATTGGGGCTGGCTTACAGTTTCCAGGTTCAGTCCATTATTGTCATGATGGGAAGCATGGCCATATGCAGGAAGACTTGGTACTGAAGAAGTAGCTGAGAGTTCTACATTTTGAATCAGGAGGTAGCAGGAGGAAAGAGAGACACTGGACCTGGCTTGAGCATTTGAAACACCAAAGCCCAACCTCAGGGACACACTTGATGAGGCCACACCTCCTAATTCCTGTCAAGTAGCACAACTTTGAAAGACCAAGCATTCAAGTCTGTGAGCCTTTGGGGACCATTGTTATACAAACCACCATACCAAGGTAACTTAAGAGAGAAGGATTTGTTTGGGCTTAGGGTTCTAGGGGGATAAGTGTTCATCATTTTCCTGGCAGGCTCACATGGCGGCAGGTGGCAGGAACAATAGCAGAAAGCTCACATTTCCACCTGAACACAGAAGCATAGAGAGCTAACTCAAAATGGCATGTGAAACCTCTAAGTCTGCCCTAGAGACATAGTTCTTCTGTAAGGCCATACCTAGTAATCCTGCCTAAACAGCCATCTACTGGGGAGCAAGTATTCAAATGCCTGCGACTATGGGGGACCTCGTTCAAACCTCCACAGTCCAGTTGCTTTCCCAGAAACCCAGCCAGGTGTAAACTGGTGTCTGTTCCCTGTGTCTGGGTGGTCAGTGGGTGTGGACTATTTATATTAAGCAGAGAGGCCTCTGTTTGACCCATTCTCTGAGTAAGTACTGAGCATTGTTTTCTGTCCCTACATTTTTATTTGCCAGGTTGATAGGTTGATGTTTTTGCTTCCTGTGATGGGTTGGGAAAGAGGGGCCAGGATTTGAGGCTTTGTATCCACAAGCTGTTCATGTGCAGAGCCTGTGTGTGCACACAGGCATGCAGGTGCCGCTCTGAGACGAGTTGAGCCAGGGGAGGCAGCCGGATGGAACCATTTTCTACTTTAACTGGAGCCCTGTACCATATGGCAGTGGGTACAGGCATAAAGAAAGCATCTGAGACTTTTTTAGAAAGAAAAGAGGTGTGACAATCACTTCTACTGCCAGGATCTGGTGTGTTTGTGTCCATGGGAGGAGTGACCATCCTTAGGTGGCTGTATACAACATCTAAGACCCGAGGAGCAGCTGATTTCTGGGGGTCTAGATAGCATCTGTGGTGAAGCCATCAGTGCCTTTCCCAAGCCCCTGGCTTGGGAAACTTCTGTTCCTTCCTCCAACTGAGTAGTGTCTGCTAATGTGGCAGAACAGTGCTTTTACATCTGTTTAAGATAATGGGCTTTTCTGCAGAAGATCTGGCTTTTCTTTGATAAGTAGTTTCCTACCTTGCCTGCTCAGTAAGGCAGTCAACCACTCCCTACTCATGAACCATTTCTGGATAAAATTCTGGACAATCTGAAGTGAGCACAGGGAGGCCACCTATTTCCAAGGGGAGACAATTACCTGCATCAGTGGATTAGATCACTAGCTCTGATCTTCCCTAGATTTAGTCAGTCCTGTCAAGAGCTGGCCTGGGGTGTCATTAGGAACTCATAGCAGGAGACTTTTGGGCTTAGTCCAGCTTGGGAGGGACATGGGCAAGTCTTCATGTCTGTTTTGAAAGCACCTCACTCCGAGAGCCAGGAGACACAGTCTTTTCTCTTGCATGTGTCTGGTAAGGGCAGCCATTGCACCTCTGCAATACATCCGGATCAAGATTCTTTGTCAGCCAGGCATCGAATGGAGGCAGGATGGCTGTAGGAAGAGAGTATTGTCTTGTGTTATCTCTGTGAGAACTTTGCAATATATATGGCCAGGCCATATGAAGCCATTTGGGTGTGAATTTATTAGTTCTTGGCCAGCCACCCGAACAAGGAAGCACCGTAGTGACTATGCAGGTGGGAGAGAGATGCTAAAGACCTGGACCAAGCAGATGGTGGAGGATGCTGTGTAGAAGTCAGATCTGGACCAACCTCATTTAAAGGTATAGGCAGAAGGCTTGTTAGCAGCGTGTTTGGGTGTGAGGGAAATGCAGTGTGGAGCCAAAGGTGATCTTCAAGGTGTCACTCTGCCAGGAAGAATGCATTGATTCCGGAGCGAGCTGGGCTCGCTCACACAGAGCTGAGTGGCATTTCTGACCCCGATCCTTCCTGTGGATGCCAACACTCTCTTAAACAAGATTCCTCCCAATAAGATGTACATACTTGCCAATCAAAATCTCTCTCCTCATTTCTTTTGGACTCAATTCTGGCAAACGTGGGCACATCCACAGCCTTGATACCGTTCCTGTCAAGGTCACCAGCAGCTGTGTTTTTCTGTATCTGAGAACATATATCTCCTATGTTGTTATTACTAAATCTTTGTCAGTGTTTGACAGTATTCATTGCTTTCTCCATACTCCTCCATACTCCTCTCCCGCACCATGCCTGGTCAGGTTAGCCCCACTTTGTTATATGCAGTACCCCATGTCCTGAACTGTTTCTTCTCTTGTTTCTAAATGAGCTGACCAAGCTCAGTCCTAGGATCCCCGTTCCAAGTCCATACTCTACTATCAGAACTCAGCTGCCAAAGCTACCCAGTCCCACAGCCCCAGTCTCTGTTGCCTGAATTCTGCTCAGCCTGACCACTTCCCTGACTCCAGACTCACATGCCAAGATGTCTTTGTGACACTCCCACTTGGATATTTAATGCCCACATTGCATCAAATGAATCCCAAACTGCATTCAAACATCTTTATAATTTTATCGAGTAAGCTATAATTTTTATTGTACTCATATTTTCTCAGGTGACATCTGGGGAAGGAAGTAACAGAAATAGGCTCTCTGGCATGGAAGAGTGGAGGTGGTTATGCTATGCAGAGCGGCTGTAGGGTAGGGCAGGGTAAGGATTCCTGGAAGCTCATGCCAGGATTCTCATAGAAGCTTGTTTGGAGCCTGGAAGAGCATGTGGTATTTGCAGGGTCAACTCTGTACTGTGGACCTGGTATGGCTACTAGTACCCATCAGTATATCAGGAAGTTTATGAAAGATTCATGTGCACTTGTAAACATGCTGGTGCAAGACAAGCAACAAGCTTAAAAAAAGCAAACAAAACAAAACAAAACAAAAATCTCAACAACCCAAAACAAAACAGCTTAAAAAATGGTCAAGGAATTCAGCAGCAGGTGGGCACAGAAAGAAACCCTCAACATTATTAGCCATCAGGAAAGTGACAATGACACCACCGTAAGACTCCACTCTCACCGTTTGCATTTGTTACTTTTCTGCTGTTGTGATAAAATACCATGACCAAGGCAACTTATAGAAGAAATAGTTTATTGCGCTTATGTTTATGTTATGTTTATGGAAAGAGTCCGTCGTGCCAGGGAGCCATGGCAGCAAGCAGCAGACAGGGGCAGGGGCAGGGGCAGGATGCTGAGAGCTCACACCTTCAAATACAAGCACAAAGCAGAGAGAGCAAACTGAAAGCGGCACAAGGCTTTTAACCTCAAAGCCTGTCCCCAGTGACATACTTTCTTTAGCAAGGCTAAACCTAAACCACATAAACCTCCCCAAACAGCCACCAACTGGGAATCAAGTGCTAAAATGCCCAAAGACCATGGGGTGGGGAGCATTTCTCATTTGAATCACCATACCCTATAAGTATTGAAAGGAAAAAAGTGCACAGTGAAATATCATTGGTGAAAATGTAGAGAAATCAAAGCTATCCCGTCCATCGCAGTGGGATTGCAAGCTAGCAGAACCCTCATGAGGGAACTAGCTGAGCAGCTGCTCTGAGGTTGATACATGGTTACCTTGTGATGCAGGAGGTCCATTCCTAGGTGCAAATCCAAGAGATGTACAAATACATGTGCATTTCACATTTACTCACAGGATAACAGGATCACAAGAACAACCCAA
Organism: Tokudaia tokunoshimensis; assembly: GCA_036184795.1. Classification (NCBI taxonomy): domain Eukaryota; kingdom Metazoa; phylum Chordata; class Mammalia; order Rodentia; family Muridae; genus Tokudaia; species Tokudaia tokunoshimensis. The sequence continues at coordinate 114,237,902 of BTHU01000001.1, read as the reverse complement.
CACCAATCAACTCATGAGTGAATATATCACATGTGGTCTGGATACTCTTCAGCATCCTAAAAAAAAGTGAGGGCCCATGCTCCAACATAGATAGGCAATGGAAAGAACTGAAAGAAAATTGTCACAAATCATACGTTCTAGGACTGTTTCCTTAAACGTCTAGAGTAGACGTTTAACAGGCCAGACCATACAGAGGTGAGGTTGTGATGCTGTTTTGTTCTGTTTTTTAAAAAGATTGCATCTAGGTGATAAGGGAGGAAGTGGACAAAAGAAGACCTAAGGCTCCTTTTCAGGCATGGAATTTCTGACTCTGCTTGTGGTAATGAGCACATGATCCTTAATTTAGTATCAATCACTCATTGTGTGCTATAAATGAGTGAGTTGTGAGGTATGTGACTTATACCTTAATTACCTGTCTATAGTGAGGTGCACATATGTAGCTATGTTGGATGGAATACACACACCCACACACCCACACACCCACACACACACTCACACACACACACACACACACACACACACACACACACACACATGCACAGAGAGGAGAGAGAGAGAGAGAGAGAGAGAGAGAGAGAGAGAGAGAGAGAGAGAGAGAGAGAGAGAACTTCCTGTTTAGAATGGTCTAGAAAAAAGTGGGGGAACCACTCCAGATCCCAAAATTTGAACATCCCTTCTGAGGCAAGAATGTGCTGCCTTTTACCAATGTTACTTCATTCTCCTATAGGGCCAGCGACTGGATGCACTAGCCAGCCTGCTGCTACCTTAGAAACCAGTAAAGTCAGGGCTCTCCCACCTTGCCAGGTAAAACCAGGAGAGGGAGGGTACTGCCTGCCCACCCTCCATTCTCAGTACTTTTGGGGACATGGGGACTCCTCAGACTCAAATTTACTGGAAGAGTCCATTGATTCTTTCAGACCAGTCAGCATCGCTGGGACTGGATTCACACTCCTGTGTGATCCCCATCTTTAATTATGCCAGGGACACAGAACAGTGGGACACAGACAACACTGTGTTCCCAGTGTCCCCAGCATGTCCCCAGGAGGAGATGTACAGCCTGTATGCTTAGAAGAAGCTGAGTAACCAAGGCACTGGGAACATGATGTCCAGAGCTATCCACCTGCCTGTCAAATGGGGACTTCCTGCTCAGGTCGTTTATAGAGTTCAGTCTGTCCCTCTATAACCCACTCAGCACTGCTATCCTGGCTTGAGGAGAGTGTCCCACAGGCCCCAATCAGTCACAGCTCTCCATCTCTTGTTTTCAGTTTAGCACTGGACAGCCTTGTATCCATATCCGGACTAAATATTTAACTACTAGCTGACTGGAATCTATCACACCAGCCTCTTTAGAAGGGCCCACTCCAGTCCTGGGCTGTTTAGGTTTCTGGGGAGAATTGGTATACACGTGGTATGGCTGGTGATTGTCTTGGGAGCATGAGCTCATGGCTCTGCTGAGCTCCATATGCCTGCCATGGACAGCTATGTGGATGGTATGAGATGCTTTAATGGGAAAAGGGGCATTGAGGAGGGAAAGAACTCATGAGATAGCCAGGCACTTTAGAAACTAAAGCTGGTTTCAACCTCTTGGGTTTTATTTTTTTAATTTATTATTTTAAGCCTATTAACAAGCTATAATGTTGACTGTTATTCCCCAAAATAATTAATCATAGACAAACTCAGAATTCCAAAGAGGTTAGGCCAGGCAACCCCACCTAATGGATTAAATACTGTAATTAATATCGCTCTGGTGCTTCCTCTCATTGGACTCTTTAATTACATTCTGCAGACTATTTTCCAGCCTGTGGCAGAGTCACGGTTCCTGCACCCCAGGCTGGTGGCAGTCATACCAATGAGCCCCTCCAGAGGAGCTCAGGCCTGGCAGGCTTCCATCAGCTCAAGTCCTTTGCCAAGAAGGTCCTGAGTCCTTTAGCAGAAGGATTAGTTCCTGTGCGGTATAATTGACACCGATGGTCCCACAGCTTTCAAAGCTTGTCCTTGTAGCACTGATGGGGCCTCCCAGGCTCATCTCCTTCTTTGTGCTCTGGACCACACCTGGACTCTTCTCTACACTTGATTCTTCCAGTTGTCATATTTTTACTCCTCAAAGTGTCTAGGGCAGGGTGATATTGGGCTGCCTCTGGGCGGTAGATATAGAGCAAGCTGTAGTCCTCGCAGGAGGATACATTCAGGGCACCAGGCTGCAACCAAGCTCCTCTGTATACAGTCTGGGGCACCTGGATCACAAACTTAAACAGGCCCTGCTATCATGTCCCTACTGCACTGTGACCTCAGGGACAACAGTATTTGGGAGTCTCTTCAGCCAGCAACTTAATTTGACTTTACCCTGATCTTAACCTGTATAAGAGTGTGTGCAGGGCAGTGGTGGCGCACGCCTTTAATCCCAGCACTTGGGAGGCAGAGGCGGGAGGATTTCTGAGTTCGAGGCCAGCCTGGTCTACAAAGTGAGTTCCAGGACAGCCAGGGCTACACAGAGAAACCCTGTCTCGAAAAACCAAAAAAAAAAAAAAAAAAGAGTGTGTGCACTGTACTCTGACACTTCTGGACCACAGTCTGGACATGGCCAGTGAGAACCGCAGCATAGTGGCTAAGCCTGCTAAACTTCCTGCGCTGCTCTGCTTAGAACAGCTGAAATCTGACCACCTTCCCAGACTGCAGAGAGCAGAACCCCACCCTCATATTCACTACGTATGGCCACTGGCCCAGGTTCCCACATTGCAAAGAAACCTCTATCTCTGCCTCTTTCTCTTTCTGTCTCTATGTCTCTGTCTTTATTTCTCTCTCTCTATGTCTCTGTCTCTATTTCTGTCTCTCTATGTCTCTGTCTCTTTTTTTCTCCCTTCCTCTCAAATGCATGAAACCCCTGAGGCCCACTTTGACCATTGTAGGATACACCCATCTCTTTTTCCCCAGACATTTTCTTGGCTTTTCTTAATAGTTTCTTCATATTTATCTTACTCAGATGCACCATACTCACGGGGCTGGAGACTGAGCACCACTGCCTCATGCACTCCCTGAGTCTTAGATAGTGCTGCTTTTACTTTATCCTTTAATACTAACTAGAGTGTTGAAATCGCTGCCAATTGGCTTATCACCTTTGAACACTAGCCATTGGCACTCAGTGAGAGATGAAGTTCATATTGACTATTGCTATAGAAGGAGAGTCATCACCTTCTAGGTATCAAGGCATCCAAAGCAGAATGACCCCTGATAAGAGCCAATTGAATGGGTCAAAGGAAGTTGGCTGGTCTTAGGGAGGGTGTTCTCCTGCTAATACCAGTCACAAGCTTCTGAGTTTGGTACACATTAGACTCAACAACAGGGAAACCCACATGCAAGTTTAAGATGCACCTTCCTTAGAGTCAGAGCAGTCATAAGCCTGGACCTTTGTGGGGCTGTGCATGCAAGGCTTTAGACACTATTGCCCCTAGCCGAAGAGCCTGCTAGATTCCAGAATCAATTTTTTATTTTTACAAGGTTTTATAATCTGGCCTTTGGTTCAGAACTCATTCCACTTTGTAAATCACTCACCAAGTGAGGGTTCTATAGCTTGAGTATGTTCAAGTGTGTCTCCCAAAGGTACTGTGTGAGAAACTCTGCCCTCAGAGTGGCAGCCTGAGAGGTGACAGAAAATCTTAGGAGACTGATCCTAGCATGAAGTAACTATGTCACTGGGGGCACTGCCCTCAGAAGAAATTGGTACTTTTCTGGTTAAGTCTCATGGAATAGCAGTTAGAATAAGAAAACAAAAACAAAACAAAACAAAACAAAAAAACCTGATACAAAGCAAGACAGGCTCTTTTCTCTGACTTCCTGTCTTTCTCTAAGGAGGAGATTCCTCTTCCACACACTCCCACGATCATGCCCTTCACCATGATGTGATACAGCCAGGGGCCCTTACCAGAGCCCATATAATGCTCTAGTACTTAGAGTACTACAAAGTACTGTACTGGCTGTGTGTCAACTTGACCCAAGTTAGAGTCATCAAAGAGGAAGGAGCCTCAGTTGAGGAAATGCCTCATGAGATCCAGCTGTAAGGCATTTTTTCAATTAGTGATCAGTGGGGAGGACCCAGCCCATTGTGGGCGGTGCTATCCTTGAGCTGGTGGTCCTGAGTTTTATAAGCAGGCTGGAAGCAAGGCAGTAATCAGCACCCCTCCATGCATTTGGCATAAGCTTCTGCTTCCAGGATCCTGCCCTGATTGAGTTCCTGTCCTGACTTCCTTTGGTGACAAACAGCGATGTGAAATTGTAAGCTGAATAAACCCTTTCCTCCCCAATTTGCTTTTTTATCATGGAGGTTTGTCACAGCAATAAAAACTCTTAACTAAGACAAGTACCCAGCCTTGGGCATTTTGCTACAAAAATGGAAAGTATGCTAAGGCAGGAAGACTGGGACAACAACAACAACGACCACAACAAAACCCAAAAGCCCAGTTTTTATAATTCAGCAAGGCTTAGTCCCTCTCCATTCTACTTGTATACTGAACAGTCCTTCGCTCAGATCTTATTGTAGGCCATCTATGGATGTCAGCTGACAGCTCCGGATTTCCTAGAAGTCATCTTCCAAGGGCTTCATCATGCTGGGTCCTCCAACCTGTCCCAGAAATGGCATAGCTGACTCTTCTGAGGCCACCTCCCATGGAGCTCTTTTTCTGCTCCTGAATTTTCTTTCCTCACTTTTAGCCTTGCCAGTTGTTTCTTAATGAATTCTCTAACACTCATTCCCTACCGAGTCCTGAAGAAAATGCCTTTAGTAGCCTTTTATGTCCTGAAGAAAATGCCTTTAGTAGCCTTTTATGTTTAGCTTGAACTGCAACCTTTTCCTGTATCTGTTTCTGAGCCAGGAACCCACAATGGCACAATAGATACCTCTGTGCACAGTAGCTTAAGACAACCTTGATGACTTACCTTTCCTGTCTACACATACCTGGGATGGGCTCAACAGGCACTTAGCTTGCTGGCTATACTACACTGTAAACTGTGATGTTTTGCCTGTAGGGAGAGTGACCCAGTACAGTGTCACTGACCAGCCTGAATGGTCATGTGTCTCTCATCTCTAAAACCACCTTTCTTATGTTAGCTGAGTTAGAATGATTGTGCTGAGGAAATGGCTGATGAAGACAAAATGGCAGGTTTTTATTAACTAACCATGGGGAGCTGAAGATTGGTATTTTCCCATTGGTCATTGATACAGCTTTGAAATATATTTTTCTTCTTTCATGAGAATATCCTGATCTAGAGGGTCTTCCAATTTAACTGGTGGTCAAACTGGCCTGGGAGCAGAGTAAATGCCCCAAACATTTCTTCTGGAATTCTAGTAGGTCTGAAGGATGTTTCAGCCCATAAAAGAAAATGTAAGAGCATCTGAAAAGACACACAGAAGCTCCAGTGTGCAATGGGTCAGGTGAACCTGTCACAGTCTTCAGAGAAACATGTTTTCAATGATCAACATGTCCACAGGCAGAGCCGAATAGAAAGTGAACTACATGTAGGGAAGCCATGGGGACAAACACAGTGGAGACACTGTCTCATCTCTTTCCAGTCACCCACCAACCTGCAGGACCAACAGAAGAGGCAGCATTTCTGGCAAGCATAGCTTAAATATTCTTCACATGAACCTGGACAGCTATTATTATAACCTATGCATCAGAATTAGGGCCCCAGAGCCCAGTTGACAGGAAGAAATAACCTATTGCTTGACTGTGTGAGTTTTAAGTTAACCCAGGGCAAGTGCTATGATTTTGCTGTGGTAGCTGCTCTGACTCTAGGGCCATAGAAGGCATTTGGTGTGGCAGTCCCCTTTGTCTGTGTTCACCCTCTCATAACTGAAATTTTGGAATCTACTGGAGGTCATTTGTGGATCTGTGTAGAATCTCAGCAATCTTCGCTTAGTTCTAGATCTGTAAGCACTCTGGCCTCATGGTCTAACTCTAGGCTTTGTGGCAGAGCAGTTGGGAAGGTTACAAGGACGGAAGCAAAGGAAAACACAGGGCATGTCTTTAACAAGTAACAGGTTAAAGGTGCAGGGCATGTTGGGACTTTGCTACTTTGTGGGTTCTTCTTTTTCCTATCCTTTATCCCCTGGTTTTACCCTCTAACTCTAGATATGAGAGAAAGAGAGGAGAGAGAGAGAGGAACTAGGAAAGTCTCTGAATATAATTCCTTTCCTTTTGTTTCTTCTTTAACTGTGGCTACTAACGAACTTCAGCCAACCTCCCTAAACAACCAACAACCGTGGACCCAATCTCTTCAGGCCCTCAAATAAATGTACCTTCTGAAAAAAATTTCCAGAATTCCAAATGTCACACAATCACAGAAACTATCTGCAGCTGGCAAAACCATGGTTCTGCTGGAGCATTAAGCAAATCATAGTCGGCTGCTGTGGACAGTCCAAAGCAGCCCCACATCCCCACATCTGGGATTAAAATGAACACACATTCTTATAATATTTCTGTGTATTTGTTTTTAAAGAAACCAAAATTTCAGAATCCTCATTTCACCAGGGTCCACTTGCCTATTGATTGTCCCCTTGGCATCTGTCTCTTTTGAGGGACGGCTATAAGAACAAGAGAGAGCAAACTCAACACACATGCACTTTCAACTCTCCACTAACTACTGTCTCAGTGGCAAGTGCAGGCATGCTGGTCACACCTAGAGTCAGGAAGGGAGGGGCATGTAGAAGACTGGGCTTAGAGACTGCTATTCATGCAAGGGACCGTCACTAGAGACCTGGCCTCCAGAATTCAGCCCTGCACACCATTCCACATAATCATCCTTAGTTTCAGGTACTTAGGGCTAAATGTCCTTTAAATAAATTGTAATGAAAATAAAAATACTTAAACTTCACATTCTCCTTCCATAAAGCAATGAGAATCTCCTGTGGAGTAGTAATTCTCGTGCCTATAACCCGAGGCTCTGTTGCAAATCACTATTTTCTGTTATAAATCTGCATTTTCTAGTCTGAATTTTTATTTCAGCTTTCTGAGGTCTAATTTCATCTGCTATGCTTTGCTTTCATATTTTCAAGTATGTTAATCATTACATTCTGCCTTAGACATGCCAACAAGTTTTATGGTTTTGTTCCCAGACTAATACTACAAGTTAACAAATAGGCATATTTTGATAATAGGACTAGGTAGATGTCATTCCACCGGGAGCCACAAACCCTGCGACTATGTTTACATCCAAGCCATATGGACACACCTACTCATCTCTTATGTGTCTGAGACCACGCCATCCTCTAGGCTGTGCAAAGATGAATGGCTTAGCTCTTTAGACACTTCATTTGTCTGTCCACCAGTGTGTCCTTCCTATACCCCCTCCCTTCCCTCTGTTCATCCCAGAGTTACTTATTCCTGCCCTCGCCAAGAACTTGGTGAGGGCTTGTCTGGTTCAGAACCTGAGTGCTGAGCACTCAGGATAAAAGCCCCAAGTTCCTGCTCTCAGGAAGGTTTGGGGTGCAAAAAGAGATAGATAATAAGATCAACCAGCTCCAGGACTTGATTCCATATCTGCCCATTATCCATGGACAAGTCATCCTCTGCTTGCCTAAAGGAGACTGTGAAATGTAGTTATGTGGTCTGAGCTTGCCCTGGCATCTATGCTGGTCTTCCAGTGCTGCTTCCAACAATATCCTTGCTTAGAGTAAGCATAGCAAGGAATGCATCAGGCTTGGGATGTATTCTGAAACAATGCTGTGCAATTCTCCATGGAGTTAGTGACATAGGGTCAAGCCAATAACTTCTGAGCCCCTGGTATGAGTAGGGCTTAGTGTACCAGTGTATCCATAGCAGTCTGAGAAGAGGACCCTTGACTCAGTTTACATACCCTGTTCCTGACCCCATTGCTGTGCACCTGTTTGCTGGGGGAAATGTCTTTTCTTTAAGTAGTTCCCCCTATTCCAGGTCCTAGGGTCCTAGAGGGTCTTGTCTTTGGCTAGAGGTTGGTGCTGATATCTCTAAACACAAGGGGGAGGCTGACATTCTTACTGTACAGGAGCCTGGGCAGGATTTCAGGTGACAAGATTTCTACCTCCCTAGAAATGATACCTGCCAGCATCCCCAGTGTCTGCAGTCTTTAGTGTGAAGTCCACGGAAACCCCTCTGTAGAAATGGCTGCCAGTCTCTCCTGTCCTTTACCCATCATCCCTGGGGTCAGCTCTGGTGTGCTGAGATGCAAATGGCCAGCCTGCCTGGCAGTCAAATCCCATCTGGGGCTGAGTCTGCTTTTCATGAAAGGTGTTGGATTAGTACCACACTTATCTCCAACATTAGACCACTTGTCAAAGTTGCAAAGAGCTTTCTTTAAAGGCAGCAAACAAACAAATGGGTAGTCAGGGGGAGGAGTCCTTTATTTTAGGAGATAAGATGCATGCTGACATTTAATTCTCATTTTATTCTGAACATCACTATAAACAACTTCCACAGGATGCTCTTTGCTATGTGCATATCTTTGGTCCCACATCAGCAAACAGTTTATAGGCTGTTGATTATTTTTAATATCTGATAAAGGGCTGCATCTAACTGAAGGAATGGAATTACATTTCAGAAAGGCAACTGTAACCTTCCTTCTGTTCCAGTGGCTCTTTTAGGGCTTGATCTATGGGCTTCATCCTGTCTTTGTTCTGGGAGGTCTGTGCTGTGAGTCTGGGTCTTTGGAAAAGTAGTGTGTTGCTGGTCACCAGAGGAAAAGAATGCATAATCTTGGCCCTTGGGTGGGTAAGCATCTTACAGTCCAAGTATAGATGACAGAGAGGCAGAGAAATGAGGTGGTCTCCTAGGTGAGCAGGGAGATCAGCATGCAGCCATGCTTCTCAGAAAACAACAGTGACCAGAATGACAGATTCTGCTCTACACTAGGTGGGAAACCAGACAGAAAGGTGCTGGGTTAGCATGAACCCACGTGTGTGAGGACAGGAGGATGAGTTTGTCTGGTTCTAATGCCACAGTTCTGAGCATATACCTGCCTGTGTGAGAGGTAGGTGGATGAACCTTTTGGGGGTAGACATCACAGTACTGGGCTGGAGTATGTACTTGCCTGTGTGGTGTATGAGGGCAGAAAGGCAGGGGGATGGTCTTGCTTGTCTGGGGTAGCTGTGTAGCTATTTCTAGCATAAGACCCTCAGCATTTGTAGTTGTTGGAATAGGTTTGGCTCCCATAGACTCATGCGTTTGAATGTTTGGCCCACAGAGAGTGACACTATTAGAATATGTGTCCTAGTTAGAATATGTATGGGCTTGTCAGAGGAAATGTTTCACTGTGGGGGTGGACTTTGAAGTCTTCTGCTCAGGCTCCACCCAGTGTGGAGAGGATCCTCCTCCCGCTGGCTGCAGAAGAGACAGTCTCCTTCTGGCTCTCAGGGCATAAACATTTAGAACTGTCAGTTCCTCTCCAGCACCTTGTCTGGCTGGATGCTGTCATGTTTCCCTCAATGATAATAATGGACTGAAGCTATGAAACTGTAAGCCAGCCTCAATTAAATATTGACCTTTATAAAAGTTGCTTTGGTCATGGTGTCTCTTCACAGCAATGAAACCTTAACTAAGACAGCATTTCTGGAAGAATCTTTACCAGGGTTACAAATAGAAACTTTCTTGCATCATAGACTCAGTCCACACAGAGAATACACACAGAGGATGGGAATGTGGAGGCATTCCATAGGCACAGGTACAGTTTCCCAAAACCCCTTCATGCTTCCCATGGCCATGGTAAAGTCTCTCCCTGGCTGCTGGCCTCCCTTGTTGAACTGCCATTATTCTGCTCCTAGTGTGTGGACAGTGGGAAGCTGGCCCCTGGTTGTTCACTGGGGCTCCACCTCAGATCACTACACTGGCTTGGAGGACCGGCCTTCCTTGCAGTCTGGGGGGAAAAGCCTCACTTAGCATTTTCTGTAGACTCACCCCTGGATGGCCTTCCTAGGGAAGGAAGACTTCTTGCTTACCTTCTAGTGTGGGCATGGATTTCTTACTAAGGTGGTCATGCTAACTGAAGTCCCTGTGGCCATTTGCTGTCCCCTGTCTTGGTGGAGCCAGGTGGATGGGAAAGAACGCCCTGCAAGGCATGGAAGGCCTCTATGGGCCAGGATGCCAGTGCAGAATCAGCTGCCGCTGTCCTTAATGGTTACTTGACTTGTCCAAAACACAAGGGCTCTTTTGTTTGTTTTTTTGTTTTGGTAAAGAGACAATTTCTTGCAGCTCGCTTGATGAGGCCAGTTCCCTAGGAGGATGTGGTAGTTGGCAGAGGGTGAAGCCATTGAACAGATGCCCAGTGGTAAATCAATAGAATATCTAAACAAGGGAAGCTCAGATCAGGAGCAAACAGTGTGCACTCAGAGAGAATGATGGGGCACTGACCCCTGCAAACTGGGGGGGTCATCAGGTGAAGACCCTTCTGCTAGACCCCTCATCTAGAAGAGAAGAAGCAGCTGGGTTTAGCTCAGCTGCAGAGCTGACTTTTATAGCTCTTTGACACCTGGCCCCATTGACTCTCCCAGACCCTTCTGACCTTCTGACCCTTGACCCCACTCTAGCAGTTTCCTTCTTCTTCTTTTTCTTCCTAATGGAAAGCTATAGAAGTTGCAGAGAGGTGACCACACAGAGTCATGCCAGCTTCCATCCTGGCTTGCATTTATTTTTCTTTAATACCCTAGCACAGGTCTCTGGGACCATTCCACCAATCTACCCTGGTTGCAAAACTATGAAGAGATTTTAGGTAGATGTCCACTGTTTTCAGAGCTCCTGCCATTCTGCAAAGTTCCTGATGGGCAGTCATCCAATAAGCTCTTGGGCTCTGTCAGCAGCAACTCACAGCACATTCAACCACCTTCTTCCTCCATGGGATTTATTCCCTTCTGCCTCCCACTGAACCAGGAGAGCATACTGACCAGCAGCACTTGTTTAAGGGTCATGCTGAGCTCTATCTCAAAAAACCCAGCATTGGGATCCACTCCAAGCACTCCTGTGGAGCCCCTTTGGGAGGTTTTAGTAACCAACCATACGCAGTGATGGAGTTTCATGTGTATCCTTGAAACCATCCTTCTACAGGTTTACATCATCACATTTGATGAAACTAAGTCGTTAAACGTGGAGGTATACTTATTTGTCTTGATTCATTCATTTCTCATTCATTCATTTCAATGATTACTTCTTAATTCTATGATAAATAATGTAAAGAACCGTTCTTGATCCAGAAAAAGTTGGGACACAAAAAAGACTTCTGTCTCATTGGGCCTCAACCCAGGAGGAAAGGCATACACTGAAGGCAGGGTTTGCTACTAGTATACTAGAAGGTGACACATATTCTAGAAAGTGGGCTCTGTAGGAAAGAGGGAGGTGGCCAGGGTGCAGCAAAGCTGTACTGCTGGGATCTAGGTGGCTCATGGTAGCATGGCCTTTTGGTCACCTTAGAGTTTACCATGTGTGTCTCTGGGAAGTGCGTTCTGCAGGGAAGATGGAATGGCTCATACGAAGGCCAAACAGCCAGCACTGCACAGCTGGTGGGGAAGGAAGGAGAGGAGGTGGAACTGGAGGCCATCAAAGGCTGAGTTACAGAGAGATTTATCAGACAGCTGTTGAGACCACGCAGAGTTCAGGACAGAGGACTAGCACAGAAGGTATGTCATCTCCCAGAACAGATCATGGGAGTGAGGGCAAGGCGTGCATACAGGCGTTAATAGGATGAAACACGCAGAAACAGTGGATTGGCAAGACCCACAAAGCAAGTGGATTAGACAGACTTTTTCTTTGCGCCAGCCTGCAGGGACATGTGTATATGCTCTCACTTATCCACCTTAATACCCGTCTTCTCTGAGTATAAGCTCCTGGCGGAGTCTCATTATAGACACAATTACCTCTACTCGGCATCCCCACTCCTGGAACATCAGCAGCTGTGCTTCAGAACGGGCAGGCATGAGCTGATGAAGAGATGTGCAGCTCTTAGCACAGTGGGGATGGCTATCACTGAGTAGATGCCATTTTAAAACTGCAAACAAGTTGAGCTGGAGGATGTGTGGAAGGTCCAGTGATGATTGGGTATGGTACTTCCTCAAGTGTGATTCTGGAGAGCCTGCGATGCTAACGTGACCTCCCAGTGTATCCCATTGTTGTTCTGAGGCTGTGTTCTGTGACTAATGACTACATAATTGTTTTAATTAAATTGCTAAGAAGGTGGCATAGTAACTTATTTACTGAGAACACTGAACGTTGGTCCTGGAATTTATTAGGCCATCTATCTGGATGGAGGAATGTGGGCCTGATACACACAGGCTTTGAGGGCTGTCATCCATGGATGGGATACCATAGTAAAAAAGCTCAGTTTGCCCATACACAGGATGTCAGTGTCTTGGGAGGCAGGTGTACTGGAGCTTGTTCTAGAGTTCCATATCAGATTTGTTCAGATGAACTTCCCTGCATTGCAGTGTCTTACTTACCCTAGGACATAATGTGAAGTGTTGGTACAGTTACTGCACAGCTCTTTAATTAAAGGACAGGATTTTGTTTATATGTAGTTGCTGCTGCTGCTGCTCTATGTGTGTGTGTGTGTGTCTGTTTTTATATGTGTGCACATAAGTTTATATGTGGGGGTGCATATATACCTTGTTCATGTGTATAGAGGCCAGAGGTCAACATCAGGTGTTCCCTTCTTAAGAATACTGCCCATCTTCCTTCGGGACAAGGTCGATCATTGGCCTAGAACTTCCTGATTTGGTAAGGCTGGGCCAGCTGGCCTTAGCGATCTGCCTTTTTCTACTTCTCTCATTTTGGGATCACAAACACCTGCTATCACACAACACTTTCTTATGTGGATTCTAAGGATCAAACTCAGGTTCTCACACTTGCCTGGCAAGCACTTTACTGATGTAGCTACCTCCCCAGCCCAGAACTGCTGCTTTAAAGTAATAAATGAATGTGTTTTCAATTGATAGATTTCACATGCAGCAGGAGGACCCAGAGAAAGACTTGCAAGCTGACCACATCTAGCCCTGCCAGCCATACCTCTTCCTTCAGCCTTTGGTGGCCCAGCCAGCTAGATCCTTTCTGTGCTGCAGACACATGCCTAGCTGGCTGGCCTCTACATGGTCATGTCTCCTTTGATGGCTTTTGAAACTTAACCATCTCTTGAGAGTCTCCCTTATTGGTGCATAGAAATCCACCCAATTCTGTTAAAGTGAGAATTCTCAGATGTCAATTGCTAAACACCTTGCCTGACAGCACCACGTTTACACTTTGGCAGAGCAAGTGCTATATGCACGACATTGTCCTTGTTTGCAGATCTTCAGAACACATTGCAAACATGGTTTTCATTAGGTGCAACATGAAGCCTCTTCAAAATATGTAAAAGCCCCTTTACATATTTAAAGGGGATCTATGAAAAAGGTTCTGCCTCCCAGCCTCATGATCTGAGAAGTAGAAGAGCCACTTTTCTGCTGGTCTATGTTTCTAAAAGAGTCTGTAGCACTTTCTCTGAGGTTTAGTGTCTATGGTTTGGTCATGTGATTAGCGTTGCCATTATCTTAGAAAATAACTTTGTTGGCACTTCTTAGTCCTAACAAAGGCACCAGGCTTCCTTCGAGTCACTTCAGGTGTAACTGGTCTTGGCCACTCCCTGTTTGACCTGTGCAAACACAAGCACTCTGTGTGGCATCCCAAGCCTCTTGCCCATCTTGCTCAGCATCTTCTTCTACTTAGTGTGACAGAGGCAGGTCAGGGGAGCAGTAGCGCTTCCCAGTGTCTTCCTCGCCATCTTTGGTCTTCCTTTAGCCTTGATCAAGAAAGCCTGAATGGATTCTCTTGTCACTGAGACAATGAGCAATGAAGGCCAAGTTAGCAGTCTCAGTTTCCTGTCCTCACTAGGGAAAGCCAGAAGCCACACAGTTGCTCAGGGCTCTCTCACAGAAAGGACACGGTGATGTATTCCTGTTCACCACTCTCAGACTGGTGTGCCTCAGACCTAGTTAATAGAAAATTATCATTTGTAACAAGGATCCATGAAATTATGTGAATAAATGTAGCCAAAGAAGCTAACACAGCTATCCAAATGTATGCTTCAGTCTGCATGGAGTCCTGGGTACAGAGGTCAGGGCTGATGGGAATAGGAAACACAGGAATAAAAGGATGGTGGTTAGTGGCCAGAGATATTTAAGGGGTGAAACAATTCCCTAAAAGTTTAATGCACATGAAAATAGCAAATGCTGTCCAATATATTGTTGTTAGTTTCACAATTTATGTTTATGTAATATTAAATGGATTATAAACTTATCTATAAAGAGCAGAATTAACTAAGAAAATGGATGAAATGAAAGAAAAGAGTCACAAAAGCCAGGAGGACTGAGAAATGCAAAATCAAATTGAGTGTGTATACGTATTTGTATCTTATTTGTTAAAATGTAACTGTTGTGGAGAGTTGTGGAGATGGCTTATTCAGAAAAATGCCTGTTACTTAAGTATTAAGACTCAAGTTCAGGGCCCCAGCAACCATGTGAAAGCCAAGCCTGGCAGCACATGCCTTACCTTTAGCCCCAGACCTGGAGAGGTAGAGACACAGCAGCATTCTTGGAGCTTGCTGGCCCTGGTCGACTTTCTGGGTTCATTGAGACATCCTCTCTTAATAGGAGGGTAAGGGATTGAGAAGGACACCTGACACAGCCTCTGGCTTCCACATGCAAATATATGCATGAGTATGCCCTGATGGACAAACACACACACACACACACACACACACACACACACACACACACACACTATACAATTATATATGTATAGGTATATGTATGTACATATGTGTATGTAATGACTGTGAATTAACCTCAAGTAAAAGGGAATTCCGGAGTTAAAAACATAGTAAGAGTAAAATCAAACAATAGAAACAGTAACTGAAATCTCAAGTTTTCGTTATACAAACTCCTTTCCTCTAAAATTTCTTCCCCTCCTTCCGTTTCTCCTTCCTTCCATCCTTCCCCCAGTACAATCGCCCCCTCCTTCCTGCCATTTCATGACTCCATGCTGGAGAAGCTGTGACACACCCAGTACTGCTGACAGCAGAAAAAGGCTCTCAAAACTCTTGGGGAGTCTGAATCCCTGGCCTTGGGGACACCTAGTGTCCCCATCTGTGACTCTCCTTCAAAGGACTGAAGGCGCAGGGTATTTCCTCTGGGAAATTTGTGGGGGCTAAAGTCACCATCAATTTGCTTCTCCAGTATTAGAGAAGAGAGAGATTCTTACAAGCCTTTGCTCTGTGAAGCCTTTGAAAAAGCAACTCCCCAGGCTGCACAGTGTTGTGCCACATGATAGGGCACAGAGGTGCCTACCTTATGCTTAAGTAATGTAGTGGGAACATTACACACAAGGGTCTGCTGCTGCTCTGCCCCGTCTATGTGAATGAAAGGAGGGAAGGAGAGAGGTGGGATGGGGTAAGAGACTGTTTCTGCTTGTTGGGATTTGGACCTGAGCAGTTCCCAAGGATGTTTGATTTGGAAGCATGATTCATGGGCATGGGTTTTCACCGGTTGCCTTCAGGAGCTGAGTGGATCACATGGACTCTCTGCTGTTGACAAAGCTCTGATAGAACTGCAACTTCGGGCATTTGGAGGAAGTGGTAGAAATTAAGAGTGGACCTGCTTGGAGGGACTAGGCCAGTGAGTGTGAGTCCTTGAAAGGGATAGCCTGTCTTTCCCTGTTTCTCCTTTGCCTCCCCCACTTAGACCTCCTGCAGATTTCTGCTTGGTGTTCTACCTCATCAGCAGCTTGAAAACCACCAATCCTAAGCAACCATAGAATGAAGCCATCAGCCAAACCAAATCGTTCATCTTTGTAAGACATCTAGGGTGTGGTATTTTTGCACATTGACAGCAAGATACTTTGCACAATACTCTTGGTAGTAGCTTCTGCCAACAGACTCTGAGGCTGGTATACCCCCAAGTTCAGACTCTGTGGGAATCTGACAGCTACTCTTTGAAAACTGATTCTTTTACATACTTCCATTTAAACAAAATGAAAAGCATACATTTTAAAGCTTTTGTCAGGACTTCTCAACTGTCATGGTTTTGGTGGTAGTGGGGGTATCTGTGTTTTTGTTGTTGTTGTTTGTTTATTTTGTTTTGTTTTCCTGTCCTGGTTTCGAACCTAGGGCTTGTGCATGTTGGGCAACTGAGCAATGTCCCCAGCTCTGCTTAACTGTGTTTCCAGTCATGATTTCACTTTGTTTCCAAAGCTGGCCTTGAACTCCCTCAGTAGCCCAAACAGCCCTCAAACTTAGGATCCTCTGGCCATAGTCTACTAAGTTCCTAGGGTGACAGACCTGAACCACCAAACTCTCCTTCATGTTTTGGCTGTGGACCAAAGAATTGGCGATTGTCTAGTGGTGGAGTGGCAGGTGCTGCCATTGGTCTCAGATGCATGGGTGGTCTGTGATGGCTTCATAAATGGGATTCCCAAGAGCAGGGTCTTGATCATCCGTCTTGGGTCTGTTGGGCAGCTGCCCATGTTGGCTATTCTTCTCCAGGGTGAGAAGCTTGGCTCTGTTGCCTGGGTTTCCTGTGCTTATCTTTTGTGATCTGGTTTCCTCACCTGACCCAGCTGCTCATTGCTGTCCAAAATACCACACTGTAACCAAGGTGAGGTTTCCCACATTAGTCTTGGGCGGTGTCCCAGCTTGCTTTTAGGGGATGTCAGTATTGCTGACCTCTGGCCACACTGGCCACACAGGCCACATAGGAGTTGCTTCAGGGTTGGTGGCTGAATCCATAAATGATAGTTAAGTACCTTGTGAGTGGGATTCTCCTCCATCATGTATTTAAACATTCACAATCACAATTTCAGAAGTGCCAATGAAAATGAAGGTCAATATTTAAAAATGTGGCCCAGGGTACACACATATGTCCACCTCATCTGCATATGCAGACACAAACACAGACTCAGGCAGGCGCAAAACGGGTGTGCTTAACACCAGATGCTTAATTAAGCAAGGAGAGCCTTGTCCTCTTTACAAAATGGTTTAATTATAAAAGTGTTCTTAAGTAGTGAAATACATTTAACCCCAGCCAGGTTAAATGGGGTCACAATTGAAGTATTTGAACTTGTATTTTAGGTTTACATGCTCTGATTAAAACAGACTTCCTTTCCCTGGACCCCAACTGTCCCCAGAATTTAGCTCTGCTGTGTTACGGATCACGGAAGTTGTGACCCCTCAACACTTCTTGCAAACACTGAGACTTTGCAGGTAGTGGCTGGGATGATGGTGACCAGCAGAGGCCTCATGGTTATCTAGGAGTGTCTGCGTCTTGGTAGGCAGTTTCCATTCACTCTGCTGTCTGGCTCTTTGACAGGTGGCTCGGATCTTGCCAGGCCCCCTGGAATGTTACCAGTAGGAGACAGACAAGTGTTGGTTACTTTCCTCATTTATCTTACAAAATGCCTGACAGAAACAACTTACAGGAAGGTTTATTTCACCTCACACTTTGAAGATACAGTCCATAGGGAAGGGGAAGGCATCATAGTGGGAGGGAGTCACTGTGAGTCCAGATGCAAAGTCAGGAAGCAGACAGAAATGATTTATGCTGCTCAGATGGCTTTTGCCTTTCATCCCATTTTATTATCTTGGTCCTCAGCCCATAGGATCATGTTGCTCACATTCAGAGTAAGTCTTCCCTCTTCAGTAAACCTCCATGGGACACCCTAACAGACATGCCCAGAAGTGTGTCTCCTAGCTGACTCCAAATCTAGTTTGAGTTGACTGTAAACATTAATCATCATAGCAAATACTGCTAAAAATCACTCAGCTCAGGGACTGCCCAGGATGGCTTCTCCTCTCCTGCTTCAAAGAAATTTTGAGGCTCAGAAGTGGCTCTGCAGAAGTCTTCAGCTGTACTTATAAATTGTACTAACAGGAAGGGGAGCCCTAGCAAACCCATATCACCTGTCTTGGAGTCAGCCTATAGACATGGTGAAGGGGTCAGAGCTAGTCAGTTGCTAGAAAGAGGAAGAGGAAGAGGAGAAGGAGGAAGAGGAGGAGAAAGAAGAGGAAGAGGAGGAAGAGGAGGAGGAGGAGGAGTAGGAGGAGGAAGAGGGAGAAAGGATTCCTGAGGGTGGGTAGGATCAGGGTAGGAGCTGGTTAGGCAAGCCTGGAAACTGTGAATAAGACCCACCTTCAACAGTTGGCTTCCAGACTGTGTCAAATCATCCATCCAGAAGATAATTACTCAAATTAAAATTTAGATATTTTATGGAAGCTGAGAAAGTTTTTTTATCATCTATTTAAAAACAAACAAAAAAGGTGACATCATTCATAAGTGACGGATATGTTAATAAATAGGGTGGGTAATCTTTTCTGTGATCATAAAAATGTTTCCTCATCCTCACAGCTATATCATGGCCATCCATTCAGCCTTATATGGCCAGTTCATGCAGACAGCACCTTGACTAACTGAAACAATTCACCTTACCTGATGCTTTGGTTGGAATCCATAAGTAGCCTCAATGTGCAAAGCATCCCCCAATGGCTCTAGAGGGGAAAGTCCTGGGAGGTGTCATCAACTGGGTGGGTGGGTGCACCCTCATAGCATGAGGGCTCTGGTGGGACAGAGTCCCTCCACCTCTGCCTATCTTATGGTATTCCTAGAGTCCTCTGTTCTTCCTGTTTGTGGCTTCACAGGAGAGTGAGGACTAGACCTCCTCCTTCATGGGCTCAGAAGAGAGGGAGCAGTCCCAGTTTTCAAGAGCTGAGATAGGGTTAGACTGAGCCTGGTTACTTCTAGTTGCAGCAGTAAACCCCTTGCTACAGAAAGGCTCTTTGCTTTGGCCATTGGCCACTCCCTATGGAAAATAATGACATCTTTGAATGAAGTACCTACCTGTGACCAGTGAGGGCCAAAGAGCTTGTCCAGAGACAGGACAGATGTACATGTAGCCAGGTGAGTACTAAGTGACCCATTGTTACTGCCCAGAATTCACCTAACTTGGCAGCAGGCCTCCTCCCTCTCTGCTGATGGACACCAGCAGATGACATAATCTCTCTCTCCTGTTTGGCTTCCGTGTCCTGATTTGGAAGCTGGAGGCTTTGTTCCCTTGTAAGTTTTAGACAAACATGAAAATACAGCTCTTTATCTGTCCATCTGCCCCAGGCAAGCTCAGGATACCTCTTTGTTTAAAATGAACCTAGTTTTTGTTGCCTGTGCTTTTAAACTTCTAAACTATAATTATTTTTGATTACATATATTTACTATGTGGCTAATTTACCTTGAATAGCTTGGAATTGCATTCATGGGCTGCCCCCACCCTCTCTCACACACCAGCTGCTGCATTGATTATTTCCACCTCCTTCAGTTGGCGGCCTAATGAGAATGGGCTTCAGTGCTCTGCAGAGCAGAGAGCCCGCTTCTTCTGCATGCTGATTTCCGTGGCTGGAATTCCAGTTTCAGTGGTTCTGAGGGAAGGCTTGGAAGCACCATCACTTTCTGAATCCCGCCATCATTCTGGAAGGTGGGCACCTGTGTCTCACATGCCCAGAGCTACACTGAGCAAAGATGGAGCCAGTGAGTCTTAAAGGAAGCTTCCCGTGGGATCCAGGGTGCACCTCTCTGAGACATGTATTCTTCAAGACACTCCATCTCATTAAGACGATGTAAAGCAAAGACCTAAATGGTGAATCACATCGGAAGGCCAAGAGCACTGAGTTTCATCTTAAAGCTAACCTAAGAATCCATTGATGCAAGGTCATGGAGGCACTGGACACTGATCATGGATGTGCCTTGATATGAAATCCTCCTTTTACACCCTGCAGGGCATGGGCACATTGAGGAAAACACCTTTGTGCTGTTGTGCCGGCACTGGGGTACCCCTCAGTGTGCTTCTTGGCTTATTGGAATGAGATGGTACCTGAGTCCTATAATGAGTTAAAAGCACTCTTGGTCTGAAGCAAAGAAGCAGACATGAGGCACTGTGTTCTCAGATGCTGAGTTAGAAATCACTGGTTTTGATACATGCGGAGTGCCTGTGCCCATCCTATCTCTGTACCTGGTGGAATGATGTGCCTGCAAGATTGGTGCATTTGTCTTCTCTAGGTTCTGGTCTGCAGCCTTAGCTGGTGACTCTAGATATAACATGATGTTTCCTATCTCTTCTGTGGACTTTGCTATCAGCCATGGCTTACTGAGCCATGTAGAAGCAAATTGAACATGCTGGAGCCATTTGGTTCTCTTCTTAAGCCTTTTTCTTAACCAGCCAACAAAAATCCAATGGGAGTGAGTTAGAGTCATGGTTCTTTGGGTCCTGAGTCAGGGGCTGCACCATGTGGAACCTTCGCACTCACTGGCAAAATAGGCTTTCCAAATTGGTGTATGTGTACATTGCAAAAGTAGATGTGTGGCCCAGAGGGATGCTTGTGATGTCTGTGATGCATATTGTCCCTGTGGTCAGACTCACTGACTAGAAGCATGAGAACTACCCCAGTGGCATCCCAGGTCTATCTGTTTGAAGGTATGACAGTCTTTGACAGTGAGTCCCTCCTTCCTAGTAATTCAAAGAGAAGTAAGAACTTGGGTTTAGGGAGAAGCCTGGGCACAGGATTATGCAGCTTACAAGGGCCCAGTCCAGGTGACCTCTATCCATAGAATAAAGCAGCTGGCTGGAGATTTTGGGATTGGAGTGGGAAGGTAGCTACTCTCTATAGTTGATGTGAGCCTCAGTATATCTCCTTTGACCTACAGAGGGGGGCTCTGTCATGGAAGGGGGAAATCTTCTCTACATTGAAACCATCAGTGAGAAAGGTCAGGAGGACATCAAGGTCATGTCCTTGGGAATAGTCATGTCCATGGCTCCAGGGACTCAACGTGGCCCTAAATGGCCACCCACACAGCTCTCAGTGAGACTCATGTGGGGAAGGCTCTGCATGCTGAGGACCTGTCCAGAATGTTCCTCTTATGGATCAAGGCCCTGCTAGCCTTTTTCACCGCACAGCAGTGGTGAGATTGGATTTTCACATCTGCCTGGTAAGGATGTACTGTTCTGAGGACAGACACACTGAGTAAGAAGGGTAACAATTTTCAGACTTAGGCCCATTGGAAAAACACACAGCTCAAAGTGCAGCTGTCATTGTCTGAATGGAAATATCTGTGGGTAATTTTTGCAGCATTTGTCACACTGGGGCCTTAGGATGCCCAGGCATGCATCATTGGCTCATTGTTCTGATGGATGGCTGTTTTTGATGTGCTAATGCTTGCACGCTGAGGCGACATAGCCATTCTAATGGCCTGGAACTTGTAAAGGAGTCTGTATTGATGGTGTAATATGTCACAGGCCACTTTCTGGGAGTGGGGATGTGGTCACTGTGTGAGCTGTGAAGTTAGCTTACAACTCTCTTCATAGGAACAAGGTAGAGCTCCCTGGGAACTACGGGAAGTGGGAAAGGCCCCCAGGACTACAGCTGGCTTTGGTGACATTCAGCATGAATGGTGAGGCCATTAGCTGGGACATCCACAAGGATTGGACAGCAGTTCTTCGAAGGACCTTACAGTTCCACTAGGTTTTTAGAGTTTGTATTTGTCTTAGATGGATGCAGGGGCTGGTCAGTGAGCACTGGATTCCTGGAAGTATCCCTGCGAGAGATAGGAGATGATACACCATTTCAGAGGAAGTGAAGTCTGTGTGTAATGAGCTGTAATAACAAATACAGTCTTGAGCACAAGCTTGAGTGTTTAAAATGTACCAATGCCAGCCCTAGACACATCTCATAGCAATTCTTCTTACAGCTTCACACCATTGTTGCAGAATCTAGACCGTCTTTAGCTTCTGGCTTCTTTATGCCAAGGTCAGGCTGCTGTCTTCTTGTTTCTTGGGTTTTTCCTCACTGCCTTCCTTCCTCCCTGAGCCCACCCTCAGGGCTCCCCTGTAGTGTTCTTTAGCTAATGTTAGGAATACACACAGTCCTGGGTTCTGTTTGCTGGTGGTACTGGCCTTCCTGGCTATCTTTGCAGTAGGCTCTGCCTTGACCCAGCCATGTACTTTTGTCAGAATGAGAACAGCCTCTGCATAGTCATGACTCCACCGACTACACATCAAAGAACCTATGGTGAAAATTTAAAAATTAGCAGGAAAGAAATCCTTTAGGGATCTTTATAAATTAAAGACCTATAAATGTAGAGTTAGTAACACCAATGAAATTTGCCTCTGAAAGAGAGATGATTTCTCTGATAAAAATTTCATATGCATTCTGCTCAAACTGACTCTAAACTGCCTAGGATTGGAAATGACAGTGTGCTTGCTTTAAACTCAAGCAATGAATACCAGAAACTTCACGCTCGTTCAGCTGCAAATTCTTGGCAATCCCGTGGGGTATTTAGATTTGAGACATGGGAGAAAACACACTCTTCAACCACTGTCTTCCTGAATGTAGATAATCCTAGACCCCTCTGTCCTGGGTAGTCTCCATTTTCAACTTGACACAAAGCAGAGTCACCGAGGAAGAGGGAATCTCAACTGAGCTATTGCGGCCTGAGACTGGATTGTGGAGAATTGTCTTTCCTGATGATTGCTGAGGGAATGAATGCCCAGGCTGCTCTGCATTGCCCTTCAGCTCCTCCTCTGAATGATTGCGATCTGAATGTATAAGACACATACATTCTTTTCTCCCCAAATTGCTCTGGCCAGAATGCATTATCATAGCAACAGAAAGGAAACTAGAAGATAAATAGGTAGAAGGAGTGGAGTATTGCTGTGATGGACCTGGCCATGCTGCTTTGTGGAAGGATTTTGAACTCTGAACTGGAATGCTTGTGACTGGAAAAGCCATTGAGTACTGAGAACTGAATGGGCTGTACTGTGGGAACTTAAAAGATAAAAATATTGAAATAAAAACAATGGAGGCCTGTCCTGTGAAGTTTTAAGTCAGAAGCAAAGATTCTATGTTCTTTGGGTGATACTTTGGACTAAGAATCTGTATGTGATGATTAGCTGTGATTAATAAGAGCCTAGTAGCATTGAGTTAAAATAGTGAATAGGAACATGTTTTCTCAGGGTTACCACACAGAATCTGTAGCTGAAGAGGACTAAGGCTATTGCAGAATATTTGATCACACTGTGAAACTTAAGATTGTGCTATTTACTAAAAACAACAACAAAAAACTGTTTCTAGCTGTGATATGACTTAGCCCTTATTTCATACCTTTAATCTCAAACAATGAAGGTAAATTAGTTTGTAGAAGGAAACACCCATATTTGAAAGTGATGTCTAGTTGAGTGGCAGACAAATTGATGAATCACAGAAAGATTTGACAGAATAGGATATACAGAACTCTCACGAGAAAAGAAAGAAAAGATACTTAAGGGGCAGTGCAGAGAGAGAGAGAGAGAGAGAGAGAGAGAGAGAGAGAGAGAGAGAGAGAGAGAGAAAGAGGAAGAGGAAGAAGGAGGAGGAGGAGGAGGAGGAAATAGTTTTACCAGGAGTTTTTTACAGACAGGTTGAAGAGAGAACAAGCTAGACACAGGTAAAGACAGAATGAGGCAGAGAATGAGAAAGCCAGAAGATTAGAACAGATTGCTAGAGTTAGTTTGAGGTTAAACAGAGCAATTCAGGAGAGGCCAAGAATGAAGCAAGATTGAATCAATCAGCTTGGAGAGGAGTTTGAGTCAGAATCAGCCAGCCAGAGATCAGAAAGAACTAGGAAGGGGTGAAATTATTCAGCAGTAAGTCTCAGAGGCTGAAAACATTCTAGGTCTAGATAATATTGTATAGAGACTAGAAGATTCCAGGACTAGACCTAAGTTAGCAGACAAAGGCAAAAAGCCTTGGAGATGACAATTACATCGGGTGACTAAGAGTTACATTAACATAAGGTTACATCTAAAGCTGGTGTCCAAACTTACAAATGTGTAAGAGTTGCCCACATGGTACTTGTTTTGAAAGTTGAAAGTGTTGTGGAAAGAAGCTGAGGCTTGGCACCTTGTGGTAGGGTATAAGCCTTTACAGAGAGGCATTGAAAGGGCATTATAAAAGGTAAAACCTCTGTGGCAGTGGAGACACCAGGGTTTTAGAGATGCCAAGACCATGGAATGGACCAAGGACAGTGTCAGATGTGATGCAGAGCTGGCCTTACCCTATGAGATAAGTTATATATGTTCTGAATGGCAAAGCCAGAGGATTGGGACTGCCCAAGCCCTTTGGAGCCATGACATCCTGGTGTGTGGTTTTTTGGAAGCAGAAAGAGCTGGATATAAAATCTGGATTATCTGGATAATAAGCCAGTCACTTGACTGTCGTACTCAATGTAGAAAGGGAGGCTTGATATGAGATGAGATGAAAGCAAAAGGTACCAAAGGCCAGAAGACTAGGTGTGTTTTACTATTAAGTGGACTAGATGCATTTATATATTTATTTCCCAGAAAACAGAAACACATCACATAGGATAATAGACTATGTGGATTGTGAAGAGAAGAGAGGGAGAGGCAGAGAAGGTGGGGAGGGGAAAGCAGGCATCTGTAGCAACTTACTCCACCTACTTGCCTCTTAGCTACAGTTCACCACTGCTCACTTCTCCTTGACTCAGTCACTGTGCTTGTCAACCCATTCACTCTGCAGTCTGTGACCTGTAGCACCTTCTTGCCTAGGGTTGCTACCTCACTGATCATTGTCCATAGTACTCAGCCCTCTCTCCCTCAGGGAGCATTTTCTAGCCCCATCTGTCCATAAAGTGTATGATATTGGAGGTAACTGATGCTTAGAAGTAAAGGAATCCTAGACAAGGCCCCTATAGTATTAATGGGCATATCTGCTCCCAGAGAGAAAGGACAGTTCTGAGAACAGAAGGTAGGGGTGACCAAAGGTGGCATCTAAGGGAGGACTCTGCCTGTCATGGAGTTTATCAGAAAGTACAAGATGACCACTCTGTTCCCAGTAGCTGTCATGACTGTGAACTCCTGTCCCACACCTATCTCGGGACAACGCAAGCACATGGTGATGAAGTGTTCACTTAGCCTATACTGCCCAAGGTGGGGAACTGGGAAATAAACACAGTGATTTATTTCTCCATTGATGTTATGGTGACTTGGTTCCTGATACTAAAGCCTCTGTTCAAACCACTTCCATCCCAGCCAAACCTAGGTATTGATGCTGCTGCTGCTGAATGTCTCTGCCTTCTGCCTGGGACCTGCACACTCAAAACAAAACAAAACAAAACAAACAATGTGCACATTGCAGGGCCACAGCTTTTGGCTATTGTTATAATGGAAATATTTTCTCAGGACACGATAGGACCATTGGCCACTATGAAGGAGAGTTGTTTGGTATTCATACTGAGGTAAGACTTTCCAGAAATGTAGCTGTCTCTGAGTCAAGTTGGACATGATTGGAATCCCATCTGTGGTCTTTGATGCTCTCTGTAGGATGAGCAGCATTGCTTTACAATTCCTCAGGATAATCATGTGAGAGTTTCCTCTGGCTGGCTTCTGGGACTTATTCAGATTTCTCAGGTTGTGTTTCATTTGCTAGCCTCTATTAGGTAAATTTGCATGGGTTCAGAGTGAGTCACTTTGGGAAAACAGCAAGGAAGCTCTGATTAGGAGGAGCTCAAGATCAGCTTGTCCTGTGCTCAAAAGGATAAAGAATAAGAATGGAGAGAAAATAGCTCTGGCTGTGATACTGACTAGGGCTATGCAGAAGGGTATGTAGAAGCCTGGTGTGTTGGTGGTAAGAGAATTTCCCAAAGGCATGAAGGAATGGACAAATAAAGTTTATTGAAATACACAGAAGGAAACAGAGCTCTCAGGCCAACCAAAGCCCTGTGAGGGAGAAGTTACTTAACCTTATGGTCCTGGGATTCCTGTACAGGGTATGTGTCTTAGGGGCAGCTGGATATCATATTCTCTTGTTAAGTAGAAAATGTTCAGGCTGAATTGTTTTGCCTAAGACTGTTCATTTGTGTAAGGTGTCATGGGTCGTTAAGGTCACTCCAGATGTCTGTACAAGGCACCATGAGTCATTGGAATTATGACCTGATTGTTCAAGCATGGTAATTTTACTTCTATTTCTTTTTAACCCTTGGTCTCTACAGTTCCCTTCAAGAGGACTTTGGGGAGGTGGTCACCCTGTCAGGTATGACCTGAACCTCTGAATGTTCTTAGTATTAGATCAGCATTGATGGCGATGATGTGGAACAAAAAGAAAGCAGACAAATCTCCGGAAGTAAAATTGTTCTTTTTTTTTTTATTATTTTATTTTTTTAATTTACATTCCAAATCACTTCCCCTTTCCCGTTTCCTCCCTCCCCGAAAGTCCCATAAGCCCCCTTCCCTCCCTCTTTTCTCCATTCAACCCCCTCTCGTTACTCTGTCCTGGCGTTCCCCTACATCCAGTCTTTCCAGGACCAGGGGTCTCTCCTTCCATCTTTTTAGAAATCTGTTGATATGCGGATTGTGTCTAGGATATTCCGAGATTCTGGGTCAATATCCCCTTATCAGTGACTGCATACCATGTGTGTTCTTTTGTGATTGGGTTACCTCACTAAGGATGATATTTTCAAGTTCTGACCATTTGCCTAGGAATTTTGTGAATTCATTGTTTTTAATTGCACAGTAGTATTCCATTGTGTAGATATACCACATCTTCTGAATCCATTCCTCCGTTGAGGGACATCTGGGTTCTTTCACTTGATCTTTGACAAAGGAGCTAAAACCATCCAGTGGAAAAAAGATAGCCTTTTCAACAAATGGTGCTGGCTCAGCTGGAGGTCAACATGCAGAAGAATGCAAATTGACCCATCCTTATCTCCTTGCACTAAGCTCAATTCTAAGTGGATCAAAGATCTCCACATAAAACCAGACACACTGAAACTAATAGAAGGGAAACTAGGGAAGAACCTTGAACATATGGGCACAGGGGAGAATTTCCTGAACAGAACTCCAATAGCTTATGCTCTAAGATCAAGAATAGACAAATGGGACCTCATTAAATTACAAAGTTTTTGCAAGGCAAAAGACACTGTCAAAAAGACAAAGCGGCAACCAACTAACTGGGAAATGATCTTTACCAACCTTACATCCGACAGAGGGCTAATATCCTATATATACAAAGAACTCAAGAAGTTAAACTCCAGAGAGGCAAGTAACCCTATTAAAAAATGGGGTACAGAGCTACACAAAGAGTTCTCACCTGAAGAATATCTAATGGCTGAGAAGCACCTAAAGAGATGTTCATCATCCTTAGTCATTAGGGAAATGCAAATCAAAACAACCCTGAGATTCCATCTCACACCAGTCAGGATGGCTAAGATCAAAAACACAGGAGACAGCAGTTGTTGGCGAGGATGTGGAGAAAGAGGAACACTCCTCCACTGCTGGTGGAATTGCAGGCTGGTACAACCACTCTGGAAAGCAGTCTGGCGGTTCCTCAGAAAACTGGGCATGACACTCCCGGAGGATCCGGCTATACCACTCCTGGGCATATACCCAGAGACTTTACCTGCATGCAATAAGGACACATGCTCCACTATGTTCATAGCAGCCTTATTTATAGTAAAATTGTTCTTTAACCAGAACATTTAAAATGCCACAGTTTCTGCCGGGCGGTGGTGGCGCACGCCTTTAATCCCAGCACTTGGGAGGCAGAGGCAGGCGGATTTCTGAGTTCGAGGCCAGCCTGGTCTACAGAGTGAGTTCCAGGACAGCCAGGGCTACACAGAGAAACCCTGTCTTGAAAAAAGCCAAAAAAAAAAAAAAAAGCAAGCCACAGTTTCTCCATAGAAGTGACACTGTGCTCACATGGCATGGGGGTGGGCCTCAGGATTTTATAGAATGGGAAAGAGGGAGCTTCACTGGGGAAAGACCAGTGGCCCTGCAGTCTGGAAGTGGTAGATCCCCACAGGGTTGGTGTGTGGAGCCCCTGATCAAAAGTTTCCACAGGTAATGGCAGTGAAGTCAACTTTCCTTCCAGAGCCTCTCAGTTCTTCTGAGGCTTTTAGGTCATTAACCCTTCATTTAAGACCCAAAGGACAGATAAAAAGAAAGGGGTGACATATTCTCTCATTGGCTACTTCCTGTGGAAGGAGGATGATGGCAGAAAGGACTAGAATCTCCCCAGAATCTAAGCAGACGTACATTGGGTTAATTTTATATGCAGGGAGAGAGTTTTAATTTAATCTGCTGTAGTGAATTGTGACATTGACATTATACACTCCTAAAGAAACTTAAAAATAATCATTAGAGAACTAAAAATAGATGATTTGGTTACAGACTGAAACTGAATTTTTTTAATTGGTACTTCATCTTTGGGCTCCATTTAAAACCAGTTTGGGTTGTTGGTGCAGAAGCAACAGCCAGAGAAGTCTTAGTCCATCTATTCAGTTGTGTGCCCTACAAAAACATTCAAAGTGGCAAGAAGAGGGTTAAGTTGGATGGCCCATTACTCCCATTTTCAGAGGTCACCTGAACTGCCTTTAGGAGTCTATGGGGTACAGATATCTCTTAACTGCTTTGAGAATCAGTTAGAATGTGTTGCAGGAGTACCCATCAAAGAGTCTATGATAAAACTTAACAGATGACAGAGATACAGAACATAACAGCCATTTGGTGATCACGTGTATTCTTGGATTGAGCTTCATGAAGGAGTTAGTGTCTGTACAACCTTGTGGGGAACAGTAAGAAACACAGGGAATGAGGAAAAGTTTTAACATAAATTTTGTTTACTGAGGTGGAATGTAATTATACTACTGACTGGACATGTACCAGAGCCATGTAGCAGGATAAAGTTACTGCAATTAGCTGTTTGGTATATCAGACTCTTGCATGAGGAAGAAGTACCTGGAAGAAAAGTCAGTTAAAGTCAGCAAATAAATGACAATTAAAGAACAAATAGAACCCCACTGAGTCCTTTCATATACTTTTTTTTTTGCACTGTCTCTAGGACATCACTTTGGTATCAAGATGATAGACTATCCGGCAGCCTCTTTAAATCAGGGAACATGGGTGGTTAAGGTTTGGAAAGACACATTATACCAGTGAGAAGACCTCTTCCAGAAAGTGATGGTGTTCCACAGTTGGTAAACACAGTCTTTAGATCTGGCCATATTTAAGAAGAAAAGTCTGTTTTGTTTGTTTGGTTGGTTTTTTTTTGTCAGCTGTGGATAGATGCTACAGCTGCTGATGTAGCTGAGGTCTTGTACTATATCT
Source organism: Tokudaia tokunoshimensis (assembly GCA_036184795.1). Classification (NCBI taxonomy): domain Eukaryota; kingdom Metazoa; phylum Chordata; class Mammalia; order Rodentia; family Muridae; genus Tokudaia; species Tokudaia tokunoshimensis. The sequence continues at coordinate 114,208,734 of BTHU01000001.1, read as the reverse complement.
GGAATCATTAGTGAGAAATAGATGTCCAAATAGCATTTCATACTGCTAAGCATAACATCTGAAGACTGAAGACCCTTGAACTGTTAAAGAAGCATATGAGTCAATCATTTTAATCTTGGTTACACTTGGTTACATGTGGTTTAAGGCCATGAAGGTGGTCAAGATTAATTTGTCTCTGTACTGTCAAGGTCAGTTGAGGATCTGGTCCCCAGGGGTCATGTGGGCTGGAGAGGAGCCTCTGACTACCTGAGCCCTTCTTTAACAGCTGTCCATATCTGTAAGATATGGCCTTGTGTGGCCTGACTGTGGCTTCCCTCGGAAGCACCGAGGAAATCTCTCCTCTGTATTGACCTCCTTTGTAGGTGGGATGCTGGTTAGAACTCACTGAGTGGGTCTCCACGGCCTCCCTGAACAAGAGAATAGGTGACTGTTCACACTTGCAGAACATTCTGAGATGGACCTCAGTTCCCTGGGACTTCAGTGATCTTGGCAGGCAAGGAGGAAAATATTTACCTATTAATTCCCTAACCACATTAGCATGGTTATTGAACATCCAGAAGATCAGTTGTATTAGTTTGGTACTTTCAATTACTGTATAATATTTTAAAAATCAGACATTAAGTAAACTTGAACAAGAAGTACATTTTAGCCAGTTCTGATAATTATTGATCTTTGACCTTAGAAACTTTAATGCCATATACATTACCTCTAAGTCTTATCCTTTTAAATAACTTACTCAGACTTCTATAACTTTCAAAAGATTTCTACATTTTTTTACTCTATCCATTTTAATCTTCATACACACACGTCCTTCTTTACTAAAATAATTTCTGTTTTCATATTTATACCATTTTGTATTTGCTTAATACCATGAGACACAGTAGCATTAACAAATGAATTTACTGCCTGTCGTGAGAATTTTCTTCCTGGGTAAGGGGAATCTAATCAATTTCTCTGCCCTTTTAGTCAGATTGTAATGAAAAACCAAAGTTCCATTTCTTCTAAGTTCACCCTGGGGAACCAGTGGGTTTGCTGGCCTTACTTACAGGAAGTTGGTGTAACAGAGAGTGGGTGACTGAAGCACCACACTGAAAAGTCTTTCCTCAGTATGTGTGAGGTCGCTGTACAGTCACACAAACAGATCACACCCCTCATTTTTCCTTCTGTCTATATAAAACTGGCTGGGATGGCCTGTTCACCTCATCTTTGTGAAGGACTATTCACACTTAACAAATCCTGCTAAAATCATTTTAGGCCAATGTAGCCATAGGTATAAACATCTTGACAAGAACTCAAGAACTATATGATTACTTATGTCTTTTCCTTAAAAGCAGATTTTAAAATTTTACAATTAAAACCTCATGTTAATTGTTCCAAAGAAGGATTTAGGACCATCTCTAATATCTAGCCATCTCCAATTTACCTATTATAGCGATAGTGTGGAGAAACTGAACTACAGTGCTCCATGGGTAGAAAGAAACAGTTACTGTGGATCAAGCTGACACGGCTATTTTGGGTGTTTCTGGGCAGAGAGGAATAAAATCATGGAAAAGCAAGCTGACTTTATATGACAGTCAGCAGGGTCGGGGATCTGAGCTGATGCAGGCTGTCAGAATTGATAGGGTACTAGGTGCCCTTGGCTAAGATATGTGACCTTTAGGAGAAGGTTAAGGGAAGTTTTCTTAAAGATTCAGGGTACCTGCCTTTAGACTTGTTTACTTGACCAAAGTTCTTGTGTTTTAGACAATGTCACCAGCACTATCATCTGTGTGTGTGTGTGTGTGTGTGTGTGTGTGTGTGTGTGGGCTTTGGACCCAACATTAATTATATACATATACATGTGTATATGTATATATGTATATACATATACACATATATGTGTATATATATATATATTTGTCTTTTATCATTATTTTATTTTATTTTTTCTTCCCTCCCTTAATTTTACTTTTATTGTGAACAAAATGAAGCCGAGACAAGTTAACACCTTTAGTTTACATAAGCATTTACTGACAAGTCAATTTCATATTACTTGTTGTACCTGTAGTACATGCTATAAAAGCAAACCCTAATCACATGTACTCTACATACATAATCACATGTAAGACAATTTTAATTAGCCAAGATTTTAGACTTTGTTGGTTTGGATTGTGCTTTTATAATCCTTATTGTGAAACAGAAACATAGCAGAGACCTTTAGCAAGCATACTAAGAGTGAACAGAAACAAAGGCAAAAATACGTGGTAGAGCGGTGTGGGAGCATTTTATCTCAAGGGAAAGTGGGCCTGGAGATACCAGGTGAAATGCTCGGCATTGAGACCCAGCAGCACCTACCAAAACAGCTCTCACTGGTAGCAGCTTGTCTACTGCTTGACAATTTATCTTTGAGTCTCTGTTGGGAACTGTGAATCGAATCGTACTCCATTGCCTCCCTTTGTTACTATGCCAGGTTTGAAGGAATGTGGCCAAGAAAACTCTTAGGTTCTCATTAGAAGCCAATAAATGTATCATGGATAAAACTGTATCAAAAAACAAACAAACACTAAAATAACGAAGAATACCTCGGAAGTGTGATATTTTCTCCTTAGTCAAGATGGTGGTAAAGTCACATGACATTTGCCCTTTTTATGATATTATTAAAAAGACTGTGGCCAAGTCTCATGGTTGCTTCCATCTTGATGAGGCCTATCAGCCAACATGGTATCAAACCACATGTGTATTTTCTGCAAAGGTCAATTCCGTCACATGGCAAAGTGAGCCCATTCCCCATTGGGGCATTCCAAGTCCCAGCGGAATCTACAATTTTGAAAATCAAATGTGGATCATTATTCTCTTAAAAAAAAGACACCAATTATATTAATATGGACATAGAAGGAAATGGTACCTATGGCCTAGGCAGGAAGTAAGATGAAAAAACTGGGGAAGGAATTCCAAGTCTTAGCTCAAGGAAGCCAAGTCTGTAAGTGGCTAGCAGAGTAGCATCATCTCTTAGAACTGCCAAGAGTAACTGCTAAACAATGTTAGATATACAGTTCCAAGTCATGGTAAGAACTGTGCTCTCTTGCTCTCCCTTCCCAGCCAGAGTCAGAGACTAGCCTGACCCAGAACACAGGTTTGGAGGGCAAACATGTGAGTCTGGAGTGGGAAGGCAAAACCCGTTCAGAGCCAGCATCTTGGCTTAAATAGTATGGGAAAAATTACAAACACTAATTAATATGCCCAGGTATTGAAAGATAGAAGGCTTATTAACCAGTTTAGCATCTGAGAGAGAGAGAATTTGAGCTTGTAAACCCTAAAATGGAGGAATAAATGGAACAGAAGTGAAGAAAGAAAAGAGATTTGAAGATGGTATGTCAGATCTTTTGTTATTCTGTCTCATAGACTAAGAGTCAGCAAGATTTGTCTAGTCAAAATTATTATCCAGTTTGCATTGGGTACAGACCCGAGTTGATAGGCATATTAATACCTGGAGGTTTGTCTTAAGACAAGTGGAATGGATAAGGCCCAAAGTCTATGGTCAGTCACTTTATGTAAAGTGTTCTACTTCTGATACAGAAGTGAGTTTCTAGCCAGTTTAGCATCTGAGAAAGAGAGAGTTTAGGAAATTAGCCTTACAAATTGCAGTGGTAAAACCTAAAATAGAGGAAGAAAACAGACAACAGGAGTCACCTTAGGCAGGGTAAGGGTGAGGCTAGTTTCTGGTAATAAGCCATCACCTACAACCAGAAAGTGACTGAAAATGAGTGATGGGAACGTAAACTGGTGCCCCCAATTCCAGCAATCTGGCAGGCAAAACCGGAAGACTGTGTGTTAGTTTGGGTTTTATTGCTATGAAGAGACACTGTAACCAAACCAAACATTTAATTGTGGCTGGCTTACAGTTTCAGAGGTTCAGTCCATTTTCATCTGGCAGGAAGCTTGGCAATGTATAGGCCAACTTGGTGCTGGAGGAGTCGAGAGTTCTGCATCTAGATCCACAGGCAGCAGGAGATTGTATCACACTGGCCAGACTTGAGTATATATGAGATCTCAAAGTGACACACTTCCTCCAACAAGGCCACATCTACTGCAACAAGGCCACACACCTCCTCATAGGGTCACTACCTATGGGACAAGTATTCAAATGTACAAGTCTATGGGGGCCAAACCTATTCAAGCCACAACATTCATGATCTGGACAAAGCTATCAGTCTAGGGCACCCTTAGAATGAACCCAGACCTTGCCTTGGAGTGTGGATATTGAGTGTGCTGTAACCAAATGGCAAAAGACCTCTGTTCTGGAGGTCAGAGGACAGTGAAAGAGAGAAATGAGGACAGGTCACAGGAGAGCCAAGCTGGCTTTACATGGCATACCAACACCCCAGAAGTTTCAAGTTGTGGCTGATTGATATTTTAAGCCCTAGTAAGCTTGGTGAATAGCCAAGGTATAGGTTGCAGAAGAGAGAGGGATACAGGTAAGAGAAGAGAGGAAAGGTCACCCAGAGGGGAGGGTTGGGGTATAGGACCCCAAAACTACTACTGGTTTTCAATACCAAAATCTTAGATGGGGATTAGTAGAAGAGTCTTAGAAATAAAATGAAATGAAATAAAATAAAATAAAAATAAAATAATAAAAATAAAATAGGCTTCTCTGGAACAGACTTGTTCTTTAATCAGAACAACAAAAGAGCTAGAACCTCTCCATGGAAGGACTGTACGCGTGTGGCTTAGGGACCTTAGTGTTTTATAGGATTGAAAAGGGGGAACTGTAGAGATGAAAGAGTCCACCTACAGGCGACTCCCCTGCACTCTAGTTGGGGTACACACAGTGGTTTGTCCTGTGGGTCCTTATCAGGAGCTTCCACCGGTGTTATCAGTAAAGACAACCCTCCTGTCCAGAGCCTCTCAGTTCACCTGAGGCTTGTAGGTAGTTAACCCTTCACTCAGAGTGCCAGGGCCTGCAAAGAGAGCAGCGACTGCCTTTTGGATATGATATCTTTGCCACGGGCTGCCTGACAAGTCCATGGTCCAGAAAGTTCTTCATGATCTGACCTCTGAGATCCTCATTCAGAGGCTAGTCTTGTTTCTGCTTTTGGCAGATCTGGGAAAGCACTTTCTCCTATAGCCCCAGCCAAAGTAGACAGCAGGGGGGGGGGAAGGGGGAGAAAGCCAAAGTGATCATAGTCCTTGGGCCTCACCTGCAGATCTCTGCAGAATATGGATGGATGGCATGGGAGGGAAAGTCAGGAAGCAGAGGGTCTATGGAACAGATAGGATGGAGCACAGGGCCTGGGATGGACATGGTGGGGTCAGTGGAGGGAAAGATGAAGATCCTGAAGGAAGGGAAAGGGATATAGAGAAGGCACGAGTCCTGGAAGATGTAGGTGGAGGGAAAGGTCCTAGAGCCCCAGGAGAGTGGAGGGGGATATGAAGGAGGGAAGGGTCCTACAGAAGAGAGGAAGAGACTGTGGGTTAAGGGAGAGGTCCTTAGATGGAGGAGGGAAGGTGTAGGACTGTAGGTAAAGGGAGAGTCCTAGAGGCAGCTACATGCTTGCTTCTCCCAGGAACACCCGTGATCCTGGCTACAACAGTGATGGACAGAAAGACTGGCTCTGTGAATTATCCCTTTCATGAGAACACTTGTAACAAAGATGATCCTTGGCCCAAAACATCCATTTGCGCTGGCGATATCCATTTAGGAAACAACTGTTTTAGAGTGGATCTTTTCTCCTGGCTCCACGTAGCAAGGCTGCCTGAGACAAAGACCTCATGGGGGCTTCTGCGATTATTATAGGCCTATATCTATCCCCCAGTGGCTCGATTGTGACCACAGATCTGGAGATAAATATAGGATCGTCCATTGCTAGTTTTCTAAAGATTCTGTGAAGGGAAATGTTTCTCTTGACATTTTTCTGAAAACCATCTAACTCCAGTAAGCTTTGTGGCAGATGCTGACATGTTTGCTGTAGGGCCCTATGGAAAGATGGTGTGGCAAGACTTTGTGGTGGTTTGGATGCCTTCTGCACCCACACAAGATGAAGACTCAATAGGGGCTATAGTTGGCACCAGCATGCCTAGTCTTCATTTTATAATCATTACATGGACACCTTGCCTCTGGCTACTCAACCTCCTAAAGACTCCAATCCCATACTCAAGGATGAAGGGTAAGGCCTTCTCCGAAGTTGTGTGAATCAGTGAGGATGGGTAAAAGCATCAGGACACACGAAATACAGACCATTAACACCAAGATCCCTGTGTAACCAAGTAGCTGCCCACCCACAGTGGTACTGGCAGCTGGCTTGGGAGCTACAGGCCAAGCTTACACATGGAAACATGACTGTACATACAGCATACAGCATATGTGTGTGTGTGTGTGTGTGTGTCTGTGTGTGTGTGTGTGTGTCTCTGTGTGTGTGTGTGTTCATTCACTCATACACATGTACACAAACTACATACAGATGCCCACACACACTGGTGTCATGGCCTTATTGAGGGGGGGTCATTTCTGAAGCCCATTTTCCCAATGAAAAAAATAAGAAATTAAAACCTTGCCTAAAAGCTTTCCTAACATCAGGGACATTTTTAGATGCTTTTAAAAATCCCACACAGCTCTGGAATACATCCTTAGAGGATCTCACAGACCATACCACCCACTTACCTATTCCACTCGAGTGCCCTGGAGACATGTGAGGTTATTGTTGTATTACAGCCCTCCCATGAGCAGGATCCAATCATCTCATCCCAGCTTTCATGGATTCCCGATTTAAATGTTTTTCTCTTTAGGCAAATTGTTTAATTCACTTATAACTGTTTTGTGTCCACACTCAATGTCTTCTAAACTTGTGAGTTTTTTTTTTTCACACCGGTCTTCTTATATCATACTGTCTGTGTCCATAGATGGAACACATCAGGGCCATTGGTGCAATGTGAAATTTGTAGTGATTACTCAGCCCCATCCTGGACACTGACTAAAAGTAAGATCTGTATCTAGAAGGTGGGGACAGTTAGATTGTAGACATCCAAGAGCAGCTGTGGTACACATTTGGTGCTCTGCAGACACACTGGCTAGTGGTAGACTACTACAGCTTCCTCCTCTAGGACTAGTCTTACTTGCTCTCCTAATCTGCTTAGAACATTCCAGAAATGCATGGTATTGTTTCCTTTTTGTGCTTGTGGTCACACACATTCAGCTGTGTGCATGCATGTGCGTGCACATCTGCTCATGTGTGTATGCGTGTTCATGTATGCAACATGTTTGTGTATGGAGGCCAGAGGTTGATGTTCAGTGTCTTCTCCAATTGCTTTCCACCTTAGGTTTTGAATCAAGAGGTCTCACTGAGCCTGGAACTTAGCTCGGCTGGCTTTGTTAGTACGTGTGGTCCTGTTCTATATTTCCACATAAAACTTGAGTAGAGTGAGCAACATGTGTCTTGCTGATGGCTGATGATCCTGGGCTTGATTTGAACACATGGAACCTTCACTCCAGACTGTTCTGAGGTCAAGGCTATCTGTTCACTTGCCCAGTCTCTCCCTGGAACAGGTCGTGTATCAGGGAGAATCTTCTAGTCAGAGGTACATAGAGTGTGGCTACAGACCCATGCGTCTGCACAAGAAGGCAGCATGCTACTCTGAGCTCAAGCTTGGTCATTGCTTTTCTTGAAGGTGTGGTCATCCATGGGAAATAATTTCATGTTTCCCTGCAACCATTCAGCTTATCCTTTACTCTAGATGCTTTTCCTGTTTCTGGCCCATTGGGGAGCAGGGTAAACCCTTGGCCCAAGATGGCTTATTTCATTGTTATTAGTAGTTTTCTGTAAGGCCCCTGTTGTGTGGTGTGGTGTGATGTGTGTGTGTGTGTGTGTGTGTGTGTGTGTACTCAGCTCCTTTTCCCTGATTAGAGAGGATTGTTGTGATTTGAGTGTGAATTGTCCCATGAAATTTTGTTTGAAAACATGGTGTGCTCAGTTGCAGCTTCTGTTATGAAACATTGGAAGGTAGGGCTTAGAAAGAGGAAAAGGATTTCTGGGGGCCAGGCCTTAGGCTTCATACATAGCCTAACCCTGCTTTCTGTTATCTTTTTCTTAATCCACCTAGATGTGGAAAGGCAGCCTCACCCTGCTGTGGTCACAGCTGTAAGCTGCTCCTGGTGCCATGCCTTCACCACAGTCATCTACTGTACTCTCAATCATGAACCAGGACAAATTCTCCCTCTTCATTGCTCTACTCAGGTGTTTTGGAACAGCAATTAGGAAAGCCACCAATGTAAGCATCTTTCTCAGAGCTGAGTTAGAATGCAGGTCTCCACATGCGACTCTGGAAGGTGGATGTTGTCCCAGGCTAGATCAAGTTTTATAGTACTGATTGTGGAGCCTAGATGACATTCTGCTTAGTGTCACTGCGGCCCATAGACACAGAGTTTTCACAAAGAGCTAGGCTTCTGCCAGTTGTGCTGTTGAATCTTCAACTAAGCATTTTCATTTCTGGCGAAATATAAAATTTGGGGTGATTGTCTCCCACCAGTTGATGCTTTCCTGGGTGTGTGCTCCCAATTTAAAATGCTACCTTCAACTTAGAAACACTCTTCTATCATTAGTCATGCATTTTCAGCTCTCTGGGGGGACTTCGTGAATTCAATGTGAGTATCCTCCTATGTAAGGGGCTTAGAAGTGGCATGGGGTTTCAGCTCATAGAAAGTGGTAATCTGGGGTGTCAGTACCAGCAATATCCTTAGACCAAGTGGTGGTGTATGCAAATACAGGAACTTAAGTGTGTCACACTAGGCAACCTGGTTCACCTCTTTTTCTTTTTCTTTTCTTTTTTTTTTTTTACACTGTAACCTTGGGTAGCCTGTCCATGTCTGCTCTGGGCTCCAGATTCCCTGTCTATACATAGGATGATACGCAGACTGCATCAGGCTACAATGGAAATTCAAGAAGGTGGTCGGTATAAAGACTGCAGAGGAGTGCTTGTCCAGCCTGAGCTTTAAATCTGCCTATCCAGCATGCACTTGATGGCTCTTGCTACCAAATGCTCTCCTTACTTCTGTGGTCTGAAGTGTTGACAGTCTAGTATGGCACAGCTGATCATCTGTGTCAGGGTCTTCTTGGGAACTTTGGTAGGAGTTATAAAGTCAATAATGTGTCACCTCGTATCTGCATCTTTTGACGAAGAGATGCCCTCATACTCAACTGAGGAAGGAACCTGTCAGGTTTACTGGCTGGATTTTTCCACACCAGAGTTTCCCTTCCTTCAGGACACAGGGATACCAGTGAAACCAAGAAGGGCCTGGGAAGCCACAGGATTTCATACTGAGCATGGTCACCCAGGACAGTGTCAGTGTTGCCTTCCTTTTCAAAGCCAATTCCCAGAATGGAGCCAGCACATGACCTTATGGTTTTGTGGAAATGAATTCTCATGTACATGTATCCCAGGAATATTTTTAGCAGAAACACTGTGGAGGAGGAGGGTTGGAAGCAGGAGACACAGAAGTTCCTGGGACCATGGAACCAGACCTGTCATATAAATCAACTCATCACATTTTCCTGGGGACAAAGGAGTGGACACTGAGGTATAGACAGTTGACTGGAGTCCCAACTGTGGCTGCAGGTTTCTGACCCCAAGTGTGTAGCTTCCTAGAATCACCTTTAAATGGCTTCTTGGAATTTACAAGTATCTTGTCCCATTCAGAAAAGAAAAAATGTATTCAAATTTGTATTATAAGTTATGGTCTAGATTATATCTACTTTCTGCAGAAATTTCCAGCTCTTGGAAGCCAGATTTTTTACATTCAAGGCTGAATCTGTACAGCTGTAAGATCTGCCTTTCTTCTATGCCCTGTGCATTTTTCTGGTTCCAGTAGTTGAGAACTGGTAGAGTCTCTTTCCTCTGGTCTCCAGAATGGTCTCAGAAGAACCGCTCTCATCTCTAGGACCCTATAGACTTGTGACCAGCATGGGGTTATCCTTGCTAATATGACCTGATCAT